>JANJGK010000036.1:1438354-1551946 GCA_039081455.1 Macrobrachium rosenbergii | reverse complement strand
CACCTGCGCGGATAAACATATTTGTAAATATGGAATATTTTGACCTCAGACACTGAAGAGTGCACAGCTCCTCCTCCAACTTACATGTCCATTCACACTGTCTCTCTAGCATATGTACTGTACATTTCTATTAAGAATTAGTCCTCTGAAAATGTCTTGGTTATAAAAACAAAATCTGTCAGGATTTACATACGGTACACACCTCAGATAAATGGACAGTTTGGGGCGTCTGCCCCTACCGGTAAGTAACGAAATCCGATAAGCGAGAAATTTGGTAAATAACCAACACAATACCGTACCCAGCAGCAACTCCCTTAGCCTCTAGGGAACAGTAATTCCATATAAAATTATCAATACCCTATCTCAGTGGTTCTCAATCTTTTTTGCGTGATGGAACCCTAACTAATGTAATCATTACCATGGCACCCCTTCTTCACCATCCCACCATATAGCATGAATTAACTTCTTATTTAATGAATAAAATTATTTTCCATACTATATATATATATGTGTGTGTGTGTGCGTGTGTGTGTGTGTGTGTGAACATATTAGAATAGACACACTGATAATTATATGAACTTCTGCAAACCTTTTTTTTTTATTTTTGCAAATGTTCACTGAGATGATCTAGCCAAGACAAAACTCATGACAATCTTGCGGCACCCCTAGGCACTGTCAGTGGCACCCCAAGGTGCCACGGCACCCAGTTTGAGAATCAACTGCCCTATCCTAATCATACGGCCGTGTCTGGCCAGTCAAAGTCCGGGTGGAGGTGAGCACAATACAACAATTGCGGAATGGCCCATAGCCAGAAGAACAGAAAGCGAGTGGCACTCTTTGTCCTATTAATAAGCATATGTGTGAAGAAAAGAAGTGTGACTTCAAATATTTCCCAGCTTTTTTTTATAGTCTACAGAAAATGCGACGCCAAATTTACTTAATTCTTGGATAATATGAATACAGGGTTTCTTTAATGTGAAAAACTTATTCTTACAGAGGAGAGGAAGTATTTTTTAATACTTTATCCTTCAAACAATTGAATTTTTTTGTGTTATAATGATATAAAGGATAATTATCTGGCAATTGTAATAAACAGAATGTGAAAATTCGCAAAAAAAAATATCAGACATAATGTACTGTTTTTAGGTTTGTACTCTTGTGTGGTTAAGATTTATATCCTTCTAAAATATTTATCTTCTTTTCGATACGTCTGTAAGCAATTAGATTTACATCTTACAAATTACTGGAATTAGTATAAATACTTCATTTCCAATCATAATTTACTGATATATTGAAGGGAAAGCTTCCCTTGGAATAAAAATTATTGAATACTCGCCTTATAGTTCTTTTAATAACTGGTCTTGGGGACATTATTATTGCTTTTACGACGAGATACAGTCTGCCCGTCTGTCCAAGGGGTCCTTATGATTTATCTTCTATACATAATTCTTTTATCTTTGTATCCAAGGCCGTTTCTTATTTTGGTACTCAATATCGGATTTCGCTTCTTCCTCTATCAACTGTGATCTTGCGAAGCGGTCCGAATAGAGATCCCGTTACTTAGTCAAATTCCGAGCCCCCAAGGAACACTTTCTACATACTTCTATCCCCCTCTCCGTCCCGTTTTTCGGTTCTCTTTGAAGAAAATGGCCTATTGTATATATTCCCACTTTTATTATCGTAATTTTAAGTGCCCAGTTGACTTTCAACTTGCCTTTCAGAGATCAGGGAGCTTAAGTCGTTGAACGTTATTCTCCAGCTTCAGCTTCATTGCTTAGTTGGATTTTTTTTTATAAGTTATGAAACTCATATAAAAATTTGCCATGACCGTTTCCAGTGGACTGGATCGAAGGACTAGTTCGCCCACCTAGTTAAACCACTAATCACAGACTTCTCTGCAGTCAATTAGATTTTTTTTAAAGACCTGGATCTTAACGGGTGGCCTGGAATTACAAAATACAGCGACGGTCTTGTACAGCATATCCTGAGGCAACGATCTTCCTTCCTCTAGAGAACTGATCTTTAGATCCTTTTTAGTATTAAATCAGTCTCCGCGTTCTTTATCTAGTTTATTTCTAGGTAGCGTAGAATTGTTTACTTGTTTCAGTGTTGGTGTTCCAAGTTGTTATATATGTGTGTGTGTGTATATATATATATGTATATATATATATATATATATATATGTGTATGTATACATATATATATACAGTATACGAGTATATATATATATATATATATGTGTATGTATACATATATATATACAGTATACGAGTATATATATATATATATATATATGTACTGTATATATATATATATATATATATGTACTGTATATATATGTATATATATATATATATATATATGTATATGTATATATACATATATATATACATATATAATATATATATTTTCACATATTTAGAAAATTCGTCCCTTCAGCCCATCAGCTAGGAAATCAAATTTAATGACAGCTGGGGGAGACTCCACTTGGGTGGTGAACTTATGTAGGCCTACCCCATATCGCCTGATTTTGGGGACTATGCCGACCTCTTAGCCCAAGCATCGTATGATTTTTGGGGGGTAGAAAACCGGTAGGGTCAGAAGGGCTAGCTAGGACTGTAATTGGTCTGCTATGCTGAGCCTAGTAGCCTAGCCATAAGACCTATCTCAGTTCGACCTTTCTGCTGGCTAAAATTGCTCTTACAGATCGACTGATGTCTTCATGCTCCAAGCTTGAACCCGAATGGGAGATGCATCACACCCTGCCTGGACACACACATACTCGTACAGCAGGACTGTAGCCACACATTGTTAGTGCGGTCCTGTTGCTATCCACACTGGCAAGGTTTCAAGACTTCTGCAGCCAAAATTCGTCTTTTGCAAGCGAGCTCCATGCACAGATGCAATAAGGTACGTCTGAAGTAGCAATTGACTGCTAGTTATCTTTTTCTTCTCAAGAATTTCTCTCCATTTTCAGTATTTACAACTTTTCATTCTCCTAAACAAAGCCCCTCTGCTTCCCACAGCCTAGCACGCACATTTGGCCCTATGTCTTATCCTAAGCTCAAATTAAATTAGTTCAGTGATAATAATTACAGCATTCCCACCATAGTGTTACCATGTGCTAATCAAATCTAATTGATAAATTCCTCCATCGTGTATAAGTAATATCATGTGAGAGAAAGTCATTTGATTTGAATGCTAACCTGGAACTCTCTTCCAGAATCCTGTTATCTGGCTCTTCGAGTGGTCTGCTGCTGCCCTTGTAAGCCAAATAGCCTTAGACGTTTAACTGCCACCTTGCTACATGCAAGACTCTTCTGATTCAGTGGTCCAGGGTCACTGGACACAGTCCTCCTTTGCAAACATGTTGCTCTAACTACCCAAAATCATTCAACCAGTCTCAAAAGCCATAAATTCATTTGCGTGTCGAACCATTTCAGGGCTGCAGCCCTTTCAGATTCAGTTATTTGCTATGCATTGTCTAGCTGTTATTGCATGTTGTATGTGCTTGCTTGCTGTTCAGTCAGCCCTTTCATGTTAATTTCCTGATTGCTCAGTTTGTAAATAAATTCAATTTAAAGTCACTCAGAGAGAGAGAGAGAGAGAGAGAGAGAGAGGGAGACTCTAATATTCTTCCATTATACCAAGGGAAACAGTCATACCAGTAAATGAGTATTGGAAAATAAACCTGCTAATTCATAAAGCCAAGTACAATATTTTTTTTTATTCTTGCCCAAAACTTTGATCTTTTAAAATTTAGATCCCCCCATCATTTCTTCCTTTTACTCATTCACACATAGTGCTTGAATTTACATACACGCCCGTGTTCATTGAATTGTCTCCCATATCTATTTTCACATTAAGTGCTTCATGCGTTTCACAGAGTAAATGTACAACCATTTAATAAAAGTTACCAACTGTCGTGCACAAGTGGGTTCCATTATCCAAGCCTTGTGTATACTGCAAGCACCAAATTAAACATTGAGTGCAAACCCCAAAACCTTCCTTTTCTCATGTCAGGAAGCAGCCACTAGTTCTTAGAACTAGCCACCCACGAGTGCAAGCCCAAGGGTTTCCCCTTCCACAATGCCACTAATCTGAGGCACTGCCAATGACTTAAGTTACTGAAGCACTTCTACCTTTCCACTTTCCCTTTTACTTATTACTCACATTCTGCCTCAGGCAGAGTGCCACTTGCTTCAGTGCAGTTTGGTTGCACTTCCTCTTAGTGTTGTTCCCCGGAACACACCGGCACCCTAGTGCCACCAAGACATAGTCCTCACATATAAACCACTGCACCTGTACTTGAGGTACAGAATGTCAATGACAGTGTATCTGCCCATAAGGACCTTTGCCCGTTCAGGATCACTTCCACTTTACCAGTGTATCCTCCCATAAGGATCATTATTCCTTCAGGATCACTCCATCAGTGTGACCTATATACCGCTCAACCACAGTGCCATCTTATTGAAAGGGTGCCACACCCAAATCTGAGGGACACTTCCTCACTTCCCAAGTACGTCCAGTCAACCCAATTAGATGCCTTTACCTACCAGAACCATGGCAACAGACAATTACAGAGCCTTCATGGGTCTGGGGAAGGAGGCAGGTCTTACGGGACCAGAACTCACCATGGGTCAAGGAACAGCTGGATGACTTGGCCAAGCAAAAGAAGGAAGAAAGACTGGAACGGCAGAATTATGAAGCCAACAGAGGAGGTATGAAGAAGAACAGAGGTGGCTGGAAGATGCAAGAGAAGAACAGAGAAGACAGCATGAATTAGCCCTCAAGGAAAACAAGCAAGCTCTCAAGGCAAGCGAGCTGGCTGTCAAAGAAAAGGAGTTTGAGCTGGAGAAGTCAAAAAAGGAAAGTGCTGAAGCTATGGTGATCCAACAAGCCTCCAACTCCACACCACCTGCACCAAATGCTCCACTCAAGCATTAATTCCCTAGTCCCCAAGTGGACTAAGGAAGAGCCAGAAGCAAGGTTGGAGGATTAGAATCGCTCTTTGAGAACTACAACACCACCGAGACAGAGAGGGCCTTAGTTCTTGCCAAGCACATGGCAGGAAAAGCTAAGGCAGCCCTCCGCTCACTGGAGAAGAGTCAGAGAGGCAGCCCTCCACTCACTGGAGAAGAGTCAAAGAGGCGACATGGTCGAAGTTTGTAGGGTCATCAAGAAAGCCTACGAAGTAACCCCGGAGAAATGAAGACAGCGGTTCCGAGGTCTTGCCAAGGAAGTCGGCTGGTCCTGGTCGGAACGGGCCTGTCACAAGACCCAGTCTGGTACCTGCTGGTTTGACTCCCTGTCATGCAATACCTTCGAGGACTTGTTCAATCAGACCATACTGGAGGGCCTTTTCCAATGTGTGCCTGGGCCTCTTGCTGTGTATCTCAGTGACAAGCAGCCCACCACACTTATGGAAGCCTGCCGTATGACTGATTCATGGGAAACCTACAACCAGTCCTACAGCACATCTCATCACCGCATAGTGCCACCCGGGTACCTCCCAGGCTCAACTCACCCAAAAAATGGACTGCCTAGTAAGCCTACATGCACAGCCTACTACCAACAACCAGAACTCCTTTCCCTCTACGTCCACTCAATCTTCTCCACTGACAGTCACCATAGAGAAATCGGCCCATTCAAAGGGACCCAGCTGAGACTGTGGAACTGGAGGGCACTATACTGCTGGATATCCTGGTTGCCCAAAGCATTTCCCCTCTAATAAGCGCATCAACCTGATTAGCACCATGACCTCCGTGGCCATGTTGCCAAATATGTCTCACCCTGAGCTAGTGTGGACTCGGTCCATCTCAGTGGCACCCCTGGATGGCTCTAGCTTACCAGTGAACCTGCCGGTTATGGTAGACACTGGCTCAGATATTAGCCTGATTGAACGGCCCAAGTGCCAGCCAGTGCTACTGTTGACGAAAAGACCAGGTAGATGATGACTTGGATAGAGGAACAGACCAAGACCATTCCCACAGTCAAGCTTCAAGTGACAACCCCTTGGGGCACGCAACCTCACGACCTTGGCATGGTGAACAAAATCAGGCACAGAGTGGAGTTCCTGCCAGGACAAGACTCCTCTGGGGATGTCCTTCCATGATACCACTCTGTTGCCTAGCTACCTCCACCAGGGAGGCCTTAACTCTAAAACCACCTGACCGGGACACCGCCACCGTGACAGGCGTGCCACCGTCAGCCCTGCCTTCCACTCACCAAAGTGTTCGATGGAAGGGGCACTCTTCATGCAACTCCAGGCCCAGTCCTCAACCTTCGCAAAAGGATGGCCACCAAAAGTTTCCTCCCTCACTGCAATTTCTGAGGTAGAGCAAATTGGATATTAAAGGACGTTTGTAGCTTACTGATTGTATATGAATCACGGTGATGTGATAAAAAGTCATATATATATATATATATATATATATATATATTCATAATATTGCCTTGCAAAATGAATATCTTTCCATGATTTTGACATAGTTACTGTTCTAGTTGTCATGTGTTCCATGTAATGATAATAGCTGTTGAAGTATCGTATGTAGTTTAATGTCAGATCTCAAGAGAGTTAGTGATTTAGATAACTTAACAGCATAATTTAGAATTAATAATACGTTTTAATAGTAACGTAGTATATTAGCAACACGTGTGTGGTAGCAAGTGCTCTGTTTGGCTTCAATTGTCATTGTGAAAGATAATGTGTTGACAGGTCGGGGTAACAGTAGGTTGCTCAGTTCTGAAAACCAACTTTGGTTCTTCATCTTGTTTTAAAAACATGCCATTTGTCATTAGCCAGCTGCCGTCTGTCTTGGTCATGTTAAGATCTCGTTAAAAGCTTTGTCCCATACGATTTTCTGGTAAAGACGTGTACCTTTTTGAGAAATCTGAACAAGTTATTGCACCAAAGCACATGGCAATTGCATCATGTTTAAGATTGCATCGCTCTGATCACACATTGCTCCAACATTTTGCTCAGGAAGTGATGTCATCTTCCTTTTCTAGAATATTCTCTCGTATCGCATTCCCTAAATGCCTTAATAATGACGTCATCTGACTGTCTTACTTCTTGCTGGAATACTAAGATTTATTAATTTTGATTTCAGAGACCATTCATGTGGTTCCTCTCTCTCTCTCTCTCTCTCTCTCTCTCTCTCTTCAAAAGAGAGAAGTTATTAACATGAAATATTTGTGTGGTCATTGATATTAAACTTAGCTTTTGAGATCTGAATGTAGGAAAAGTGTATGTATTTGTAATGGCGCCTATCAGAAGCGTGTTTTGTGATTCTCAAGCAGCTGCGTTTTGGGTGATTTTGCGAAAGTTTTCACAAGCTTGTGTGAGGTAGAGAGAATTTTAATTATTATTACCATGTTATAATAAGGTATATCTAGTGATTTTTGCCTCAGTGAAATTGTTTTTGGGAAATCTTTTGAGTATTTTTGTTTGTTCTTGTGCTTGCTATCTCTTGATTTTTCACATCTTATATTTTGGTGATTTAACATTTATTTGCTTAGCATTTTAAGTATTGCTTAATAATTTAATATTGCATACTTGATTTAATTTTCATTTATTAAGATTTTCTTTTCATATCTTGAGTAATTCTTGATAGTTTAAATTTTGATTGATTTAATTTCCTGATAAATTAACCTTTGTAATTTAACTCAAGAATTAATTAAATTTTGTGTTGTTTTCAAGTATTAGTGCATTTTTTTCAGATTGTGAATTCTAATTACAAATTTTGAATTTAAAAATAAATTTTTGTATTTGAAATTTTTAAAAACAGTGTTACATTTATTGACCACTAGTAAATAGGATTAATTGTGTGTATAAGGCAAAGTGATAAGACATGTTTTGTTCCGTTAGTTTTGCTGAAGTGAATTAAGACCAGGGAAACAGTTAAAGTTGTTTGATGGATGATGCCCTTTTGCTCTAGTATTTTTCTTGTTTAATTGTTGATACCTCACACTTGTTTTGATGAACTTAGTTTGATTTTTCATGTGATTAATAAATCTTTTAACAGATCACTGTTACCTTTAGGGTACTCAGTCGTAATTTTTATTGTTGAGAGTTCAGGTATCTGGCTGAAGTGAGGTAAATTTTTGAATTCTGTTATTAGTTGTGTAATAACCAGTTATTTGGAACACTTCATGTGTGTATATATATATATATATATATATATATACATATATATATATATATAAATATATATATATATATATATATATATATATAAAATATATGTATGATGTGTATGTATGTTTATGTATTTTACTAGAATACTTATGGTTCGGGTAAGATATTTTTCCCTTACTATTTGGCACTTTAACTGTCTTTGAATCCGGTAAATATATTTTCTTAATGCTCAAAAAATGCAAAAATACCAAGGTCACTGCAAAAGTCCCATAAGCATAATTGGAAATCACTTCATAAGTAATATTCTGGAAATTGAAATAACTCCTGGCTTCAAGCGCGGAGGAGATTTTTTCTCTCGGGAATAAATTCTCCAATAGTAAAGAATGAAAATTTTTACGAAATTTCCATGCAGATGAAAGATGTTGCGGAAATCCAATAGAATTTCATATTTGACTTTCCGATTCGAAGGGGGGGCACAGGAGGTAAAAACACAATATTCTCTCTCCCTCTGCCTTTTCACTTCTCCTCGCACAGGCATCCACACAAGCACACGGTCACAAAAGTATTATTTCCACGACTCATGAATATGTCAAGAAAATGATACGCGATTTGAGTGAAAGATCGGATTTTATGTTCTATTTCTACCTTATCGCTGTTTTCGGTATAAACTGATGTCAGCATTATACACCAGAATAGAAACCCAATTACCTCACCTCAAAGGAAATCTTCATCAGTTACCTGTTAGAATTGCCAGAAGGGCCATTATGTAAGTGATTGCCGTGGACCAGCTTACTGCTCCTATCACGAAAGCACAGGACATAGTGTTCGAGACTGTAGGAGTAGGCCTAGAGACAGATCTCATTCACAATTTAGGAGGAACAGGGACACAATACTAACAAAACTTCAAAACTCAATGAGCCAACAAGATCAAGCAATGTCAAACGGATCAACAGTATATTGTCACACACCTGGAATAATGGACATTCCTACATAATAGAGGAAAAGACCGGAATGTCAGACTCAAGTCAAGTCAACAATGCTTGTAAAATTAATATAGTAGATGAACCTGGTTACAGACCAGTATTCCCCGCGTATGTTGGTTTAAGAAAGCCTGTTGCTGTATTCTTTGATACTGGGTCTCCCAAGGATATTAATAGCGAAAAGGTATATCAGGCACGTTTTTCCCCACTTAAATTTGAACCCAGTAGTGGACTTTAGAATCACAGACGTTCACGGTAATGGCATAAAGATAGGAGGACAAATTGATTTCACTTTAAATTGGGAGGAGTCTCACTTACGGAGAAGTAGTTGTAAGAGGAATGCATTTAGCGTTTGCGCATTTGTTAACAAAGGATCACCACTGATGCACCTGGAGAGTAATTAGTGATTAAACGGGGTTATAAGATATCCGAAATACCTATATGTAAAATAATTAGGAGAAACGGGCTTAAAAAAAACTCTTTCCTGAAAAGCATTCCAAAGAAAGATAGTACAGAGCAAAAATATCGATTTTGCAACACACATTCTCAATACATCAGTGAAACTTAGAATCTAACCAAGAAGCTTTCTTGAAATTAGAAAGAGATTTAAGACTTAAACCTGGAGGAAGCACTTGGATAGAATGCACAGTAAATCCAATTTTTGAGGGAAAGGAAATTCTTACACTGACAGAAAGATCACAAGTAAATGGAATACATTATTTTCCAGGTTATATGAAGTCAGCAAGAGTAAAATAGGTTCACAGGTTATAAAAAATAACAGAGGAGGAAAGATTAGGTGATCAGAAGGTACAGAAATAGGTCTAGCAGAAGTATACACTATCCCTATTCAGTTGTAGAAAAGGAAGCTATTGCATCGATTTATAAAGAGAATGAAAATTCAGCTCATGAAACAGAACCTAGAAGAGTTAAAATACAGAGTCACTTGAAAGATATCAAAGATTATGCTACAGAAAAGCCCATAGACCTACTGAGTGAGTATAAGGATATAATTGCCATAGGTGGACACACACTTGAATATACAGACGAGATAACCCATAGAATAGGTATTTCACAAAATACCAAACCAGTCTACATACCTGCCTACAGGGTAGCACATTCCCAGGAGGAGATTAATGAAAGGGAAGGAATAATAGAGCCTTCTAAATCTCTGTGGTCTTGTCCACTTTCGTTAGTTCATAAAAACACAAGACTTAAAAAATGGTAACCGATTTCAGAAAGCTTCACGAGCCCGTATGGGCTTAGATGTGTGTGAAATACACTAATATAATGTCTCAAAAGGACTTGATTTTGGGTTTCCCACAGGAATTAGGAATTCTCGCCTCATGCGATGTAGAATTTTGTTAAGAGTCTCTTAGGACTTCGAATTTGGTTGAGAAATTCTCGCCTCGTGCGACGTAGAATTTTATTAGAAGTCTCTTAGGACTTGGAATTTGGTTGAGAAACTTTCGCCTCTTGCGACGTAGAATTTTATTTGGTTTGCCCATAGCACTTGGAAATACAAGTCGTCCCTTAGGACTTAGAAATTTTGCTGAGAATGAATGAAAAGGAGGGTACACACGTGGGCAAGGCGGGGGGGTGGGTGTGGTTGAAATGTCGTCTGACAATCACTGGAGTTATTTTTAGATTCTGTGCGAATGAACCCGTCTATTTATAGATCGTCTGGGACTCCTTTTCCCGGGATGAGAGGATAACTGTAAAATTACCTAGTAATTTTCCCTAGAAGCGGAGCCCAAATTTTGCGGGCCTAACACCTAGTTCGGGTTTTAACTAAACTGAGAGAAGTATTTTCAGCAATGCAAGCTGATTTCGTCTTGTCCCACATGGGAATTTATTCGCGCCTAAATAATAATTCGCTAATCCGAAATGCGACGTGAAATTTATCACGGAGGAATTTCACACTATTCCTCGAAGCAAAGAATATGGAAAAGATTTTAACGCAGAGGAATTTCGCACTATTCCTCGAAGCAAAGAATGGTTAGCACTGGTTATTTCCTAACTACCTATCCTGAAAGGCATGCATTAACGAATCTAATACGGCGGTTCTCTTCTCTCAGTGAATACATGCGTCTCTATTCCTAATTCCTAGGAACAGTCACGACTGTAACAAAAAATTATGCTAAGATAAACACATTACTTACGTGGAACTCTCTTGGCCTGTGCTCTTGATAACAGGTTTGGAATTTGTCTTGCACCCAGCTTACCTTTGCTAATAGCTGATCTGGCGAGTTGCAAATGCAATGACGCAACAAATAGCGGGGAAAATGCAACTGCAAACGAGATCTATGGCCAGGTCGCCATTTTTACGTACTTCCCTGGGTTTATGGTATTTTACAGGCCAGCAACGGAAACTTTATTTAATTGGCCTTGGAGTTCTGACTTGCGTAAAGGGAAATTGTAAAAAAAATCAGAAAAAGGGGAGAATTTATGGTCTGACGGCTCTACTTCATAAGGAAATGTTACATAAACACTTGGGCTAAATTAAAGAATTATATTTACAAAAGCAAGCATTTGAAGGGAAAATGGATAAGTAAATTGATAAAGGGCTTGCAACACCTGAAGATCCTTCTAAGGGAGTCTTGATTAAAGGTAGGGCACAGGCCAAGATGAGTCCACTGCGAATGGGTCCCTCTGCAAGAGAGATTTACACATTACACGCCAGTAAAGGAACAATTTAACACAGAACAAGTCTCGAGTTTGCACTGAGGGTGCCAAAGACTCGAGGAATGAATGACCACTCTACACTCGAACACAGGACATTGGAAATGGCACGGGATAAACTGGCACAAGGACAGAAATGAAATGCTGGTACTCCAGGCTTTCTAAAGGGCAAATTTTCGTGACCGAATCGTCTTTACTCGCACTTTACCTTAGAGGAAGGGGGTTTCTGACAAAATAAGGACGAGGGAAGATCACACGTATGGAGGTTCTCTCGAGGATGACTGGAGACTGGAGTCTGGAGTCGGGAGTAGGACTGGGAAAGAAAATCTTCTCAGCAATGTTACCGCTCGCCT
Organism: Macrobrachium rosenbergii; assembly: GCA_039081455.1. Taxonomy (NCBI): domain Eukaryota; kingdom Metazoa; phylum Arthropoda; class Malacostraca; order Decapoda; family Palaemonidae; genus Macrobrachium; species Macrobrachium rosenbergii. The sequence goes on along the minus strand of JANJGK010000036.1, from coordinate 1,539,794 downwards.
GTGTGGAGGACTCTTACTGCGCCTGCAGGTCTTATGCTCCCACAACTAACTCACTCCTTACTGCCTGTTGTTGTATTGTATTAAGCCAACTCTTGTGTTGGCACGGGCCTTTCCCTTGTTTGGCCCGTAGGAGCATTACTGCTGCTGTCTTTCCCTTTTAAGGCACGCGGCCAGGGGTATGAGTTGGGTGCAAAGGATGAATCACTGCCTAGGTGTTCAGCCTCTTCCCCGGGTTCCCTGCGGAGGTAAGACAATTCAGGCAGCTTAATTTGCCTTTAGGAAGGCCGTCTTAAGAGGATTAGTTGGGCTAATCCTCTTAAAAGGGAGTGGCATAAAATATCCTCCTTGACCCTGTTATCTGTGTCATCTCAATATCTGTTCCAGGTAAAAAGGGACACATCGGAATGTTGATAATACGATCGGCCATGTGGTTCTCAATAAACAAAAGGGGTAAATTTGGTGGGGGGCGGGGGGTGCCGCACTGTGCGAGACGTCTGGGTTATAATAATATATATATATATATATATATATATATATATATATATATATATATATATATATATATATATATATCTATATATATATATATATATATATATATATATATATATATATATATATATATATATATATGCTCTAGAGGGGGGGGCCCCTCTAATTTCGAAACACCCTGTATGTATATTCAGGAAAAGTTACATGTTTTCTAGGATTAACAGTCCTCATCGTCAAGCATATATACAATATATATATATATATATATATATATATATATATATATATATATATATATATATATATATATATATATATATATATATACTGTGCTCCAGGAAACACGACCACCAGACGAATTGCAAAACAGGAGTTAATGAGGCCAAAAACCACCAGGGAATCGTTTATTTCCCTCCTTCTTGGGAATGGTCACCTGCATACCATCGGAGACTTAATGCCACACCTACATATGCTTTGCATATATACTCCTGTAACATTTCATCTGTCCATATTTTACCAGTGAACAGGGGCAGAGAAGGAGTGCTCGAAATATAAGGCTGCAACGTTCAAATAGTGTTTCATGGGCCTTCTTATGTTCATATATATATATATATATATATATATATATATATATATATATATATATATATATATATATATATATATATATATAATATTTATATATAATATATATATATATATATATATATATATATATATATAAATCTATATATATAAATCTATATATATAAATATATATATATATATATATATATATATATATATATATATATATATATATATATATATATGTATATATATATATATATATATATATATATATACATATATATATAATATATATATATATATATATATATATATATATGTGTGTGTGTGTGTGTGTGTATTTATATATATAAGTATATATGTATATATATATGTGTGTGTATGTATGTATGAATTTTCTAAAGTGCCAGTAGAATTTCTTGCTTATTTCCCCCTGGCTAAAATATTAATAAAAGGTAATTGTCAAGAGACTTTCTTTTGGATCTTTATGTGTTTTAAGTCGTAATGGTCACAATTAAAATGTTCCATTCAACATCTTTTTTATAAAAATAATTTTGCGCGCCGTTCATAAACTGTTTATTAAGGCAAATAAACCAGTAAGTATTAAAAAGATTACTGAAATAGTATCATTCACATTAATTTTTGGAAACAAGAAATGATCATTACACTTACTCTTTTCTAATGTAACTTAATGATTCGTGTCAAGGAAATATACTTTTTTGTTGAATGGATACAAACATATGTACTTTTTGCGTTCTGGACTAGTCATAAAAAAAGCATAAATTTCTAAATATATTTAGTTTTGTTAGATCCCGAGTGGTTTCTAGTAATATCTACTCCATTTATTATGTCATGTGAGATGGCAAATCATAACAAGAAACCAGCAAATAATATGGGAGTATTTTATGCATTAATTTTGATATCCTCTTGACTCTGGTATAAGGTAAGGTGTAACATTCAAGATGTACAGCACTGTTTATAGTTTCAGTTTCAAAGTGTGTCGAACTGTGTTTGTTCATAAGTTTTTATCAGATAAGGAAATGTGTTTACTTTAACTTAGCTGAGCGTATCCCATCCCTCTTTGTCAAAATTGGAAAAAATGTATTTAAAGCCCAAAGAAGAGGAAAAAAATGCATTTTTATTTAATGACGGATACAACTACTTCCAACCCGCCAGTCTTACACAAATAAAAACTAAACCTGAAGTAAAAATGACAGGTCACCAATTGCCTTTACCGTCTACCCTACTCTACAATTCCTTTTCATAAGGACATATTCATCTCCGTTTATTTCAAATCCATTGTATACGAGAGAGTATAAGCATGACTTGTGTCAACATTTAAAAAAATCGTGCATGATATGATATCAATCCTTTTGAAGAGGGGGGGAAAGGCATGAATGATGACTCTGACGGTAGGGAGTAATGGGCTCGACATAAATATTAAAATGAAGAAGGAAAGGTGATGTATCAAAGGTGCTGTTTAAAAAGTGGAGGTTTTAGCATGTTAATATCTCTTTGAAGGTTTTGAGTGCCCACCCACTGGGTTTTTGACGAATATCGGAAATTCAATACTGTCCTCTGCTCATCTAGGAATGCATGATTTTTTTTTTTTTACACTTTTCATTGGGTATCAGGTTCCCTGAATTTCAGGACTGGTGGTTTCTTTGCAAGGAAGTGAATTTTTTTGTCTGTTTCTTAGCAAGGAAACGAATTTTTTTCTGTTTCTTTACAAGTAAATGAATTATTATTCAGTTTCTTTGCAAGGGAGTTATGAAAAATCCGAAGAGTTTCATACAAACCCTGAGATACTGGGAGAGGTCACTGTAGGGTCACTAGAGGTCACTGCTAACCTACTGATCATGTAAGGTTGCATTGTCACCGGGATTGAGTAACTATGCAAAATTTCAAGTCCATCGGATGAAGGGAACAGGTAAAAAACTGAGTTACAAGATTTGACCCAGACAAACAGGCGAAAAAACAAGCTATATAAAAGCATATAAAAAGCTCAGAGCAGCTGAGGTAGGTTTTCAGGTTAGTAACAACTGTTCTGGGGTACTGGGTTAGCCAAAAGTAAGTAAGTATACCTTAGTTTTACCAGACCACTTAGCTGATTAACAGCTCTCCTAGGGCTGGCCCGAAGGATTAGACTTATTTTACGTGGCTAAGAACCATTTGGTTACTTAGCAACGGGACCTACAGCTTATTGTGGAATCCGAACCACATTATAGCGAGAAATTAATTTCTATCACCAGAAATAAATTCCTCTTACTCTTCATCAGCCGGCCGCGGGAATTGAACTCCGGCCCATCGAATGACAGTCTGAAGCTCTACCGAGTCGGCCAACAAAGGGCTGGGTTAGCCAAGGAGAAACAAAGTAATGTATAGATTAACTAACATCATTAATTTTTTTTTTCATCTTCATATCTCCTTCGAATATTTCAAGGAAAAAGGGGTTATGCGTATACAGACCTGGACTTGAATTGATATTTTTTTACCACTGAGCTGTACTGATGCATAATTTAAGAGATTTCTAATAATAATAACATTACATTTTATTATTATAATAATACTATAAGATCAATTCATATTCATATGATTTTTCACTTGTCTGCCCAAAAAGACCATTTTTCTTTAGCTAGTTCTAACTAAACATTTACATTGATTTATCGTTACTTCTCTGGCCCAGTAAAATTAATCCAGTCTATTCATGGGAATCTATGAACACTACTTCTATTCTGGTGGCTACAACTCCTGAAAACCATGTTTTTAAAGGCTTGTTACACAATCTGATCGCGTTTACATTAAATATTTTCAACCCTGATTTGACAATATGAGACCAATGAAGTGAAACTAAGGGCGATCTTTGGTGGTTCTGCCTTCCAATTACTTTTATTAAAAAAATTTCTTTACAGTTTTATTGTAGCAACTAGAAAATATCTGGGCTAGGCAACGTAAGTCAATAAATTTATTTCTGAATCTGGACTGACAACACGCTGTGCTCGCAGGGACATTGAAGAAGATAAGGAGATCAGTACATTAATACGATGTCTTGAAAAGTGATGTGCGGAATTAAGTGGTTTGTTTTCTTTCTATGTTTTTAACAAAAATTCATCCGAAAATGTTCAGTATGATATGATTTTCTAAAAAGAGAAAAGGAGCCGCCTTTTTCTATTTCTAGCATAAATTTGATTGGCGGGACTTGGTCATTCAGTTTTCCAAAGATTATTTAAATCCACTTCTTTAGCTACGATATTCCAAATTTTACCTACATACCAAAACTACGGTACTGGTATTTGAATAATCTTAGAAATAAAATGTTTTAAAAACTACATATATAAACATGAGAGAAATGGTGATAGAGGTTACACACTGCCATACCAAACGTTTGTTTATATAGAAATAAACTTACAACCACAAATACACAATTTCATAACAAAATTGACTGAGCCCCCTGATGAAGCAATTCAGTTATTTTCAACAACAATGTCGGAAGAATGCTGAAAAGCAAGAGACCTTAATACTCACTTTCCACCAATGCTTCATCGTCAACTATTTATACAGCACCGTTAAAACATTAAGAATATAATTAGCCCTCTAGGCTGAAAATGTCTTAAAACTGGTGTCGTGGCTGTTGAGAACTTTCAGGCAAATAATTAATAAATTGGACCCAACGAAAAAAAAAAAAAACTTGAACGGGATCACTATCAGTTCTGACATCTGGTTAGTAAGCTTTGATATTCGTTGTCTGTTTACTGAAGGGGATAACGGAATGATATTAGGATACCTCAAAAATAAATTAACTGTGTTGGATTTCCCACTTACAAGGGTGAGTGTATGGAAAGTCCTGGGCAAACTTGCATACAACGGGAACTTCACCAACATCAAGTACCAGTTTTTTATTATTCTTTTTTTTCTTTTTTTTAAATACAGAGCCATCAGGAGATTATAGAGCACCAGTGTGCCCCGTATCCAATGTCTATCCATCTCGAAAGAAAAGGCTCGAAAATTGAAGTCTGAGGTTTAAATATGTTAACGAAGGGAATTTCAGATTGTCAGTACAACAACGCATTCTGGCATTTAAGGAGAAAATAGTATTTTAAAACAATCTCAACTCCTATTCTGATTCGTCGCTGGTGCTGCGCCAAAGAATACGGACGTTTATAATCGTAGAACAAAGTTCAACTCGATTAGGTTCGGGTGATGTTTACAACGAATCTCAAAAAAAAAAAAAAAATGCTGCCGTAGTGTACGTATTCCGAGGGAAGCCTTATATTTAGTTTTATATTTAATTTTCAGAAGCTTTCTTATGTGGCAGGTGCCCTATGAAACAGACTGAAAATACAAATGAGTGGGCTTAAGGAAAAGGGACAGAATTTTCGTAGCAAAACTTTTTGTGAATTCTGTGCATTACAAGTCTGGCACTCGAGAAACAGCCATATTCTATTGACGTCAATCTGGGCACAGTGAATTGTAGCCACGTTGTACCGAGCGAGTTCAGAAAGTCTTGCGAAACTTTTCACCTAATTTATGGCAATCTGTCTTTTCTGGATAACATTTTTTTTTTTATTTCTACCGAGAGTTGTTAATCATGAAATTTTAGAGAGTATCCCGCTTTATCGAACAGATCGTAAACAATACACATTACTTCAGGACCATTAATTCATCCGTGTTGTTTGCTCGTATTCGAAACTAGAACTGAACAAATATTGTATTGTAATATCTCTCAGGAATCGAGGTTATTTTCCGACCACAGCTGCGTCCTGTTATGGAAATGGCTTATATCGGCCTTCATATCGTTAGCCGATTATTACCGCTTTCGTGAGCCGTCAATCCCCAAGATAATTTGAAATGCTGCTTATCCAGATTGTGTCTTATTGTTTAGCGCTCTCTCTCTCTCTCTCTCTCTCTCTCTCTCTCTCTCTCTCTCTTTATTTATCGAAAACGCAGTTTACATCGCTTGAGGAAATACATTAAATAGGTGAAATAAATCGGTTTGTACTCTTGCCTATCACTCGCACTAGGCCTACAGTTCTCCATCTCTCTCGTTTCTGTTTGACTGCGTGTATATATATATATATATATATATATATATATATATATATATATATATATATATATATATATATATATATATATATATATATATTTCGAAAATTCCTCCCTCCAGTCCATTAGCTCGGAAATCAAATTTCATGGCGGCTGGAGGAGACCCCACGGATGTAGGCGTCCTAACCCCAATATCGTATGATACTGGGGGACAGAAAGCCGTTAGGGCACAAGGGCCAGTCGGGATAGTAATTGGGCTGCTAGGCTGACCCTTAGTTAGTCTTAACTATAAGACCTATTTCCCTTCAACCCTTGTAATGGTTGTTATTGCTCTTCCAGATAAAAACTGCTGTCCTGTGCCTGTCCCTAGAAATCGAATGGGATGCCTCAGTGACCATCTCACTCTGTGCCAGGCCTCTACAGCCCAAGGTCGCTTGAAACTTATCAGTGCTGAGCTGGTGTTATCATGGGCCATGTGTCGGGACTTCTGCGGCCTAAATCCATCTTTTGCAAGAGAGCTCCACGCACATATGCAATAAGGTATGTCTTGAAGCTGCAAGTAACGCCAGTGCTCTTTCCCTTCTCGTGAATTTCTCTCCATTGTTCAGTAATTTCCAACTTTTCATTCTCCCAAACAAAGTCCCTTTGTTTCCCACAGCCTAGCACACACTTTTGCACTCATGACTTGTTCCAAGCTTAAATTAAGTTTGTTCTGTGATAATAATTAGAGCATTCCCACCATAGTGTTACCATGTGCTAATTACATCTAATTGGTAATCCCCTCCATCATTAATAATTAATTTCATGTGAGAGAAAAGCTTTGTGTCACTGAATACTGACATGGAATTCCTCTCCAGAATCCTGTTATCTGGCTCTTCAAAGTTCCGCCCCTGCCCTTGCAAAACAATTGCCTTAGAAGACTCATTCCCATCTTGCCAGGTGCAAGAATCTCATGCGGAAGCCATCCACAAGGGCCACGCACCAGGCCTCTCAGTGTTATCATTGTGCTAATGTGAAATAATTTATCAGCCAGTCTTAAGCAGTTTATAAGATTCATGTTAACCTTTTATTTATTGTCTAACTGTAATTACACCTTTTATTGTGCATTGCATGTGCCTTGATGGCTGGACTGCCAGCCTATCCATATTAATTTCTAGTTGAAAAATTTGTAAATAAATTACTTTAATCTTACTGACTGGTATGAAAGGTGACCATCCCATTTTCTTTGAATATATGTAATTTCAAGGTAAGTCATATTGTTAATTATAATTATTGCTCATGCTCTGAGCTCTAGGTTTTGGCCCCAGAGGCAAATCACATTCAAAATTCAATTTAACTCTTCCAACTGGACTCAGAACTTAACAATATATATATATATATATATATATATATATATATATATATATATATATATATATATATATATATATATATATATATATATATATATATATATATATATATATATATATATTACTAAAAGGACCTCATTCAAACTGGATGGTATCTAATGGAGTATTTATTCAGAAAAAGTTACAAGCTTTCTTGGACAAACAGTCCACATTATCAAGTATCCGTACGGAAACTGGATAATGTAACTTTTTCTGAATAAATACTCCATTAGATACCATCCAGTTTGAATGAGGTCCTTTTAGTAATTCTAATAATACACAGAACAATTGTGTATGTGATAAAGTCAATGTATATATATGCATATATAATATATATATATATATATATATATATATATATATATATATATATATATATATATATGTTTATATATATACATATATATGTATATATATAAATTTTTATATATATATATATATATATATATATATATATATATATATATATATATATATATATATATATATATCCAAGTCACTAACTGAACCAAGGATGAACAGCAAAAACATGTCTACAAAAATATGGCATATTCCATCGTTTCACAGAGCAAATGGTTTGGAATAAAAATTTTAAAAATGTAACGGGGATATCTATCTCCCAGAAAAAAACAACCCAAAAATAACCTATAGTAAGATGGTGCTATCACCTTCAACTAATTGAGTCTCTGCAAGGTAAGAGTCGAAATGAGTGTAACACGACCGAAGTCATGATAAGTCACATTCCCTTCCAATTATTTAACGTCTATTCAATGCATCTGAGGAAATAAAAGGAAAAATAGAACTTTTAAAAAATAGCCACAGAGAAAAAAAAAATGTGGGATATATCCCACATTACTAACCCCCCAAAAATAATAAAACATTGCAAAATCAAAATTCAGGAACTCCAATAAAAATCAAAGAGACATAGAAAATTTAAATAAATGGGGGAAAAGATATTCAAAGCATGGTAACAGTGCAAAGAACAGTACATTTTAAACAAAGTTATTAAAACCCATTCGGGTTTTTGGAAAACAAAGTCTCAGCTCACTTTACAGGCAGTACACAAAGTCTTCCAACATAGCGGATCTTTTCACCAAGAAATCAAGACCCGAATGTCTAGCTTGTACTCAAAATGGAAAATTCACACTTCCTAAGACACGTCCATGAGAGTGATTTCACAAACGAATGCTCCTCCAGAATTTGACGAATTCCAGTTATCAGAACATTCCGACATGGCCAGAACATCATCCAAGGAATGATGTCCTCTGTCTCCATGGGAAGCAACACTGATGAAGGGCTTTTGTCAGCAATGACTCCTGAATACGCAGGCAATGATTCGCATTTACCCTTGTCCAGAATATCCCAAAGAATGCTTAGCTAAGAAAAACGAAATATATAATATTACACTTAAGCTTTTCATACACACACACACACACACACACACACACACACACACACACACACACATATATATATATATATATATATATATATATATATATATATATATATATATATATATATATACACACACACACATTGGTAAACAATACACATTTTTCTGTCAAAATTGGGCAGACATCCAATGCAATATTCACTCATTTAAGCGAAAACTTTCACAGAATAAACTGAACTGAAGTTCAGTGATTGTCAGATCGAAAGATTTCTCTTCACGGAATCTTTTAGAATCTTCCATTATACAGCTTATTTCCAGTTGTAATTTTAACCGTAGCCTTGGCATGTATTATTTGGACCCCTGTATTAGTCAAATGTTCAAGAATGACCATAAAGATAAAATCACTGACTTCATTACTAATTAGTTACTTATATATATTTTCTATGTATTCATAGATTTAATATTTTTTTGTGAAAATGTTCACTTCGCAAAAATTGTTATTGTTTACAATAAGGAGAATATACCGAGTTGTACTTTTATGGCATATGTAATCAGCTTATTCTTTCTACAGTCATTTTTAGGTGGTCAGTCTCTTTCCCTGTATAATCTTTTAATTAACTTTTCCCTACTTCCGAGCTGTTGGGCCTAATCTTTTGTAAAACCTCTTAAATATTTACGCGTTTTTTGGTAGGTCTGCTAATTCTTCATTTGTGTTGGATTTCAGGTACATGTTTTCCTTTACAATCCCCATCTGTCATTTAGTTACCTCTACCTGTAAGTCATATTATTTCACTCACTAGGGGGTGCAGTTGTGATTGTAGGTTTATATTCAATGGTGAATTCTGCCAACAAATATTTGGTATGGCAATGGGCAACCCTTTATTCCCACTCCTCTCAAAACTGTATGTGGAATTATTTGAAGAACGATATTTACCTAATATCATTTATACTCCTTTAAAGTGGTATAGATATGTTGACGATATTTTAGCTGTTTTGCCCGCTGGTATTGATGTAAATGACTTACTCTCTAATTTGAATAACCAGGTACCATCCATTAAGCTTACTTTAGAATTAGAAAATGACAATTGACTCCCTTTCTTAGATGTTTTAATACACAGAGAACCATTTCAATGCAAATTCAGTATTTGTAGGAAACCAACCAACAACTTAACTTATGTCCATTTTTATTCAGGCCATCACCTCAACATCAAAATATCAATTTTTTCTTCTATGTTTTTACGAGTTTCGCTCATTGTCTGTCCCCAGTATTTGCATCAAGAAATTCAGTACATAAGAATTTCATTTCATTTCATTCATAACATGCACTGATTATTAATTGCACAAGTTTGATATCATCGTTAGGGAATTCATTTTTATAATTCTTACAATCTAGTGACGAGTACACGCGTTTATTATTGACAGTATATTGTTGCTTGTAAGAGCATAGACATTTTGCATTTTGAAATAAACACAACCGTATGTACCTCTTGCTGAAACGGCAATTAATAACTGCCCCCCCCCCCACCCACAATATCGTTCACTGTAACGTAGAGGGAAAATTCTCATTTTATTAGCTCTGGTATTATCTTTTGCTACGCATTCTTAATCTACACTTTGTTTATGTCATTCGAGAGAGAGTTTTTTTTTTCTTAATTATTCCTTGCTACCCACTATTATAGGGAACATGATCATTAACCTGGGCATATGAGTTGCTTAAATTAGGACCACTGCCTTCTACAATAATCAAGTCATTCGAATTAACGTGCCAAATATTAATTTCTGGAATCACGTCTTTTTATAAAAAGCCACTGTCACTGCGAATGTTGAGTACCGATACGCCTTTAGACATGCAAATGTAATTATTGCTATTGTCCTGCTATAATGAAGCAAACCCTTTTAATGTACTAGGCAGTATTGTACTGGGATTTCTAGTCTTATAAATGCGCTAATTGTGCTAGTTTTATCATTTTTTGCGTGTTCCACCTTTGCTCTGTGCGTTACCATTGTGTCTATGGGCAGGTTATGTATTCCATATTTCAAACCCATAAGCACGTTGTGAGCTGCCCCACAGCCAGACATCGGTGGAAGCTAGGGTATCTCGGTAGCTGTACTAGATTTGCACATACGTGTTATACTGCAGCTGAGACTAGACACTAGGTGGGAATTGTTCCATTTTCTAGGATATGTTGCAGTGAATGTCAGTTTTACACATACGTGCTATTTTATTTTGGGTGAAATACTCACTCCTCTGCTCCTGTTACCACTGTGTCCGTGGGCAAGTTAAGCAAATTCAAATAATTATACCTTTGCATTCGTAGGCTTTGACCCGTCCACTGTAAAATAATAATACCTTTGCGTTTGTAGGCTATGACCCGTGCATTGTGTTACTCCTCACATTTTTATTAGTGTCTTCCTTGCTATAGGGGCACTCTTATTGTAGTTGGAACCTTATACCAGCCCACTTTAGTATTCTGTTTGGCATTATACTCTGCCTAGGTCAGAGTCCCATTTCTATTCTGTGCAACTGTTTCCATGGCCCATCATTATTCATATACATGTGCCTATACTGCACAACCTAAAGGCAATGCCTTTCAATACAGTGCCACTTTTGCACTGATAGCTCACTCATAACTAGTCATCTAGAGTTGTTGCAATATTCAACCTCTAGCAATGCAGCCGAGAATGATCACCCAAGATGAGGCAGATAATGCCTATGTGAGTTACAGACTGGGTGCAGGCTATACTGGATACAGGTTCCAAAAATATTTAAGAACAATGCTAGATGGATGGCTAAGAGGACACCCCTTGCGCCAAGCCAGAGAGGGAGCCCTTCCGAATCATCCCTCCAAAAGAGATTACAGTAAGGCATATTGCCGTATGTGCAAAGCCCACGGGCACACCCAGAATTATAGAAAGTGCCCTGCAAGAACCACTCAGCCAGTGTCTAGACCTGGCCTGCCTCCAGATCCCCTCCTGGATACCTTAGGCATAGGCAGCTTCTTCAACACCCGAGCCTGTGACAGTGCCAGAGTCTGCACCTGCCTTACAGCCATATGGTATAGATTCCAGCTGGGACATTATGCGTTGGCCTAACAAAACACCAGTGCCATAACTAGAACAACCAGATTTCAGCTGGATCAGTACGCTTTGGGCGGATGAAGAGCCGTGCTAAGACCTGGGCCTGCTATGGAGCTAGACCCTGAAACCTCATCCAGTCTCCCTTCAGGAGATCCATGCATTGTGTTAAAATAACCGTATCTCCATTGGAAATTTTCAGTGAGATCCTCGAGTTTGGTCGAAGGGGAGATGTGAAAATAAAGGAATTTGTGGAGGGTTTGAGAAAAAGGCTGTGTAGTGCTTGGAAGTTTGCCCGGGAGAATTTGAGTCCATATTTTACCAGTGAACAGGGGCACAGAAGGAAGTGCTCGAAATATATGGTTGCAACGTTCAAATAGTGTTTTATGGGACTTCTTATATTCTTATTATGCTGTGGCATTACAGTAAAAGACATTCATATATATATATATATATATATATATATATATATATATATATATATATATATATATATATATATATATATATATATATATATATATATAATATATATATATATATATATATATATATATATATATATACTGTATATAATATATATATAATATATATATATATTGTATATAATATATATATATATATATATATATATATATATATATATATATATATATATATATAATATAACATATGTATGCATATATATATATATATATATATATATATATATATATATATATATATATATATATATATATATATATATATGATTGCATGAAGAATACATGGTAGTTAATCACGAGAATACTCGGGATAATTAGGGAAGGGGTAGAAGGAACGGGTTCTTCTTCTTCCTCGTGTTCTTCTGTTCTTTGGAAAAATTCTTACCAGAAGAATAGGCGCGCAGAGCTAAATCTGAACTTGCGACCCTGTCGGTCGTATCTATGAGTATTCGTAACTTGAATGTTCGTAAGTAGGGTGGTGACTGTATTCATCCTAGGGTTTTTCAGAATTAGATTTTAAAGCTGATATCAACACTGTAAGTACTAGAGATTAGTCTACACTACCCCAAGTTCAAAGATACGATTCGAGAGCCTCGAGTAACAAGAAGTTTTGAGTTTGAAGTGAATCTTTCGTAGTTCCTGCGAGTGTTAGTTTTCAAGACATCACGAAGTTTGTGCAGGCTCACTTCTTTCAGGTTTGGCTGTGTTAAGAGAGCCATTTAGCATTTCTTTCAAGTGAGTGGTTTGTGAGCATACGAGGCTTTGGAACGGAGGATAATTATAGTCCTAGTCTTTCTCAGGAATCTGGAAAACACGGATTACGCAAAATCAAGTAGTTACAACATTTTTTTCGTAATGGTTATAAATGAATGAAATACAAACAACTGTAGCACTTTATACCTCAAGATTAACTCTGATATACATTCTTTATGCTTTATTTAGTTCATATAGATTTGACGCCTAAGCCATAGACATTTTAGTACTTCAACTGTGGGGACTGATTTTGTTAACCTTTTCTTTGTAAGGACATCAAAGCAATCCTTTTTGAGACGCTATTCTAAGATAACAGTCCATCTCTAAACACATTCCATCTTTGTTGTCTGTCGCCTTTAGTAACCCTTTTTTTTTTTTTTTTTTTTGCTCTTATCCGTCAACAGAAGGAACTGACACTCATTTTTAATCCCATCGCAAAAGATAAAGATTTTGGCAGTCCCTAAATGAAATACAGAAAGCGATGCAAAGCGGCTTCAGTATTCGGAGAACTTTTCTGAGTTTTTCGCCAGGAAAGCCTTTGATGAATGTTTGTCAGTATCTGGCAACAATAGTCATTCCGGATCGGAATCCCTGAACAGACTTCATAACATGAATGAAAACTATCGCCGATGAGTGATTAAAATAATGAGCCAAATTTTGATCACGAATATTACTTTCATTGCTGATATGAAGCGTTGTTATTGTTGTATGAATTGGGTAGTTTTATTCATTAATATTTTAGGGTTTTTTTTATTTTTATCGGCATTTTGAACTATGGCGGCTGCAACCAGGATGGTTAAAAAAGGACAAGAGTGTAGGAGCCTCATTCAAGAAGACTGACATAGTGCCGAAGGAATTGAGAATTCTTGTTTTACCTAACATCCAGTAACTATATAGAGGAATTTGTTCTGATTAGTTTATCTTTCTTATTTGCATCGGCCCACTTTCTCTATCTCGTTCTTTTTTAATTTCTTTGGGCTATTAACACGGAGAACAGTTGTTTTACAGGTCATGACTTTACATCATAAATATTCTTAATATGGAAGATGTGATGTGTATAAATATCAGATTGTATTACTGTTAAGAGATAAAAGGAATAACATTTCAAAAATATCAAAACAAAGTCTTGAAAGAGAAATCGCAAGGGATGACAGGTATTTATATGATTAAATGAAGCATGAAGATAACGGACATATATGCCCCCCCCCCCAAAAGCATAGAAACTTGTGGAGATCATAACAACAGAGGAAGGAAACTTAATTTTCCCAGATGTTGACGCTTGAAGTGAACTTACAACAGCAAACGTCAGAGTAAAACTGATCATGAGTTGGAATATATTTAATTTCCAAAACTCAGGAAATGAAAGTGATGGAGAAACAGTGCTTTAGATTTGGTTCAGTCCCCGTAGATATTCATTGTCATTCCTGGTATCAGTTATTAGCCGTCGTGAAATACACATTTTCATTACCGTCTTGGACATCAAAGGCAGAATAATGGTATATCATTAAGTCCCTCATTCATAACCAGGGACCTCAAAGGCAGTCAGCTTCGACGAAGTCCTTTGACAGGAAGAAGGGATGCCTCTGGCCTCTTTGAAAAGCAGAAGGAGGAAGAAAAGGGTCCGCTCGGAAGCACGGAAGATGACAGAATAGGACTTCAAGGGAAAATCAAAGGCGAGGGTCATTGTTTTCAGAGTGAATTCATTTTTAGGCAGGTGACAAGAACAGTTACACTGACTGAAGATGTTTTCACATCAGGGAAGAGAAGGTGAACGCGCAGACATAAACAAAACACATACACACATACAAACCCTCTCTCTCTCTCTCTCTCTCTCTCTCTCTATATATATATATATATATATATATATATATATATATATATATATATATATATATATATATATATATGTATATACAAGGTGTTTCGAAATTAGAGCCCCCCCCCTCGCCCCTCTACAGCACAAACTAAAATTGATATGGTCAAAGACAAAAGTAATTCACAACAGGTATTTATTTAAGTTTCTCTCTGAGTATTTAATATTTTGTGCGGCCTCTATCTGCCTGTACCACAGCCTGCATTCAAATAAAAAAGATGACCAAAAGGGAAGCTGAGTTTGTTCTCATTACACAAAATGTATACAACAATATGTTGTAAGATCATATGAGTTTTGATTCTGAAGGCTGGTATGTACTATACAAAGAGAGGAAAATTAATTCCGTTTAATAAAAAACAGATATGGAGAAATATTTTGGTAAGAAAATATAGACACAGGGGTTCCAATAACATAATTTGGCAGTTCCCTCATTATAATTTTTTTTGTATCGTGTAATTTAAATCATCAGGTTTATTTTTTTAATCTAAAAGATGAATATCTATAAAGTTATTAAATAACAGAAATGTTTCTGAGATGACAGTTGACGTACGAGGGCTGTTTAAGAATTTACCTCTTGAGTTATCGTACTTCAAAATAGCCTTAGAATCGAATACTAAGTCCGTATAAGCCCCAGAATAGAGCACCTATACTATTCTGAAAGTATGACGCAATCACATTTTTCAGTATTTTTGTTTTTACCTCCTTCCCATATAAGATGCTTTAAAAAAACTTTTTGCCGGAAACTCTGATGCTAAGTGTGGTACTATTTTATCACTTTTTTTTTAGGATGCAACGAGCAAAATTCAAGCGAGAGTAGATAGATGAATAGATAGATAAATAGAGAGAGAGAGAGAGAGAGAGAGGAGCTGGGGGGGGAGTTAAATTTTGATGTTATTATAAAGGATGCACTGAAACGGTCAAAATTACAAGTTTTTCTTGAATAAAACAACGAATATGGCTCTTCAGAAATATGTAAACAATGCTCGCTTCCAGCCACTTCCATAAGTAATGAGATACATTCCTTCCGGGAGCAAAAGGAAGATGAAGTCAGTTCTCCAGTGCACTCTTCGTTAAATATACATTAAACATTCCAGAACGGGAAATATCTTTTATCCTTCTAAAAACAGGAAGTTGTTGATAACTTGTATTTTTTTTTTTTTTTTTTACGATGCTTCACTTTAAACAGGAAGCTATGCAAACAGGAGAGAAAGAGAGGCAATAATTGGTGAAGGTTACCACTCCATAGAATGATGAACGAAGCTGCTAATTATCGCCGATGTTATTAAAGTTTAGGTTCAGGCAAAGGGAATGCTAACGGAAGAATAAAACGCGGGTTTGAAAGCGAAGTGGAAGTTTGCATTAAATGTATGATTTTTCTATTTACTTACTTTTATGAAAAGATGCTGTCGTCTGTTTTCAGTCCTACCAATTACACTTGGGAACATTTAGGGCGAAGACCAGGCTCTGTTGTGCTACAAACAGGTATGCAGGTTTTCTTCGAGAATCTGCTTAAATGTTTGCTCATTTAATTTATTTGGGGCTTAGCTGGAGGGAAAGAAAAGTTTCATTACTCTATCCTGTGGCAAGTCTTTCTCTCTCCATGAGTCTAGCAGCTTTAGGGTCAAACGCAAGTGTTCTTTTTCTTTCTTTCTTTCATTTGAGAAATTTTGTAGGGTACGGTGCGACTTCTATCTTTGTTTTAGGAAGGGAAATTGTATAGATATATATTTTCCAGAGGCTCAAAGCGTCGTAAAACCTGATCCTTAATTTTTATCATCTTAATCATTCATTTAAGATAATGAATGTTCGGCTTATGAAACGTTTGGATTTTGCAAGTCTAATAAATATTCCATTTATCACCAAACGCTAACGAAATAAAGCACTTACATCATATTATGATGTTAGTAAAAGCCATGATTTCGTACTGCCAATTTCAAAATAATCTTTGCAAACTCTAGTCCCCAGTCATCGTAAGTAGTACAGTCTGGTTCTTTAGGCATTAGCACGACCTCGTATCTAATCCCTTGGGCTCTAAACGCTTGATGTCAAGTAAGCTCACCAGCATGCGATGAGAATATACGTGTGATTATGTCGAAGACTTATTTCGTTAAGAGATCACAGAAGGTCTGAAAAGGGACACAAACGACAGAAGCATTGTAGCGTCTTAGGGTTGAGGAAATCTTCGTATGCTGCCTGTGGTCCAATAGAGTCTCTTTTGCTTCTTGATCTATACTATATATATATATATATATATATATATATATATATATATATATATATATATATATATATATATATATATATATATATATATATATATATATATATATATATATATATATATATATATATATATATTTGTGATGTTTACAGCTGGCCCCTTGTGCCCTTGTGATGTTTATAGCTGGCCCCTTGTGATGTTTACAGCTGGCCCCTTGTGATGTTTATAGCTGACCCCTCGTGATGTTTACAGCTGGCCCCTTGCGATGTTTATAGCTGGCCCCTTGTGATGTTTACGGCTGGTCCCTTGTGATGTTTATAGCTGGCCCC
The DNA here is from genome assembly GCA_039081455.1 of Macrobrachium rosenbergii. Classification (NCBI taxonomy): domain Eukaryota; kingdom Metazoa; phylum Arthropoda; class Malacostraca; order Decapoda; family Palaemonidae; genus Macrobrachium; species Macrobrachium rosenbergii. The sequence continues at coordinate 1,522,163 of JANJGK010000036.1, read as the reverse complement.
TTGTGATGTTTACGGCTGGTCCCTTGTGATGTTTATAGCTGGCCCCTTGTGATGTTTACAACTGGCCCCTTATGATGTTTATAGCTGGCCTCTTGTGATGTTTGTAGCTGGTCCCTTGTGATGTTTAATGCAGGCCCCTTGTGATGTTTACAGCTGGCCTCTTGTGATGTTTGCAGCTGGGCCCTTGTGCTATTTATAGCTGGCTCCTTGTGATGTTTATAGCTGGCCCCTTGTGATGTTTATGGCTGGCCCCTTGTGATGTTGATAGCTGGCCCCTTGTGATATTTATAGCTGGCCCCTTGTGATGTTTACGGCTGGTCCCTTGTGATGTTTATAGCTGGCCCCTTGTGATGTTTACAACTGGCCCCTTATGATGTTTATAGCTGGCCTCTTGTGATGTTTGCAGCTGGGCCCTTGTGCTATTTATAGCTGGCTCCTTGTGATGTTTACTGCTGGTCTCTTGTGATGTTTATGGCTGGCCCCTTGTGAGATTTATGACTGGCCCCTTGTGATGTTTACAGCTGGCCCCTTGTGCTATTTATAGCTGGTCCATTGTGATATTTTTGGCTGGTCCATTGTGATATTTATAGCTGGCCCCTTCTGATATTTATAGCTGGCCCCTTGTGATATTTATAGCTGGCCCCTTCTGATATTTATAGCTGGCCCCTTCTGATATTTATGGCTGGCCCCTTCTGATATTTATGGCTGGCCCCTTCTGATATTTACAGCTGGCTCCTTCTGATATTTATGGCTGGTCCCTTGTGATATTTATAGCTGGCCCCTTCTGATATTTATAGCTGGCCCCTTGTGATATTTATAGCTGGCCCCTTATGATATTTATAGCTGGCCCCTTGTGATGTTTATGGTTGGCCCCTTGTGATATTTATAGCTGGCCCCTTGTGATGTTTATAGCTGGCCCCTTGTGATGTTTATGGCTGGCCCCTTGTGGTGTTGATAGCTGGCCCCTTTTGATATTTATAGCTGGCCCCTTGTGATGTTTATGGCTGGCCCCTTGTGATATTTATAGCTGGCCCCTTGTGATATTTATAGCTGGCCCCTTGTGATGTTTATGGCTGGCCCCTTGTGATATTTATAGCTGGCCCCTTGTGATATTTATAGCTGGCCCCTTGTGATGTTTATGGCTGGCCCCTTGTGATATTTATAGCTGGCCCCTTGTGATATTTATAGCTGGCCCCTTGTGATGTTTATGGCTGCCCCCTTGTGGTGTTGATAGCTGGCCCCTTTTGATATTTATAGCTGGCCCCTTGTGATGTTTATGGCTGGCCCCTTGTGATATTTATAGCTGGCCCCTTGTGATGTTTATGGCTGGCCCCTTGTGATGTTTACAGCTGGCCCCTTGTGATGTTTACGGCTGGCCCCTTGTGGTGTTGATAGCTGGCCCCTTTTGATATTTATAGCTGGCCCCTTGTGATATTTATAGCTGGCCCCTTGTGATGTTTATGGCTGGCCCCTTGTGGTGTTGATAGCTGGCCCCTTTTGATATTTATAGCTGGCCCCTTGTGATATTTATAGCTGGCCCCTTGTGATGTTTACGGCTGGCCCCTTGTGATATTTATTGCTGGCCCCTTGTGATGTTGATAGCTGGCCCCTTGTGATATTTATAGCTGGCCCCTTGTGATGTTGATAGCTGGCCCCTTGTGATATTTATAGCTGGCCCCTTGTGATGTTTACGGCTGGCCCCTTGTGATGTTTATGGCTGGCCCCTTGTGATGTTGATAGCTGGCCCCTTGTGATATTTATAGCTGGCCCCTTATGATGTTTACGGCTGGCCCCTTGTGATGTTGATAGCTGGCCCCTTGTGATGTTGATAGCTGGCCCCTTGTGATATTTATAGCTGGCCCCTTGTGATGTTTACGGCTGGCCCCTTGTGATGTTTATAGCTGGCCCCTTGTGATGTTTACAACTGGCCCCTTATGATGTTTATAGCTGGCCTCTTGTGATGTTTGTAGCTGGTCCCTTGTGATTTTTAATGCAGGCCCCTTGTGATGTTTACAGATGGCCTCTTGTGATGTTTGCAGCTGGGCCCTTGTGCTATTTATAGCTGGCTCCTTGTGATGTTTACTGCTGGCCTCTTGTGATGTTTATAGCTGGCCCCTTGTGACGTTTACAGCTGGCCCCTTGTGAGATTTATGACTGGCCCCTTCTGATATTTATAGCTGGCCCCTTGTGATATTTTTGGCTGGTCCCTTGTGATATTTATAGCTGGCCCCTTCTGATATTTATAGCTGGCCCCTTGTGATATTTATAGCTGGCCCCTTGTGATATTTATAGCTGGCCCCTTCTGATATTTATAGCTGGCCTCTTCTGATATTTACAGCTGGCCCCTTCTGATATTTATAGCTGGTCCCTTCTGATATTTATAGCTGGCCCCTTGTGGTGTTGATAGCTGGCCCCTTATGATATTTATAGCTGGCCCCTTGTGATGTTTATGGCTGGCCCCTTGTGATATTTATAGCTGGCCCCTTGTGATGTTTACAGCTGGCCCCTTGTGATGTTTATGGCTGGCCCCTTGTGGTGTTGATAGCAGGTCCCTTTTGATATTTATAGCTGGCCCGTTGTGATGTTTACAGTTGGCCCCTTGTGATATTTATAGCTGGCCCCTTGTGATGTTTACGGCTGGCCCCTTGTGATATTTATGGCTGGCCCCTTGTGATGTTGATAGCTGGCCCCTTGTGATATTTATAGCTGGCCCCTTGTGATGTTGATAGCTGGCCCCTTTTGATATTTATAGCTGGCCCCTTGTGATGTTGATAGCTGGCCCCTTGTGATATTTATAGCTGGCCCCTTGTGATGTTTACGGCTGGCCCCTTGTGATGTTTATGGCTGGCCCCTTGTGATGTTTACAGCTGGCCCCTTGTGATATCTATAGCTGGCACCTTGTGATGTTGATAGCTGGCCCCTTGTGATATTTATAGCTGGCCCCTTGTGATGTTTACGGCTGGCCCCTTGTGATGTTTATGGCTGGCCCCTTGTGATGTTGATAGCTGGCCCCTTTTGATATTTATAGCTGGCCCCTTGTGATGTTTACAGCTGGCCCCTTGTGATATTTATAGCTGGCCCCTTGTGATGTTTACAGCTGGCCCCTTGTGATATTTATAGCTGGCCCCTTGTGATGTTTACAGTTGGCCTCTTGTGATGTTTATAGCTAGCCACTAATATATATATATATATATATATATATATATATATATATATATATATATATATATATATATATATATATATATATATATATATATATATATATATATATATATATACAGTATATATATATATATATATATATATATATATATATACAGTATATATATATATATATATATATATATATATATATATATATATACTGTCTTTGAACAAGTGCTTTCGTAGTGTGAACTAGAAAATGTAGAATAAACTGCGAAAGCACTTGTTCAAAGTCCCAGTTTTCACTCACCTGCATCTTGTGATATTCTCAAGCACGCATTCCTTTGTGATGCATTGGATATATATACTTATTTATGTATATACAAATATATATATATATATATATATATATATATATATATATATATATATATATATGTATATATATACATGTTTATAATTATGTATATCTGAATCACGAAAATATGGAATTTGATGAATATATAAATAAAAACAAAATCCACGGAGGAAAGAAAAACATTGGAGTGCTGCAAGGCCTTTTGACTTATAGTCCTTTTCTTAGCAGACTGAAGAAATATAAAAATAAGGTTACAAAGAAAGCTCATACAAATGACAGATGGGGATTACAAAGGAAAAAATATGTACCTGGTATCTAACACAATTGAAGAATTAGTGGAAAAGCCAAAACAGGGTTAAATATTTAAGAGGTTTTACAAAGGATTAGGCTCATCCGTTCAGAAGCAGGGATAGGACAATTAAAAGATATGCAGGTAACTGACCACTAAAAAATGTTATAAAAGTACAACTCAATCGTTTTTATTTTTTTGTAAACAATACAAGTTTTTGCAAGATGAACATTTTTACAAATAAAAAATTATATTAAATATACGAATACATAGAAAATATATATAAGGTAACTAATTTGTAATTGCCAGTGATTTTATCTTTTAGGTCGTTCTTGAACATTTTTCTAATACAGGGGTCCAAATAAAATATGCCAGGGCTAACGTTAAATTACAGCTGGAAGTAAGCTGTTTAACAGCGGATTCTAAAAGATTTCGTGAAGAGAAACCTTTTGATCTGGCAATCACCGAACTTTCAGTCCAATTTATCCTGTGAGAGTTTTCACATCAATGAATGAATATAGCATTGGATGTTTGTCCAGTTTTGACAGAATACTTATGTTGTATAATATGTACAGTCGGCCACAGGAATAAGTACAAACATTTCAGCCACAAGGGCTGGGTGTGATCTGGTAACACTGGAACTGTGCATCCAGACGCACGATGAAACCCGCAACTCCACACCTCCTCCCCCAACATTTTTCCCTCCACCCTTCACTCTCACCCTTTCAAGCACACGTTTATAACTTCTCTCCCTCTCTCGAATTTCTCCTTTAAGGAAAATAATATAACTGAATCTATTCTGTAGGTTTATTTTCCCATCATGGAGGCGAGAAAACCCGTCTGATCAACTTTTGTCGTAATAATATTATTACTTGCTGTTACCGACAGAAGAATTAACTCGGTTTTCGTGGAGCTCTCTTGTAATGATGGGATTTAGCTATCTACCAATAAAAGCCTTATCTATCAAATAACAGCATGCCTACTACTCTTTAATTATAATTGTAATATCAACAGCCGCATTCCAAATTCTTATTATTACAAAGACAACTGGCATCAGATCGTGTAGGACCTTACGTAACTCAAATTAAGCATGAAGAAATAAAGAAGGCAGAAGTTAAGGAGAGAGAGACCTCCATAGGCCCAGAAAACACTGAAGTAGGAGGAACGAAGAGACAGTTATAAGAGAGAGGACAACAGCAAGAAGGAGGCAGACGGAAAGGAGACACAGTGTAACAGAGCTGATAGAGTGTGGTTGGTGTCAGAAGGGGCACCATTACCCTCTTAAGTATAATGGGGTCATAGGTCTTGACTTAGTAAATGTCGCAGGGGTTATTATGGGAGTCGATTCTTCCTTATGGTTGGACATTTGTTTGGTCACAGCCGACGATCATTGGATCAAATTCTCGTATTTTTGTGCATGAGTTTAACTGCTCGGCATACGTCTGCATTTATGGCAGATATTCTGTAGTTACAACACTCAGTGCTGAGTCATTGCGAGTCAAAAAGGAAACAAACGCCGTGAGTAGTTTCTTAAAACAAGGAAAAATCACCCTTGAAGTTTGAGGCTAGAAGATGGCGAATACCTGCTGGACTGGCCAAGTAAGGGGTGTGACATGAATCCCTTGGAAAATTGCTGGGGGACCATCGTCAACTCTTGGTTCCCAGGCCAAGAGCGATCATCAAGGCGGCTCCTCCAGCACACCATGTCCGAATGGGAGATATTCAGGAAAAATCAACACATCGCCTACAATCGTGTAGCCTCCGTCCCCAGTAGACTACAAGATGTCATCGCCAGCGATGGTGGATGGACTAAATACTGATACTGTAATAGAAGGGAGGAAACTTTTTCGGTAGCGGGATGAATTTGTTCAGAAAATCTTAATAAAACTAAGATGTTGTTGTTGGTTGAAGTGTAATGTGCTTTGCGGCTGCTATGTGGCGTTTTAATATCATGGCACTGAATTCGTTGAATGGGTGATTGTCATATCTTTTTAAACGCAAAGCAAGAGGAGAAGGAAAAATTTAAGGAACTAGAAAAAGCCAGAATTTCATTTAATCATTCTATCCCGGATAATTGGAAGGACTCGCTGCGACAAGAAATTTATGGAAAACTTCGTAGGACTACAGATGCCCTAACAAGGAAACTCGACAGAATACTAAAAAATCTTATTGATAGCAGTGACTGGACTAATAGTGCACGCAGTGACTGTGTTATAAATTTATCAAGTCAATAAATAAGTGAAAATGTTGTGAGTGCGCTTGGATATGGTTTATCCTTCTTTGTATCTAACAGCCCCTCTGCTTTAACGATTGCGTCGTCCCTACGTTTATTTGAAAAACATTGTGATATTCCTCAAAGTCATATTGATATAGTTAAAGGTATCATTTATGGAGCTGCGAATGTTAGGCATGAAAGCAATTTCCCTGCCCGCTATAAGAAAAGCTTGACCGACCTTAAAAAAGACAATACAATCCACATCACAAGTGCTGATAAATCGAATAGTATTGTGATTTTAGATAAAGTTGCCTACATATCACGTATGCAAGCCCTACTGGATGATGATACGACATACAAAAAACTAATAAAATATCCCCTTGATCAAGTCATAAAAAGTTTCAACAGCACAGTGAAAAAAATCCTTAAAGCTAAAAAAGAACTAATAGGTCAGTTGTCGGTAAAATTTCCCTCGTTACCTTACTTGTACGGATTAGTAAAAACTCACAAAGAAAACAATCCTATGCGGCCTATTGTCAGTTCTGTTGGCTCAATGTCATATAAACTTTCGAAATATATTACCAAAAACTCTTGTCTCCGTTACTTGGAACTACCTCAGATTCTCACGTATATAATAGTCTAGATTTAGTTGATAAATTGAACAAAATCACTTTTTGCCCCACTGATAGATTCGTTAGTTTTGATGTTTGTTCTCTTTTTACTAAAATTCTATTTTAGAGTATCTTAGTAATGAATTAATCCATCACGAATTACCTCTACAAGTAAGTCATATCATTTCTCTCACTAGGTTGTGCATTTGTGATTGTAAGTTTATATTCAATGGTGCATTTTACCAACAAATATTTGGTATGGCAATGGGCAACCCTTTATCCCCACTCCTCTCAAACTTGTACGTGGTACTCCTTTAAAGTGGTATAGGTATGTTGACGATATTTTAGCTGTTTTGCCTGCTGGTATTGATGTAAATGATTTACTCTGTAATTTGAATAACCAGGTACCATCCATTAAGTTTACGTTAGAATTAGAAAAAGACAATTGCCTCCCTTTCTTAGATGTTCTAATAGATAGAGAACCATTTCAATGTAAATTCAGTATTTATAGGAAACCAACCAACAACTTAACTTATGTCCATTTTTATTCAGGCCATCACCTCAACATCAAAATATCAATTTTTCCCTCTATGTTTTTACGAGCCTTGCGCATTGTCAGTCCCCAGTATTTGGATAAAGAAATTGAATACATAAGGAAAATAGGGACAGATTTATGTTATCCTTCACATATACTAGATATTTGTTATAACAAAGCCCACAAAAAGTTTTATAGTGAAAGTAACATGAAGAAAGAAACCCCTAAGAACATTCTTAGCTTGCCTTATTTTAGTGGTTTTGAAAACATAAAATCATTGTTAAAACCTTTTAAAGTAAACCTCGTTTTTTCTTATAATAACACACTCAAAAGAATGTTAATAAAAAATGGCCCTAAAGAAAACAACAACATAATATATAAAATTCCATGTTTGGATTGCCCCTCTTTTTATATTGGCCAGTCTAGCAAAGATTTTGATGTACTTGTTAAGCAACATAAGTATTCAGTCAAAACTGGACAAGCATCCAATGCTATATTCGTTCATTTAAGTGAAAACTCTCACAGGATAAATTGGACTGAAAGTTCAGTGATTGCCAGATCGAAAGATTTCTCTTCAAGAAATCTATTGGAGTCCGCTATTATCCAGCTTACTTTCAGTTGTAATTTTAATCCTAGCCCTGGCATGTATTATTTGGACCCCTGTATTAGAAAAGTGTTCAAGAATGACCTAAAAGATAAAGTCACTGACTTAATTACAAGTTAGCTACTTGATATATATTTTCTATATATCCGTATGTTTAATATAATTTTTCATTTGTAAAAATGTTCATCTTGCAAAAAGTTATTATTGTTTACAAAAAAAAGAGAATTATTGTGTTGTACTAAAAATTTTTAGGTGGTCAGTCGCGAACCTGTATAATCTTTTAATTGTCCTGTCTCTGCTCCTGAACGGTTGATCCTAATCCTTTGTAAAAACCTCTTAAATATTTAATCCTGTTTTGGCAGTTCTACTAATTCTTCAATTGTGTTGGATTCCAGGTACATATGTTTCCTTTATAATCCCCATCTGTCATTTATATGAGCTTCCTTTGTAAACATACTTTTATATTTCTTCAGTCTGCTAAGTAAAGGACATAGCGTCGAAAGGCCTCGCAGCACTCCAGTGTTTCCGTTTCATTCGTGGATTTTATCTTATATATATATATATATATATATATATATATATATATATATATATATATATATATATATATATATATATATATGTGTGTGTGTGTGTGTATAAATCTATCTGTCTATCTAACTATCTATCTACCTATATATATATATATATATATATATATATATATATATATATATATATATATATATATATATATATATATATATATATATATATATATATATATATATATATATATATATATATATATATATATATATATATATATATATGTATATATATATATATATATATATATATATATATATATGTGTATGTATATATATATAAATATATATATATATATATATATATATATATATATATATATATATATATATATATATATATATATATTATGTGTGTGAGTGTCTGAAAGTAACCAGGAGAAAAACAGGCATCGTCGGGCTCCATGCGACTAAATTTTCAGTGATGTAAATGTCCTGCCCTGAAATTAATACGCTGAAATCAAAGAAAGCAAGCATTTTAATATATATTTATATTGCATGGTAATAAGATTAAAAGGGCTTTCCTAATGGTCCAGTTTCGTAATGATACGTAATTCATGGCTCCCAGAAGCTAATCGCTTTCCTACATTATTACCAGAGTCCCGTGACATCATTTCGCATAGTATTGAAGTTTTCTTGCCAATATTTAACCATTTCCAATTTCTCACTAAATGAAAGTGATAACAGTATCAAAATAATTTTCAGGTGTAAGAGAGTCGCCAAGAAACAATTGAAAGACATTGTAAGTTCGTTTTCATCGAAGGCAACATGAATTTTCCGGAATAATAGCAAGAAAAAATGTGACATGGCGATACTAATGCTATTGTCCAAAATATGCTTTTGCAATTATCAAATGAGAGAGAGAGAGAGAGAGAGAGAGAGAGAGAGAGAGAGAGAGAGAGAGAGAGAGGGAGGGTCAGAAACCACCTTTTTCCTTTAACGGTCCACTTCTTTTCTTTACTCCCTCTTGTTCACTTTGTGCTTTTAAGATAGTTTTCTAGTTTGTTTAATTTTTATACCCATTTTTCCTTTTATTTTTAATCAGAGTCCCTTTGTAGTTGGAATTCTGTTTTTATTATTTGCTTATAGGGGTTTTGATGTAACACTCGTTCTTCTTTCTGTCTATCGGAAAAAGGCTTCACATTGTCATGAAGTCTACTGCCTACAGTATTCATTTGTATTAAACTTAAGATGAAAATTTCTACTACCCCTGAAAACATTTCTCTCCATCTCATTGCAGCTTCGCTAAAAATTTAAAATATTTAAAATTGAGATCTTTTTCTCATTTCTGAATACAAGGATCGCAGAATCCTCCTACCACCTCTGTGAACAAACCTCATTGCAACTATTTCCTGCGTTTTCTTTCATTACAATAATGTCTTTATAAGTAACAATGCAATTTTACTGCCATTCGGGAAGATTTTCATAAGAAACCCGAAGTACCCCAGCAAGTGAAAATTAGCTTGAGTGTGGATGAAGGAACAGGAAAATAATTACTCTACTTTATTCGATGATCACTCATTCACTTATGAATAAGATTATAATGACATATTCTTCATTTTTCAAAGAAGCTCCAACACAAGATTATTGGTATCTTTTAATATATCACGGAATTCGAAAACGCTCTAGGTTAAAGAATTAATTTATCAAACATCTAATAATGTCAAAACTTTCTCAAAATTGGAAATATCATTATTATTATTATTTTGTTGAAAAGAATGGCTCTCTGCATGCCGTTGAGCTTATATTTCGCCTTCTCTACTTGGTGTGTAAGTTTCTTCGCTTCAGCAGGTAAATTATAAAGCAGCTGTCCGAAGTTCCTTTATTACTCAGGAGCTTCGGTAGGCCTTGCTACCATTGAAAAGAGGTGAATGGTACCAGGTGTACATGCAGGAAACATTTGTATCCGAAAACAGGTTTACAAAGGAGGGTGATTTTTGATTGTCGGTCATATTCCAGAGCTCTCCTATTGGCTACGAGTACGGCTGACCGACGCGGGCGCTGATTGGTCGGTGCCAGGAGGCTCTGCTCACAGCTGGAAGAGTAGGGCGGCCGTAACGTTGCCTCAAGGGTGCACCATGTTGTTCTCCTGGCGGTGGTCGGCAGGAGAAGGGTTTCTTGAGTAACATTTAGTGTAGGTTTACACCACAGAATGGCAAGGCCTCCTTGTAGTGGAGGCAGCAGTGGTCCATATCACTATCAAGGGTTCTGGTATGCTTTTCTGGTGTTGGGGGGAGGCGTTGCCATGTTCCCTCTTGCAGTGTTAGTGCACTGTCCCTTCATAGAGATGGACAGCTACCCCCTTAGAGAGGCAAGATGTTGTTATACAATGTAAGAATGGTGGCATCCATTCTCAGGGCAGGGTATTTGATAAACTAACTCCTCTCGTCTTCATGGGATCCCTGCTGATGGAGGGGCTGTCATCTGATCCTCATAATATATCGTAATGTTGACCGTCATGTCTACTTCAGCTGGGTTTAATGAGCCCAAATGAAGTACTGGAGAGTTGCCGCATCCTTCTTACACTCTGTATTCACGTATCCCTGTAGAATAATTTTATGGTCATTGCTCCTTCCCAGGGGGCGAAGCTCTCCCACTGATACCACCTTACTACTTGATGGCAAGAATATCAGCAGTTAACTATTGCCTGAACGATGAACTCAAGTTTGTCGGAGATGGTACTCTAAGAAGAGCAATGGGTGAGGGCACGGCTGACAAAGGCATTTATTACAGATGTTTAGAATTTATCTGGGCACTCTCGACTGCCGTTTAGGCAGAACCCGATGTCAGATGGTTTCCTGTAGACCTTCGTCTCAAAGCCAAGGGAAGTGCTGATAACATGGACATCCAAGAAGGCATTATCATCAGCTCTCTCCCACATGAAATGGAGGACTGATTCTTCTTCAAATGTTCAACGAAGTGTCTCCAGCTCGACCTTGTTGGCAATGTTGACGAAGGTGTTGCCTATGTACCTTACGTACAGGGCAGGCTTGGGGATCCTGCTGAAGGTGTGCTGCTTAATTACTCTCAGGTAGAAGCTGGCAAACAACACACCAAGGGGAGAACCCATGACAACTCTGTCAATCTTAGGCCCATGGTCATCCCTGTTGACCGACGAATGGAGTCTCCTTTATGCACATCTACAGTAGGTGGCAGAGGGACTCTTCTCGGATGTTTAAAGCTGGAAAGGATTCATCCCTATAGGTCTTGTCAAGAATCATCCATACTGTCTTGTCGATGGGCATATTGGTGAAGACTCTACATCCAGCAATGCAGTTATCGAGCAGTGCTTGTTCACCAGGATCCCAAAGCCTGTCCTGTACATAAGGCACATAGATGATACCTTCATCAACATTACTGACGAGGTCGAGCTGGAGACACTTTGTCGAATGTTTAAAGAAGAATCATTCCTCCATTTTACAAACTCGATGAACTCAAACATGTCGCCCAGACACTAGTTAACAACAGATATTCTTACCACCAAGTAGTAAGGCGTCAAGGAACAGTATCGATAGGTGGTTTCAGTGGGAGAGCTGTGGCTTCCTAGGAGAGTGCAAGAATACAGGGGATACATGAATACAGAGTATAAGATGGACAAGGCAGCCCTCAAGCACATCATTCAGACTCATGTAACCCCTGCTGAAGTAGACATGACAATCAACCTTACGATCTATTATAAGGATCATAGAACTGCCCAGTACCTCGTAAAGGACAGCCCCTCCATCAGCAGCAATCCCATGAAGAGAGAGGAGTAGTCTACTGAATACTGTGCCCTAAGAATGGATGTCATAATTCTTACATGGCATGACAACGACTCTCCTTTTTAAGAGGATTGTTGTCCATTTACATGAAGGGGTGGCGTACCAACATTGTATGAGGGATGCTGCAACATCCCCCAATGCCACCAGATTGTAAAGAATACCCAAATCCTCGATGGTGACATAGACCACTGAGACCTGCACTGCAAGGATACCCTTGCCATTCTGTGGTGGAAACCTATACTAAATGTTAATCAGGAAACACTCTTCCTGCTGGCCACCACCAGGAGAACAACAAGGCGCACCCAAGACAACCCTACAGCTGTCCTCCTCCTTACTCTGTGAGCAGAGCCCCTGGCGCCAACCAATCAGCACCCGCATCAGTCAGCCAGATTTGCAGCCAATAAGAGAGTTCCGGAATATGACCAGCCAATCAAAAATCAACCCCCTTCTTTATAAACCCATTTTCGGGTATAAATATTCCTTGCATGTACCCCTGGTGCCATTCACCTCCTTTCAATGGTAGGGAGACCTACCGAAGCACCAGAATAATAAAAGAACTTTGGGCAGCTGCTTTGTAATTTACTTGCTGGAACAAAGTTTGCCTCAAAGAGAGTTTTCTTCCCAGAAATTATTTATTATCATTATTATTATTATTATTATTATTATTATTATTATTATTATTATTATTATTATTATTGGAGAAAAGAGGGGAATGTTAGTTGCGTATTGTCTACACACAGACTTTTTGGAAACACCACTTCATCTCGTTCTCTCATTCTAAAAATATATTGCCTAATGATCCTGGGTCAAACGAATTGTTCACATGCACACCCCTGAGAGTCAGTTCACTAAAGGGTTGATCTTTTACATTATCCTAGACAATTCTGGTAAAACTTGTTTCTTTGAATAACGTTTATTTTAATTCACAACATTTTTTTCAAGAGACATTTATTTTTAAAAATTATTGGAGATGCAAAATGTTTAAATTCTGTAAATGTCCAGTCAAGTCAAGAGATTACAGCTTTTAGACTCCTTACCACAATACTATTCCATAGAAGGTTGCTTACATTTTATTCCACGTTGGGTGAGGAAAAGGGGTTTTAGCCATTGCTAAGAGGAATTGACTTGGTCCTCACAGCTGAGAGGCAGGACTTTCTACGCTCTAGATTCTGCATTCTAGAGACTACATTCTAGACTCCGAATTCAGCAGTCAGCATTCTGGAGTTAGCATTCAGTATTCTGCTATGAATCTGGTCCCAGGGAGAGGCTCAGGTCACCGAGCCTCTCCCTGGAACTGGATTAGTAGCATTAACTATACTGAAGGGCAATAGTATTAGGTAATGTCGACGTCGTCAGAACTGATACGGTTGAAAATGAGTCATGTTTGGGTGTTGTGTTTGATCATGCTTGTTTTGGCATACTAACTTCAAATCGACGCGGAAAGACGAGTTATACTTCTTGGCTCAATCCTAGTAAGGGTCGCTGGTTATAAAGATCCTCGTGCGGCTGTTTCTATCTTGAACGTTCAATTCATGACTGGTTCTGACAGAAGTTTTAAGGACGCTTGCCCTTCTTAACTCCAACCTCCCTATTTATCCAGGCCTGGAGTCGCCCTGAGTTGGGTTGTTTTGCAACACCTCCCCCCAACACCTCACAAGTAGCTTAGCTAATCTACATTTTAAATTAAAACCATCATTTAAAGGAATAATGATAGGTTTAGGAAACTTGGTGTTGCCTTCAAATATCTGCCAGAATTAAAATATAAATACAGTGTAAGAAAATATAATGCATGCGTTATACAGTGTGCAGTTTTGCATATTAATGTTCCTTTTTGTTATGGGGTAAATTAACTCAGTTTTATATAGCTTTTATTAGCCAAAGTCAGATACACTTAACACGTTAGACTTATCATGAGCGATTCTTGCTTGAATATTTTTCAAGACCATGAAACTAGGTAGACAACTCGTCTTGTAACATATATTAAAAAAAAATGAAAATATTTTCCAGCGGGTAGCTGAACAAGCAGTTTTGCTTTATTTCACAGGAAATCTCGCTCACAGACTCGCTCCTTGACCAGTCTACAAGTTCCAGCTTCTAGACTGAAAATAAAACTTGGGCCTAAGTTTGCCAAAGGAGGGAGAAAAGATGAAACGGGGCAATGAAACTATGACATTGCCTGGAGGAATGATGCTGTAACTTACTTCAAAAAAGAGGAAATGGGTTAAAAAAAAATCAAAACAAAACGGTACAGTGATGTAGTGATGATCTTAATACAACCCATATCATTTTTGTGTAAAAGACATTTTTCATATAGATAGGTATAAATGGGATACATTTACAGAAAGTATATTAAACAGGTTCATATGTCTGTAACCACGGGAACACTAATTATTAATGAAGGTTCAATACACTCTCCAAGTGGATTGGAAATTTATGTTTACAGTCATGGTTAATGAAGGTTGAACTGCTATATTTCGTAGAAGTATCGCAACTGGACAGTGTATTGTCAATGTAGAGCCAGCAGATGATGAAAATGAGTTCGATAATCCTGTTTTTTTTGTTAGTGTTCACAAATTTATCTATTTTGAAATGACTGTGGAAAAGGCAGTCTGAGTTTCAAGGGAAAGTGGTGCAAGTGACTTTCACTTGCCTTGACATGTCTTACTAAAAATGGAGTTGATATGGATGGTTCCTCCACATCGTCTGGTGCTGATGGACTGGCAGTTGTTACTGGAGTGGCTCTATTTCCTTTTTTCTTCTTGAGACTTGCGTATTTTGAGTTGGCTGATGCTGTCTGAAATTCTGCTGGAGTTGAGAGCCCTTATGTGTTGTCAATGGGATACACTTCATGCTTTGAAAAGATATATCTCTCATCCTAGAATTTCGAGCATGAAACTTTTCAAAGTAATCTCCCACCTTATACTCTCATTTATCACATCTGTATTCTGCCCATCGGTTGCTCAAGGAATAGAGATTTTTGTGTGTGCGCTCTCATCGCAATGCTTATTCCGTAAATGTTGAGGTCATCTCCAGAAATTAATAAATTTTGATAAGCTCTGTCACCGTTTCCAGTCTAAGAAATCGCCTCCGCTGATAGGAAGAGACAAAACCAAGACTACCACAAAAAGACTGGATGTATACGGTTTAAGGCGGAAACAGAACTGAGTACTGAAATTTGACGCATTCTGCGATCGCTTTAGTTGGTATTTCCTCAACTAATGAATTGCAACCCTTCACATGGCGCCCATTTGCCTTACGGTACATTTGAACTCTACCCCAACATAACTGATACTTTCCAGGGCAGCAATATCCATTGCCACCTTTATCCCCTGACTATTGAGTCAGTGATTAATTTTCTTTGCGAAAAGACTTTCACCGACTTTGGTGACATTCTATATCAGCTATACGGTATAAAAAGACATCTATTTTCCACTGAAATTTCTTAGTAATACAATTCTCCTCAAACCTTTAGGAATTTCTTGACTGAACTGAGAAGTGAAAAACCATCCACACATCACTCAGGTCTAATAAATCCAACACAGTAATAAGGAAAACGTAACTAATGTGTCAAAAGTGGAAGGTTTATTAAATGACAGTAGCGTATACTGTACACAAAATTAAATGAGAAGCCCCTTGATGAAGTAATGGTCATAAAACAGTCATTTCAGAATAATTCGGAAAAATATTGCTGATTATCCACTATTTCTCCATCGCTGCTTAGTTAAAATGCATAAAGGAAATAATCCCGTGAGATCTACGATTAAGCAGTAGGCTTCGTCTTGTATAAATTTTCCAAGTATCTAACGTAATTGCTATCACTGCTGTTGGGAACTGTCTCAGGCAAACCATCTGATTAATTCATTAGTCTTAACGGGGAAAAAACTAAATGCCATTGCAGTTGCCACTAAATGGCAGTCCGGTTTCCGGATGAATAAGTGCATGTACAACTGTGTATGTGTAATTAATTTTCATCATTTTTACAGAAAATTCTGTTAACACACATATGATTTAGGCATGGTAACCCCTTTATCACCAGTTCTACCAAAATTATATATGGAGTTTTTCGAAAGCCAGTATATTCCTAAGATAATGAAATACTTGTACCACGGTTTCAGTATACAGATGATATTTTGATTATGATCATTGAAGAAATAGATGCATGTCATCTCGTAGTGAACAAGTGTCGTCTATCAGACTCTCACTTTTTTATGCACTGGTATTAGATGCGAACCTTTTCAGCATAAATTTAGTATATAAAGAACTCATGTAAAAAGAATGACAGAGGAACACTTCATTCCTTTGCTTTGAGTCCATCAGATCAATGTTGAGAATATTCAGTCATTTTTACAGTAACAAGGTTATCAACAAAATGCCTACCAGAAAGTAATGTCTACAGAGTTCCATACGAGGAACGTGATTCATTCCATTTGGACCCGAAGATTAAGGAATTAAATGTCAGACTAAATCAACACAAATATTCGTTTTGAACTGGACGTAAGAATAATTTTTATTTACATCAGACTAAAAACAGAAGTAACCGCTTATTGTAGGTAGATAGATAAACGGATAGGCGGATAGGCAGACGACGTGAAAATCGTAAAAAATGAAAATGAGACTGAGTAAGAAGTCGAATTACCAAATGTCTCTTGTGAATCGATGTTGAAAGGCAGGATGGGACCACTTCAGAATAAGGAGGCAATTAGATTCCGCTTTGATGAGACGGTTGTGAGGTATTATCGTGAGCCATTAAGACTCGAGTGCATCCCTCCAAGTATCAAAACAGCCTGAATGATGGCCTGGCATTCAAGGACTTGTTGATGCCAAGAACTATTCATTATCCATCTTCCCTTTGGTCAAAGCAAATGCTCGTCTGGCCTTTCTTGTCTGTCAACACCGTTTGTGCAACTCTTTGTTTCAAACAGACTTCAACTCTGGTTTTCAATGTTTAGACGCTTTTCATGTGTATGAGTTTTGCTCAGTCACAGTTGCTTAGCCTCTATCCGTTATTTGGCTTACAGTTCATTTAAAGCGATAATTGATTTCCTTCGTGCACTCGTCACGAAACATCAGCACTGTTGACATCACGTATCCTTCAGATGTCAAGTATCTCGCCAGCGAGGCCTTGCTATAACTCTCCTGCTGGTGCCTCCTATATCGGTGACGCAAGGAAAGTCCTTTTTCGCAAAAGACGGTACAAGTCCGAGTGGCTTCTATTTTGTGACGACCATCAATCCTTAGCCTGCTCCCTTTTCATTCCTGGTACTCTTTGGAAATCACTTTCTTCTTCATATTCTTCTGATAGCGAGAATTTTCCTGTTGTACGAGCTCCCTTAGTTGCTTCTTGCTCATCAAAATCCCATCACCCGTTCTCCTTTCTCTTTCATTAAGTCCTACGATCAATAAAAGCATTCGGTAGTATGAATAGCTGAATGTCAAATGCAAAATTGAAATGTGTAGCCCTTTATATTAGAAACAGCCACATTTTCTTTTTGAATTATTCGGTCCAGTGTTATGATCTGTCAATATTATACGATTCTTCAAGGAAATGACAATGCTAACTGCCTTCAATCTGATATTGTTAAATAACGATATTCCTTCTCTATCCCATCCTTTTATTCTTCAATCAGATCATTCAAAAAGTGAAGTACATGCAAAGTTCAAGACATGAAATCCTAATGGAAAACTAAATTTATGATTTTATGCTTCCCATTCCCAAAGTAAATGTTGGGGTAGTCGTCTTCAGGTTTTAATTTCATTTAAATACATCCTCCATATGCAGTAATGTACCACTGAATTAGTATATGTTTGAAGAAAATTCAGATTCAGTACCGCGTCCTCTCGGTCATGTAGAAGATAGATTTTATGCAAGAGCAGTGGTCCTGTTGAGGACATCCCTAAACAACTATCTGTGACTGGGACAAAAGCCTACCAGCTTTTACTGCCATCGAGGATGATCATAAAATTCATGTATTGCTGTTGTTGTGGTTTACCCTAAATACTAGGTTTTGTTTACTGTCCTTATGTGAGTCTAAGTTCCACTCTTAGTAGAATTATTTGGGCTAGACGAAGAGGAGAGATTTCTATTCTTGGTAGTCCATACCAACAAAAGTTGGAAGATGCCTGAATCAAAAAAATAATGTAATCAAAAGCTATTCTAGTTTATTGGTTAGTGCAAATATAGCATTTGCACAAACTAAGAGCCTAGATTTATGTCACACAAGAATTGCATAGTGTATAGCTGCTACACAAAAACCAATGACAAAACCACATTTTGAGAGTGCACCATAATTTAATGAAACAAATTTAGCGAATCCTGCCGATAATAGGGAATATCAAAAGAAATAAATATAAGAAAAAACTACGAAAATTGGTTTCTGATATAGCGTAATAGCATATCTTGTCTGCTCGCTTATGTTCAAAATGCCAACTAGGGGCCATGTGCTGTCTTTTCCTTATTCAGTTATGATATCCATAAAAAAAAAATTGGGACCAACATATTCAGTCTACTGGAGAAAACATAAAAATTTCTCTATCTATTGCCCCAGAACATGAGCATAACATTAACATATCTGATTCATTTCGGGTTTTGAGGTTTACTAGACAGCAAGGCTTAATTTTCAAAATGTTCTTCATAAAGCTAAGGCATAATGCATTGTTATTAAAAAATGCATTTTGCATTCATAGTGTGCATAGGGAAATTAGACAGATATCATATGCAGGAGCTAGTAAAGGGATCAATATTTAAAACTACGGACCTTCTGAACCTGCTGCGTCAATATACATCTACTACCAAGTAAGGGGTTTTGAACGGAAGGGCACTCAAAGTGATGTCATACTTTGGATAATCATCGAGTCTATATATACCCTACTCATACCATGGTATAACCTATGCAGCAAAATGTTTCAAAACGGTCTCCAAATGAGACTCCCCCATACCATTTCCCAAAGTTATGGCAAATAAAACCTGCGTCAGCGTCTCCAATTTCTGCAGAGCAAAGGTAGTCCGTTTGCTTTTGTGAGACGAAAATTGGGGCTAGCTTTATTCAGCTAGCTGCCTTGCATTAAACTGATTTATAGCTTTCCAGTACTTGAGCCCTATTTCTCCAGAGAGAAACACCTTACCCCACACACACTACCAATCGTTTACCAGCAGATTTGGTCTCGTATCTTCCCTCTCTTTCTGAAACCTTAGAATGGAATTGGCGACAGACACCCTGTTATGCTCTGTTTCTTGGAAAGAACGATTCCACTGGGGGTAAATAAGCATTGGCAATGAGAGTGGACGCAGGGCATCATGAATTCCTTGATTCTTGAGCAATTCAGTATCCGGAGTGCAGAAGGTGTTATAAAAGATTGTGGGCACAAGCTGTAAATGAGCTGGCTAATAATCGCAGTATAGTGCCATGCAATACATACGATACTTGAGAGAGCTCATGGTCATAATTCTATGGGTATCTGTTCAAAGTGTTGAGCGAATTCTACAAAGAACATTGTCACCTGTTCTTATCTCTTGTAAGGTCTCTCATATCTAACTGATATGTAGACAGCACAGACTGATTCAAAATATGCATGCCAGAGAAGCGACAAGAAAAAAATACGAAGTTTCTTCGGCGCAGTCGAGTTTTCTGTAAAGCGTATAATCAAGGCCACCGAAACTAGATCTATCTTTCGGTGGTCTCAGTATAATGCTGTGTGGGCTCAATGGAACTTCAACCACGGTTCGGTGGTGGCCTGTCTTGTATCGTTGCCAGACGCACGATTATGGCTGACTTTAACCTTAAATGAAATAAAAATAAATACTACTGAGGCTAGAGGGCTGCAATTTGGTTTGTTTGATGATTGGAGAGTGGATGATCAACATAGCAATTTGCAGCTCTCTAGTCTCAGTAGTTTTTAAGATCTGAGGGCGGACAGAAAAAGTGCGGACGGACAGACAAGGCCGGCACAATAGTTTTCTTTTACAGACACCTAAAATTAGGCCATGCAAATCGGTTACTTCTACTTGGAAACAGAATCACTTCCATGATTACCAAGCCGTCGGTTCAAGAACCTTACATGTCAACTATATCTTCAATAATAATAATAATAATAATAATAATAATAATAATAATAATAATAATAATAATAATAATAATAATAATAATAATTATTATTATTATTATTATTATTATTATTATTATTATTATTATTATTATTATTATTATTATTATTTCAAACCCAGGAAGAGACAATTGTATGTCCCGGTCTCCCCTAAGACTTCTGACAGCCTTGAATGTTCTTCGTTTTTAACGTGCATTTTTTCCCATTATTATATGGGGTAAGCACGATGCCTTCTTTTGAAGGACTTGGATTTGGCGGTGGGGTAGACCGTAGCCTCGATCGGCTGCCCTGCCTGACATCGCTTAGACCCTGGTAGCGAATGTGTACATGTTACCAAATCCCCGGCTCCCTTTCTCCCAGCAGCAAGAAGAACTGGGCGAGTAGGTTGACAGTTCGAGACGTGTGAGGCTGACAGCCTTGAATGAAGGTGTTATAAATCTACTTCTTCCAGGAAATAAGTGCTCTTATTCCAACATAACAAAATTGCAAGCCATAGCCAAGAAATACTGAATATTACTAAGTGGAATTATTAAATGTTCATTTCACTGGGCATGCCACCACACACGTTGACTCTGAAAGTTAGGTAATTTACAGGGCTTGTGCATAATGTATCGAATTGGTACTAATCAAAATAATATAGATATATGTATATATATATTATATATATATATACATATTAAATATACATATATAAATATATATACATATATTTATATATACATATATATATATATATATATATATATATATATATATATATATATATGCATTTTCTTATCTACAGAATACTGTGTAACTTTATTAAAGACAGTAACTATGACTAAAATAGAAAACTCTGTGTATGCCTGCAGCCTCCGAGCAAACACTAATTGACAAGACAAATGCAATTCCCATATATCTATATTATTTTGATTAGTACCAATTTGATACATTATGCAGAAGCGCTGTAAATTACCTGACTGTTAGAGTCAACGTGTGTGGTGGCATGCCCAGTGAAATCAGTGATATTTAGAAGAAAATTAAAAGTTCACAGTGAAATCAGGTTCTCTGAGGTAGCAATTATCATCGTCTTCCTAACAATATGTTCTCCGGTCTGTGGACATTCATAGGGTGTTGAAATAAAAGAACCTAATACTCTTGCATAGATTTTCATTCATTTAATGATGGTGCATCTATCTATCTATCTATCTATCTATTTATCTATCGATCTATCTTTGTATATATACAGATATACATATATATATATATATATATATATATATATATATATATATATATATATATATATATATATATACATATATATATACATATATATAAATAAAGATAAAATCCACGAAAGAAACGCCGCACTCCAGTGTTTCCGTTTCCTTCGCGGATTTTATCTTTATTTATATATTCATCACGTTCCATATTTTCGTGATTCAGTTATACATACACACACACACACACACACACACACACACACACACATATATATATATATATATATATATATATATATATATATATATATATTACATATGTATATATAAATACGTACTGTGTATATATATACATATATATACATATGTACGAGTCTATATATATATATATATATATATATATATATATATATATATATATATATATATATATATATATATATATATATATATCTGTATATATGTATAAATAGGTAGACAGATAGATAGGTAGATAGATGCACCATCATTAAATGTATGAAAATCTATGCAAGAGTTTTAGGTTCGTTGATTTCAACACCCTGTGAATGTCCACAGATCGGAGAACATATTGTTATGACGACGGTGATAATTGCTGCTTCAGAGAAATCGATTTCACAGTGAACTTTTAATTTTCCTTTGTTATTTTCCTTGCCTTTGGAATAAGATATCAAATATAAACTAGTCAAAATTATTATTTATAACAGAACTTGCAGGCTTATATGAGATCTTTTTCCTTACAGTTACATAAAGTATATACAGAGAAATTCATTTCTGCGAAACACGCATCGTTTCTTAATCAGCGTTAGACATTACTTACCAAGGTCTATAGACGTTGTTCCTTACTTTCTCTCTCTTGTGTCACTTTTTTTAAATTCTATAATGATTTCACCCCCTGAAACACACACACACACACACGCATATATATATATATATATATATATATATATATATATATATATATATATATATATATATATATATATATTTTATATATATATATATATATATATATATATATATATATATATATATATATATATATATATATATATAGAAATGTTGGGTAAGAAATGATACGTGTTTCGCAGAAATGAATTTCTGACTGGCCACATTTCCATGAGTTCATTTCCATCATGTGCCACAGTGGAAGGGGTGAGGCGTATACGACGAGAGCATTTCAGGCGCTGATGGGTCTGGGAGTTGGGTAAAATCCCCTGGTATGGTAGGCCATAGTCGCCCGCCTGGGAAAACCTCAAGTACGTAGTACTCGGGTTCCAGCTCCTTTTATTACTCTTGTGCCCGAATTGTTAATCCCCTGGGCTCTCCTCACTCGAGAGACCGGGCTTCGGTCATGTGGCGAGTCAGAAATTTATTTCTCTGAAACACGTTTGCATGTGTTTATTTCCATGTATATATATATATATATATATATATATATATATATATATATATATATATATATATATATATATATATATATATATATATATATATATATATGCTTGTAACGTGCCTTTCTTTCTGCGTTAAGGTTCATTTGCAAATTCTATGATATTACATATTAAATGGCCATAGCGAAAAAAATGGTGTTTTAAGTTTACGTAATTATCTTAAATCCTTGGTAATTTATTATAGTGGTAACTAATAATTAGTTAATAATCTTATCTTACCCTCACTTTCACCTTAAGAATAATGAAAGCATTTTTTACGATATTCTGTATACTGTAGTATGTATGTATGTATGTATGTATGTATGTATGTATGTATGTATGTATGTATGTATGCATGTATATATAAGAAAATGTGTGTCTGTTCATATGTGCGTACCTGTGTGCGTGAGTTCGTACTGCAGTATATAGTATAAAGGAAAAATACAGCCACCATTCTTCAGCTGAGAGAAGTAAAAGCGAAGTTAGAGCGAACCCATCCTTCATGATCCTCTGCAGGAAATTCAGGAGACGCTGGATGCGGTAAAGGCGTGATGCCGGCAGGAAAATAACAAAGGGAAAAGCAATTGTCCTGGTCAGATCGTCAGCAAAAGAGCCCGTGCGACCAGAGCTGTGCACATCACATGGGAGACGCGGGAAAATTTGGAAGAACTCTGACAGGACAGACAGTTGTTCCTTGGCTGGACGCCACTTCGCTCAGGGAGGAAGAGACTTGATTGAAATGACAAGCCTGCAGAGGCAAGGAGGCCTTTGCTCCAAAGAGAAAATCTGCCATGCTGTAATAACGCAAAGTTGAATATACCTATTCAATGTCTATTTTTTCGATTCGGGTATACATTTTCCTATTCGGTTATGTGGATCTTTAATGCACATTTTAATTCTGTAATATTGAGCAGGCAAGAATTAAACGTGATCTCCTTAAATTAATTTTTTTTTAGGCTTTGAATAGCAACACTTCTGATTCCGTAATGGTGCTTTGAACGGCAGACTCATAATGAGCGAGTCCTTTAATGGCCTGACCGCGACCAAATGCCTTATTTATTTGTCACTCTACATCCCACTCTGTTAACAGAAAGACTCCTCATAGAAAAACGCTCATACTGGTTTATTCTTTGTGTCAGTAACTGTGGCTTCCCCGTGCAGCCATCACTGAATGTGAATGTAGGAGAGACCCTGACGTCCGAGCGAGGAACGCATGTACCTACACGCTCTTCAGTGTTTGGTGCAATTTTTTTATTTTTTTTATTTTTTAGTTATAAGTGACTCATTCAGACTATGTTTAAGCTATTCTTCTTCTTCTTTTAACGTGCTTTTTTTCCCATTTGAATGGGGTAAGCACGATGCCTTCTTTTGAAGGACTTTTGATTTGGCTTTGGGGTAGACTTTGTAGTCTCGATCGGCTGCCCTGCCTGTCATCGCTTAGACCCCCCGGTAGCGTACGTACATGTATTGCACCAGTCACCAGCGCCCTTTCTCCCAGCAGCAAGGAGTCGTTGCCCGGTTAGGTCGACAGTCGAGACGTGTGAGGTGTCTGTTATGTTTTTAGAAGATGTTGGAGTGGCTTTGTTTGTGTGACTATTGAGCCATGGTGCACGTTAAAGTGATGTGACTTCACAAACTGGTGTGTAACTCCATTTTGTTAAAAGGAAGTGTGCATTTTTTTTGTTTTTTAAGTAACATACATACGAGTGCGTCACTGGGTGCTGGCCGGTAACTTCAAATGCCCTGAGGCGTTTCACAGTGTACTTTTTCGTTTTGTTTAGCCCGACAGACTTGCAGAATGGGCTCGTTATCCCAGTTTTTGAGGAGGAAAGACTCCATCGGGCTTCATTTTTTGCTGAATTTTGTGTCAGTTGAACGTCTTAGTGATGTGTTATTCAGGATAATGAAACTTAGAATTTTGGACTTAATAGGAGTTCAGAATGTTAGCAGAAACAAATTGGTGGTGAAATTTGGATCTGGAGAGAGATTCATAGAAGTTGTGAGGGAATATGAGGATGAAGTCATTAAGATAAATGAAGTAGATATGGGAAAGATAGTTAACATCAGCACTGCTGTAACACAGTATCAATAAGGAATGCACCCTTTGAGTTGGCGGATGGGTCAGTCATAAGCATTGTCGTGAAAAAATTGGATCGGTTTTTTCTCGGCAATCCTTCACAGCGTTCAGGAACAGCGAAGGGGAGGGGGTGAGCAGGCGGCAGAGTTCATGGTTCCCAATTCAAGTACATTCTTTGGTAAAAGAACCTACGTAGAAATTTTGAAAGGGAACCAAGGTGACGACGAGACATGCAGAAGGGCGATATGCGTCTTTCTCGAGGGCATATCATTGAGGTGAGCTGAACACTCTCCGCGTCATCACTTCCCCAGCCAAATTGTTCATTTTAAAGTCAAGAACCGGTTCCTTTAGCTTGCAAGTTAATCCCTTTAGAATTTTGCCGCCCGAGGCTTGATATTGTTAATTTTTGTTTAAAGTGTTGCCTGATTGTTCGGAAATAAGTTTCGTACAAAATTGTAACTTTCAGAAGCATATTTTTTTTAGTTTTTTGTAACTTTTTCAGAGTTCTCTTGTACCCGACCGCGTGGTCCTTGTGCATTAATGTATGTTAAATTTAAATAGTCTATTTTTTTTTATAAAATTGTAAAACCCTACTTGATCATGTTGGACCTGCGCTTCGATGTTTGCTGATAGTGCCCTTCAGGCCTGATCATCCCAGTTCCATACCATCCAGGACTTAGAATCCTCCCAGACGTGGGGAAAAATTCGCGACAGACATTAAAAGCAAGTATGGGAAAGTTGAAGGAATAAGAAACAATAAGTTTAGTGATGGGCCACTCCAAGGTTTACTTACTGGAACGCGTACTGTCAAGATGAGAATGAGGGAGAATATTCCTTCATAGATTAGTGTAAATGGATATAATTTGACTCTGCTGTACAATGGCCAGAGAAGGACTTGCTACCAATGTGGTCAAGAGGGTCACGTGGTTAAAGACTGTCAAACTCCAATCGACGAGGAATTGACCATGCGGAATGAGAAAGACTTCCCTGGTATGAAGTCAGACCTAAGGAACCAAGTTAAATCCGGTGACCGCGGGATCTTAAAACTGGATCTTGGAAGGAGGGAACTTTGAAGATGTTATTTATCAAGCAAATTCTACAGATACCCAATAAGCTTGCTGAACGATGGTACCAAAGATTTAATCTAGAATTTGAATCAGCCGTTCAAGACCAAAGAGGGGAGCACAGTTCAAGAAGCATGGAAGACAAAAAATTTAAACATTTATTCACAATAAACAGGGCCTCCAAAAGAATTTCTCACATTCCAGCTTTGCACAGTTCAAGAAGAGATGGACCAGATAGGTTCCTCAAATGTAAATTTATAATCAAGAATGGCCCTGCAATTTAAAATGTTGTTCTTGTAATTAATGAGGCAATGTCGATAAAAAGAATTTTGGATAAAGGGATCCAATGTTCTACACCTACTAATAATCATACTTTCAATTTTGTAGGGGCTCAACTTTATACCCCGGAATTTGCACCATGCGCCAGTTTTAACTAAATCTCTGTCAAGGGATTCAGGAATCACAGGTGTATACTGTGGGCTACATTTCATTTCCAAACCATAAATCACATGCTTCTAATAAAAAAGTAATGGGCCAAGAATGGTGCCACAAGGAATACTAGCAAATTCATCCTTTTATTCACTATAGTGCCCATCAACAACCACTCTTTACAATCTGTTAGTTAAAAATTCAATATTAATTCTAAAAAATAGTCCACAAACTTCCATCTGTCAAGTTTTGAAAACATGAACCTGTGATAAACACAGTCAAAAGCAGCACCAAGCTCAACACCAATCATACAGGCTTCATGACCAGAATCTGAGTATTTCTATATAACACTGGATAATGAAAAATAATTGCACCACAGTTTCATAAGCTCCCAAGACCTTGCAAAATGTCTGAACACATAGGCATTCAGACATTTTGCCAACTAACATTCAAAAGCTTTAGGTAACATGGGGATTACTGAAAATGGGCAGTAATTAGCAGGTCTGGAGGTACCCAAACCACATTCATAAATGGAAAAGTGTTACCAAATTTGTAAAAAGTTCAGAAAGACTCATTTTGACTACTAAGGGATTCAGAGCCGATCAAACACTGTTTTTCGGCAACAACTTTTTATCAAAGCATCGGATAAAGGTGAAAGTTGGCAAGTATATATTTTACAACCCTAACTAATTTTTACAAGTATTATTTAGTACCTAAGTTCAACGATTCTGGTACTTATCAGAGTAAAAGTGTGTTTCCTATGCCAGAGCCATCAAAATCGTAGGTAAGAGTTTTGAACACAATAGTGACGGTCACCTATGACGTCATGAGGATCCACCCACAGTGAAGAGAAGTTTACATATGGGGAAAACGCTTCTTCGCTGCGGCTCTGCCAACTTGTCGATGACATATTCACTAACTGATATTAGTACCTAAGGCCAAGAGAAAGAGAAGGTCTGCTCACTTCCCCCCAAAATCCCCAATGCAGGCGGAGCTTTGTCCACCTCCTTATTGCGTCAGCAGGCGAATTGCCCTAATGAGCAGGTACCCCTAAGATAGTCATCACCTACGTAGTTACCCCAGGTGGGAGGCGATTCCACCCAACTGGGTAGACCTTGTTTCTCTTGGTCTTGTTAGTACTCATCCTAGGCTTCAGCAACATCAATGATGGTGAGCAGGATTTGTCATTGTCCCCTTGATAGCATTATCATTCTCAGTAATTTTATTATTATTATTATTATTTGTGGAGGTTTCATCGCATTGTTAGCTTGGATTTCTTCCATTTTCTTGATATTCGTATTGTTTCTACTTTTCAAATAAATTCAGTGAATGTAATTCATCCACATAATGAACCAGTCTATAGCTCATTTGTTAGATCTACATCTGTTCAGGGCAGGAATACAAAAAGACAATCCATTTTGCTTTACCTCAGGTTTCGACACTGTAGCCTTCTATTTGCAGTAAGTCAGGAGCGGTCACTAGAAGTAAAATTTAAATGAAAAGCAATGATGCCTCATTTCCCCCAATTGTTAGAGGTGTAAAGATCAACGCCATTGTTTTATTTCAGTTAATGTAACCCACTGTTATTTTTCTTTGTTTTTTTTTATTTATATGATACAACGCCCTAAACAGCGCTCGTATACTCGCTGCAAATAAAAGGTAATAGTAGGAGTCAAGATTTTGAGGGCAAGCTATTATTTACCTGCTTAATATCAACAAATGTAACACGATTTATATTGATATGCATGGAAAGGAAGATATATTAAAATCAGTTTGAATGAGGAACATATTCTTATAATCATTGTTTTAATATGTTTTTGATGTACAAATAAAACGTCCAACACTATACATAATTAATGTACAAAATGTCTTCATCATCACTCTCGAGGAAGAGGTCATCATCCCTGTCCTTATAGTCGCTAGCGATGCCAATGATGACTGGTTTTAGGATCCTTGTCTGTGATTTTCTCGGTTCCGGCATCGGCGACTTCATTTTACTTCATTTCAAAAGGTCTTCTTTACAGGTAATCTTTGGAAGAAAAGCTATAGGCTGTGTGAGTAAATTCCTGGCTAGGTCGGGAATGTTAGCAGAGTCATGGTTACCCTTTGAAATTTCCAATGAAAGTAATCAGCTTTCGAGTTTGTCCAGACAGTGCCGTTGCCGGGGCCCCCAGTAGATCCCCCTCCAGGAAATCCTACTCTTGATTCACAATCTCTGCCAGTGTCACTTGGGTGCACTGAGCAGTACCAAGCTCCGTCCGTCCCGAATGACGAGCACATTCCAAATCACAGGCCTCGACTGTGGAATCTCTCAGCTCTATCCATGTGCAGTCCCCCTTCCCCACAGCGATGTTCCTTGTTACGAAGACATCATCAGTGTAGAATATTTATTCTGTGTAGGATTCATTATTTTAGCAGGTCCCTGTTATTACCTGCCCAGTGATTCGTCATTCTTCTGATCTGTGTTTGTTATGTAAATATAATTAGTTAAGAGAACCCTTGAGTTTATGTAATTTTCCCTTCACATGAAAAAGGCCCTAAGCCATAGATTTCCCTTGTTTGTCTATGAATTGTCCTCATATTGAGTCAGATGTGTAATAAATAAAAGGAACTCCCTGCGTTCATCCGTTGCCGCCCAGAATCAAGTAAGTATCCCTCGGACATTCATAGAAATATATATATATATATATATATATATATATATATATATATATATATATATATATATATATATATATATATATATATATACTGTACATATATATATATATATATATATATATATATATATATATATATATATATATATATATACATATATCTATATATGTGTGTGTGCATGACTCAACAAATGACAAACAGTAAGAACATTAAATGACGACAACAAAGACTCAAAAAAAAAAAGACTACTGCGATTGCCTGTGATGTATATTCCATAAAAATACTTGATATTCACCATAGTCCATTCAACAAGTGGTACCTGTAGAAAATCACAAGTAGCGAAAAACGCCAGTATCCTTCACTCTGAGACAAGTAGTGTAAGGTTTCTCATTTTGTAGCTAAAATACAGCAAAAAAAGTGCTTGCCAATATACAGGTGGCCACAACAAATGAAGGTAACTAAATGCTGATCGAACATGAAGTTACAAGAGATTATTTACAGCTGCCCTGTGAGCGACCCTAAACTCAAAAATATGAGATGGGAGGCGTGGCTTAAAAGTCAGGCCTGAACTGGTTCCAACAGAAGACTGACGCTTACTGACGATCGCAAGGACCTCGAAAGACTGGCTCTGATTTCCATCAGCAATGTTTCGACGCTTCCTTGTAAACAGTGAAAACGGAAAAAGAACAGGAGTCAGTAACTGCCAATTATCATTATGGCCGTAGGAAGGACAGTATGTTGCACGAATCCTTTCAATAATTTTGTGAGGGCAGTTAGCTAGCTAACCATGGTAGGGAATAGTTTAGAAAGGGAAATATTAGTAAGAGTAATGTCAAGTGTGGTTTATCCACAATTTTATTTAGGTAAGGGTACAATTTTTCTAATATTAACACGATACAATAATAATTTTACATTATAATAACATGGTGAATTGTACATATTGCATATTTTGAATTTTATTTCTTATTAGTATAATCATATTTAAAACATAAAATAAAATCAAAAATAAGTTCCAATTTCCTCATTTTAACCTTGATGTTAATTATCAATGATTTTGCATGATACCTACATAATAAATTCTAAATATTAATTCTTCACAAGGAGGCATTTCTTAATAATATAATGGTTGAGGTTCATCACGATGAATATATGAAGATACTCTTCTCCACCATCTGCGGTCTGTGTTGTTTGGGTGGCTTCTCTCTTCTGCTACGGATTCTTCTGTTAATTCACTGTTGTATTGATCTAGTTTGCTCCATACGTTGGTTGCCAGTCTGTATAATCTGTGATAAATTGGTTCTACTTTGTATTTTTTGTGTATTTTTTTGTTCTATATTCAGATCGTCACCTTCTTGATTGTTTCTCACTGTGGACCTTAGTAGGCTATCTTATTTTGGAATTTTTGCAATGCACTTATATTGGAAGTCGACGCTAAACACGTGGGTATTGGTGGATATTCCATTATTGGTCTGATTAGGCTTTTGTAGAAATGGATTCTGATATTTGTGTTCATACTCCTAACCCGTTTTAGCGTTGTATTTTGTGTTCTTGCTATTCTTAACCTTTCTCTCGCGTGACTTGATATTCCTCTTTGTCCGAATTGCATTCCTAGTGTTCTTGAGCTTTTAGTAAAATTCATCGGTTGCTGGTCTAACATTATTTGTGCAGGTTTGTGAGCCGACACTGATACCAGTTGGAATTTAGATTTATTTGTCTTTATCTTCGACTTCTTTTCAAATTGATTCATTCTTTCAATTTGGTTCGTTGTTTTTTGTGCTACTTGTCTTTTCATATCACGCTGTAATCGCTACAGATCTTCTTACCACTGCAGATAGACTACACCAGAATAAGTGGGACTCTGTATAAACTTTCTGCCAGGATATTTTTGCGAAAACAATCACAATCGCATAAAGCTGGAAAGGTTCCATGAACATATTTCATTAAAGTTTCAGTAAAAATGTTGGAATATCCTCATAGGTATGTGTGTGTGTGTGTCCATACAAACACCAGAAGAAATCTGCAGTTCGCCGGTTTGTTCCCTGTTGTCGTCCACTCACTTCTTGATCTCTTTTAATCGCATTTTCCTTCCTGCAATTCCCTTCTTTCGCTTACCTTACCCCCGACAAATCCCCTGGCATCGGATTATTGGACGGTGTCGTTGTCCAATGCAATTGTGATCGAGTCCCCCAGAAATTCTCCAAAAGGAGGATATTATGTTTGTTGATACCTGCAGTTGTTTCTCGTGAATGGAAATCCCATTTTTGTTGACATTTCTTAGTTCAGGGAAAAGGATTGTTGAAGATTTTTCTATATCTGCGTAAATAAATCTCCGTTATGGTTCTACATTTTTTTATAATAATTTCGTGAAACGTCAATTTAATGTAACAGCATGTTTTTCCCAATTTTTGCTAAAATTACCAGGAATACTTGAACACAAACTATAGGGTAGTGTGACTAACTATTCCAGCGTCCGCCGTTTGCTCTCTGAAGGAAAATATTGCCTCGCAATTACTGAAAATTGAGTTCACCCTCCTTTTTGCTTCTTATATTTCGACTTGTGTTGTTAAGTGTCATAATAACACTGAACCTGCATCGTCAAAAGGTGGAATGTTTCACCAGAATCTGAAAAACCTGTGAAATTTGAAGAACCTTATCGCTGAATGATGTTATCATTGGAACTAGTGAGTCAATGATGAAAAGCAGAGATGTCAAGTTCCCAATAAAAAATTGAGTTAGGTTTAGGTTAACACAATGACTCCAATTTCGACACCAGCCTCTTGAAAGGTGGTTTATTTGTTGGTTTCAGGCTGCAGAAAACACATTCATGAAACCTTTCAATTTTCCTTTTTTCTTTTTTTTTTATTCGAGAACTGAAAATAACCTGAAATGGCTTTGCATACCAAAGAAGTGGTATAGAAGGATTTTGATAAAAAAAAAAAGTAAGATGTTATAAGGATAAATTTGGAGAAAACTGCGCTTAGACAAAAGAGGATGTGGGGATCGAACGCTTGCTAAGAAGCATTTATGTCAGGTTTTGAGAGAGAAAGCAAAGTGCTGCATGCTGCACACAAGGACCTAGAAGGAACTTTTAATGAAACTGACAGAGATGCATAAGCAGCAATGAAATGTTTTTAGTGATGAAAGTAAACTGCATGTTAGAAATTTTACACAGCGGAATGGCTGATTTCGTCTAGAAGTGCCTATGAGCATTATGTCTCTTTGCTATTTAGTATCTATGAATGGAGTGATGTTAAGTCAGGAATTGTTATCATGTCTCACATTTCTGTTATAATATGAATATCTTTAAAAAGTACGGCCGCTCTCCAGAGCCCATTTAGATCCCATTGCGAATGAGGCAGAGCAATCTCCGGAAAACTCACAAGAATTTCCGCGAGGGTATTAACAGAAAAAAAACTGCCTTTCTTTTCGCATCATTCGTCTCCTCTTTGCAGCTGAAGTTCGCAAAGAAATGCATAACGATCAAATATAGGCATTAGATATGAATGCTGAGGAAAACTATGATATGTGCAAACAATCAATAAATATCCCTTAAAACTACGGGCGCGCTTCACCCATTCCTAGGGAAATTTATGCTGTCAACGCTACATGAGTTCACACACACACACATACAGACATATAGATATATATATATATATATATATATATATATATATATATATATATATATATATATATATATATATATATATATATATATATATATACAGTATATATATATATATATATATATATATATATATATATATATATATATAATTTTGCCGAGATATTTAAATGTTCTTTTCGTTTTTTTAATAACTTTCTGTACTTCTAGTCTCGGTTTTAGACAAGTGTGCATGTAATTTAAGTCTATGAGTTGTAATTTAACCATTAAAATTGTTTTAGTTTATTTCACCTATTGGATACTATAATCAGCTCTTATTTTATGTTAATGTATTATATTTTATTTTACATATAAATACACACACACACACACATATATATATATATATATATATATATATATATATATATATATATATATATATATATATATATATATATAAAATCTCAACTTTTTTTTCATTTAAGCGATAACGCTTTTTGATTGGTCAAAAAGATAAAAAAGACCAAGTAATGAGGTGAGGTGTCAATAGTCTAATATGAAAAATATTCCTTAATGAACAAAACAGATAAAACAAATACTTTCTTTCACCATCATAATTTAGAAAAACAGGCAGTTTTAGAATCCTGGCTAGTATACATATCCCACATATATATATATATATATATATATATATATATATATATATATATATATATATATATATATATATATATATGTATATATATATATATATATATACTTGTGTATATGTATATATATATATATATATATATATATATATATATATATATATATATATATATATATATATATATATATATATATATATATATATATGGGTGTGTGTGTGTGTGTTAACCCTAATTATTTTGAAACTCTAAATAAGGATAAACCTACATTTAACAACCAGACTCACCTTTAGCCCCAGTTTGACAAATATGGGGTTCCGCGTCTTCTATGAACAATTACTTCCCTTTTTTCTCTCTCTCTCTCTCTCTCTCTCTCACATACCACTGACTGAACTAGACAAGGAGTTGACAGGACACCACAGCTTCCAAAAGTATAGTTTATTCACAAAACAAACATTAAAAGCAAATAAAGAGAATTAAGTGAAGCAACGGGTAAGAACAAACCCTAACTTCAAAAAACCAAAATAAAGAAAAAATTCAACTCTTGCACTGTCATCGTGCCCTGACATTAATTAGTCAAATCATCCCAAAGAACATGTCAGGATGGTCTACTGTGACCAGTCATTGTATTTGTCAAGATTTCCCTCAATTGGTGACCTCTAATGATCCGTCTGGGAAGGAAGAAGGTCACTTTTAAAATAAAGCATAAAAATACCTATGAGACAATTCCTATGTTACAAAACTCAAACCACATCAAAAGAAATGGTTATAATAAAGAAAATATGAAAACATAAATGGATAGGACATCATCCAATGTATAAAATGACATAAAAATTAATACAGGTTAGACACAAAATTAAAACAATGCCCACTCGGGCATTTGAAATAAAAAGACACTTAGCTCACCTCACTAGCAAATCAAAGCACTCCGTAGAGCAGGTCTCACACAGAACAAAATTGCTGCCCGGATAATTCGCCAGTACTTTAAACCCAAAATCTATACCTTGTTCGACCCGCCCATCGGGGACGAACTCACCAACGCCCTCCCCAACGACTTCCGTTGCGGGAAGATTCCGTGACGTCACGCGGGTCATCTGACGCAGCTACATTTCACAAGAAGGGAATTCCTTGGTCTCCGTGAGAACAGGAGCTGACACAACAACTCGGGTAAGCACTGATGCAAATGCACATTCCGTCCACGAGATTCCTTGAGTGGAAAAACTTATCTGCATAATTCATAAAGATTAACATTATATATATATATATATATATATATATATATATATATATATATATATATATATATATATATATATATATATATATATATATATATATGTATACATATACATACATATTTAAATACGTATATATATATACATATATATATAAAATAAAAAAACCAGTAACTGTTAAAACACCACAATATGCTGGTGCAGACATGACAAATTAGCTTTAGTGAAATATATCTGCATTCGACAGATATTTGTATGCAGGCCTGTCTTTGTAGTGCAGTGGTTGCGTTCTCGGTGGAACCTGAGCGAGTCGGTTCGAATCCTGGTACGAAAGGCGAAAGGCTGATTGCTTATTTCCCGCTCGGAATTTTAGAGGACAATGGGGCTATGCACACACACACACACACACACACTTCTACACTGACCTACTCAATTGTCTTGATGGAAAGAATATCATTGACTGGAATCTTTTGAAGGCCTTAGCATTCGCATATCTACTCTTACATAATTTTCTCGCTATCATTAAGGTTATAGATGACCAATTGTAGGTTTTTTTTTTTGAGAGATGATTTTTTCCATTTTTGCGACAAAGGTGGCGTTTTTTAATTTGTTGGATTACTTTAGAAATATAAGGTGGCACAGTGTACTGTGACTCATGTAGTATCTCTCTTGAAGACCACTTCTAAGCTCACTATCACTGATGCTTAGCCATTCAAAAAGATGAATTACAAGGAAGATATTTGTAGATGAGTCTGTTCTGACAAGTGTGTGGTTGGGGAGTTGAAACCAAGAAGATTTTCACTATATTTACGAGAAGAATAAAATCATTTTCAAAAGAGAAAAAGATGCCTCGAGAAAAATGTGTCAACTTGATGGGAAAAGGTCGACTTAACCAACTTTGTGATTTATCCAGGAGGCGGAAAGTAGGAAGTATCTGTAATAATAAAATCCGAGTGGATCTTTCTTTTTGTCCTGGCCGGGTGGGGGCAGGGTAGGTAGGGGATTGGGAGGGTAGGGGGACATGACACATCCGCCCTCCTCCTGCAAACCTGTTTGTCCGCCCTAGGTGGGACAGGGTAGATAGGGGATTGGGAGGGTAGGGGGACGTGACACATCCACCCTCCTCCTGCAAACATGTTTGTCCGCACTGGGTGGGGCAGGGTAAGTAGGGGATTGGGAGGGTAGGGGGACATGACACATCCACCCTCCTCCTGCAATCCTGTTTGTCCGCCCTAGATGGGGCAGCGTAAGTAGGGGATTGGGATGTTGGGGAGACATGACACATCCACCCTCCTCCTGCAAACATGTTTGTCCGCCCCGGGTGGGAGCGTGGTAAGTAGGGGATAGGGAGGGTAGGGGAAATATGACGGGCAGCACCGGGTCCCAGGGCAGCATAATGGGTGCCATCAAGCTCGTAAACTAATAAGATCTATTCTGTTCCTTCTGTTGAGTATTTTGGTGACATCCCGTATTTTCCCCACGCTTATGTTGCCTGCATCAGTGAGGCTGAAAAATAAATCCCTCTGGCTTAGTAAAGACAACTCAAACTTTCCAAGAATCTTTCCATCCCAACAGATCTGAATGAGGGACGAATGTTAGCGGAATGTCTAGATCCTCCCTTTGGAGATCTGACAGAACTGAGGGAGGGAAGAAGATGACCCCAGCAATGAATGCGGTAGTGATAACACTGTTTAGACGTTGCTTCTGAACAAAGATTTCCTGAAGCTTTTTCTGATTTAGTGTATTGTCGATATATATATTTTTATTTTTGGCATGTATCAGCTTTATTTACTATTTCATTTTTTTTGTAATCTGAACGTTTTTACTTTTTATTACTCATGTTTATTTTAACATTGGTCTAGTCTTGTGTTCTTAAGCTCCGATAAAAGAGCGGCAATTATCGTGATTATCACTGCTGTGTGGGAAAAAAAAAGCACGTTAAAAGAAGAAGAAGATGTTTACCTTCGGTACTATTAATGTAATAGACACTGATGTTAATTTCACCTTAGCTTTACATCACAGCCGAAGAAAGACTTTCTAGATACCTTGTGCCCCCTGAAACCTGAGGTGTTTTTAAATATACTCTGATTCAGCGGCGAAGCATAACAAATACAAGACGTCTACCACATGAGAAAGCCCGTACAAACGTTAACAGAAGTATTAACTTTTTAACCTTCTTATTTTATCTGTCTTCTCAGCAGAGAATTTCACCTTCTTCGAGAACTGTTCATTGTACCTTGGACACCAATTGTTGCGAAGATATCGAATAAGAACTGCTGTTTTAGGAAATTGCTGTAGATAAAATTGGTATAAACGAACAAAAGAAAATAATTCATCGTCTTCCACATCACCCAGTCAGCATATATTACCCTGGCTAATCGTTTCACCTCCTCCAAAACTTTCTATATATTTGTCGTCTATTTAAGGCGCAGAAAATGCGGGCAAAATAATATATAGGAGAAAGGTTATATATGGGAGGGCAAAGTCGTGTGAATATTCCGAGGAAGGGTCATTCAAGTATTAGAGGGAATATAAGTCAAGCAAAGTTGAAGAATAGAAACTTAGTCCTGACGACAAGGGCAGGTGTTTGGCCTTGGGACACTTATTCCAGACGACTTTGTCAAGGGAAATTCTACGAGCTGAATACCCGACTTCTGAGGGCGGGGGGGGAGGGGGGGGGACGGAATGGTGGAACTGATTCTGCAGTCCGAAAGTTTACAGTACAAAGGGATTAGGTATGAAAATATATATTTTTGTTTCTTTCAGTTTAACAGTATAAGTCGGTCAAAGAATTCCTACCCTTCCCCCTCGCCTTCCATCTTCCCTCCCTTTCCCCCCTCCCATCCCTCTCCCATCCCCCTCTCCTGTCCCTCCCCTCCCATTCCCTTTCCCTCTTCCATCCCCATTCCTGTACCCTTTCCATCCCCTCCCCAAGCACAAGATCAAGTGTTAATTTAACTGTGTCCTCCCCCTCTCCTTCACTTCCCTCCCCCTCCCCTTCCCCCTTCCATCCCCCTTCCTCCTCCCCTCCTCTCCTCTCTCCCTTCCCCCTTTCCTCCCCTTCCTCCCTCTCTATCGTCCTCCCTCTTCCCTTCCCTCTTCCATTCCCCTCCCCCTTCCCCCTCTCCTCCCATTCCTCCATCCCTCCCACCTTCCCCTTCACTCTTCCACCCCCTTCCCCACCCCATCCCCCTCACTCTCCTACTCCCCTTCCACCTTCCCTCCCCATTCATCCTTCCCCCTCCCCCTTCACTCTTCCTTCCCCTTCCCTCCCCCTCCCCTCCCCTCCCCTCACCCTTCTACTCCCCTCACCCTCCTACTCCCCCTTCCGCCTTCCCTCCCCATTCATCCTTCCCTCTCCCCCTTCACTCTTCCTTCCCCTCCCCTCCCCTTCCCCTCACCCTCACCCTCCTACTCTCCCTTCCACCTTCCCTCCCCATTCATCCTTTCCCCTCCCCCTTCACTCTTCCTTCCCCTCCCCTCCCCCTCCCCTCCCCTCACCCTTCTACTTCCCCTTCCCTCTTCCCTCCCCCTCCCTATAAAGGAGGCTGGTGCTGCCGTAGACTTTTGCTGACTATTATTAGTAAGGTTAATTTAGCTGTGGGTATGGGTATGGTACAGATATGGGTATGGTATGGGTATGGGTATGGGAATGGTATGGTATCAATATGGGTAAGAGTATGGTAGGGATATGGGTATGGATATGGGCGTTGGTATAGGTATGGGTATGGTATGGGTGTAGGTATGGGTAGGGTATGGTACAGATATGGGTATGGGTACAGAATGGATTTGGGTATGGATATAGGTATGGGTATGATACAATATGGGTTTGGGTATGGGTACTGGCATGGGTATGGTACGTCCATGGGTATGGGTATAGGTATGGGTATGGTACAGATATTGGTATGGGTATGGAATGTATATGGGTATGGGTATAAGTATCATACAGATATGGGTATTGGTATGGTATGGATATGGGTATGGGTACAGATATAGGTATGGTATGGGTATAGTTATGGGTATAGGTATAGTATAGGCATGTTACAGATATCAGTATGGGTATGGGTATAAGTATGGTGCAGATATGGGTATTGGTATGGTATGGATATGGGTATGGGGATGTTGCAAATATGGGTATGGGTATGGTACAGATGTGGGTATGGGTATGGGTATGGGTATGGGTATGGGTATGGACCTTTTGTTAAAAATGTAGTAAATAAAAGTGACCCAATAGGTCATTGATGGTCTAGTATAATAGTAAAACTCTGAAATGTTTGTTTGTTTGTTTGCACATTGGAAGGTATAAGAGACTGGTGCTGCCTGCAGACAGTTTCTCATTGGACGGTTGGGTACCGTTCTCAGCTAGCACTCTGCTGGCCCCGCGTTCGATTCATCGGCTGGCCAGTGAGAAATTAGAGGAATTTATTTCTGGTGATAGGAATTCATTTCTCGCTATAATGTGGTTCGGATTCCACAATATGCTGTAGGTCCCGTTGCTAGGTAACCAATTGTTTCTTAGCCACATAAAATAAATAATCCGTTGGGCCAGCCCTAGGAGAGCTGTTAATGAGCTCAGTGGTCTGGTTAAACTAAGGTATACTTAACTTTAGCTGACTATTATTAGTAGGGTTAATTTACCTGTGGGTATGGGTATAGTATGGATATTGGTATGGGCATGGGTATCATTATGGATTTGGGTATTGTACAGGTATGAGTGTGGATATGGGTATAGGTATGAATACGGGTACGGTACAGATATGGGTATGGGTATGGTATGGATATCAGTATGGGTATGGTACAGATATGGGTATGGGTATTGGTATAGGTATGGGTATGGGTATGGGTGTGGTATGAATATAGGTATGGTTATGGGTATGGTATGAATATGGGTATGAGTATGGTACAGATAAGGGTATGGGTATGGTATGGAATTGGGTATGGGTATAGGTGTGGTATGGACATGGGTATGGGCCTTTTATTAGAAATGTACTGTAGTAACTAAAAAACTAACCCAATGGGTCATGGGTGTTCTAGTCTTAATTAAAAAAGATCAAACATGTTGAATTTGCCTACACGGTTTTGCTTTATGTGATCGTTGCCCTGCTCTAGTTTTCACACACACACACACACACACACACACACACAGCTGAGTTGACCATTATCACAGAGAAGCCACATAGGCCTAAGAAAACTATATCTAAAAGCTAAAAAGCCCATTCCTTTGTTACCACATTTTTTCTTGATCTAGGGCTATGCCATTAAAAAGGACTGAAGTCATGGGCAACAAAGTGATGAAATCACAAAAGGGTTGGTAAAGCCCAGCTGCAAGAGACAGATATGGAGGTCAGGGGATACAAAGGAAGGGGCAGGGCATAGGGCTTTACTCCACAGCCTGATAAATTATGACGAAAGCAAAAAGTAGAAGTAGGAGTCTTTTCTCAGTAAGTATAGAAAGCAAATGCCATTATAATACGCATATTGAAAAGGCTTCGGTTTGGACGAACCACCACTGACGATCTGAACATTAAGCAAGAGCGCCTGATTCCAGTAACCACCCAACACTGACCAGGCCCAGGGTTTTGGTTAACATTACCCTTGTCTCCGTAGCAGCAACAACAACAATCGGGATGAGTTCACCGCATTATTCTCGACGACAAAGAAACAAAAAAAATTGTTGCCCACAAAGAAGAGTTGAGTTTATATGATCGCACGCCTCTGAGTGGACACATTTGCTATGTGTCTTCACACTGTATTGCTTGAAGAAGTTCAAGTGTCTCTCTCTTCAGGTATGGTTAGCGTTGTGCGTATTATATTGGCACTCGCTTTCTATACTGATCGAGAAGAGACTCCTACTTCTACTTTTTGCTTCCATCATAGTTTATGAGGTTGCGGAGTAAAGCCCTAAGCCCTGCCCCTTCCTTTGTATCCCCTGACCTCCATATCTGTCTCTTGTGGCTGGGCTATACTGCCCCTTTTGGGATTTCATCACTTTTGTCCGTGATATTTACTTTTATTTTATACCAGCTTGGCATCTATACCTTGCCTTCACCCAGCCCTGATGGATGAAGTGGCATTGGTGTATCGCTGAAGGCATGAATCAATTGTATATTTTTGCAGTGTTACTGTACACACCGAAGTCTTGTTTCCTTTTGAATGAAATAAGAGGTGAAATTAGCCACTCACTGTTTTCATCGTCACGACAAAGGCAGCATTTGCTCCATTTTGTCTGGCATTTTGATTCTTCATCTATAATTTGAGACTTTAAAATGTCAAGGTATCGCTGGTTTATCCGTTGCCCGCCTTATGCTCACTTTGACTTATGAGACACAGTAAGGTTCATGCTCGTGGTTTTCAGACACCAGAGACCCACTATTTGTACAACCACTATCTGATAAAAAAAACCTCTGCTATGAGAACTTGACTGCCAGTGGCTTTGATGTTTGCAAGTCACTAGTTGCATTTTGCATGTGAAAAGAAGCCACCATCTTTGCCACCTGGGTATTAGCGTTTCTGTTCAGGGACACCATTGAAAGCATCTCCTAAAATTCAAGCAAATCCTTTTTAACCCTGATTTTGAGCTTGATAGGAGTATTTTCGTAACTCCTTTTTGAGTGCTTTGTGCTGCCTTGGTAGAATCAAATTCTTACGCTGGTATATTAAATCGGTCTAGTCACTAAGGAATAAGCCAAATAAAAATAAATCAATAAAATGACCTTAAGGGTAAAAACCAAAGAGATTTATTATGTATAGTTGTGTAACCATGTACTGACAGCCAACGTATGAAAAATTTCTGCTGCATTGGTATTTTTCGTACCAAATATTACAAATGCATCGTGGACAAAACAGTTCCACTAAAAGAATTGTTTTTCTGCTCCATTAGTACTGCAACTGGCTAGAGCAAAAGTCATGTTACTTACTCCAATCTTTCAAGTAATATTTCTTCTGGCAAGGAGCTGATGGTGTGTCAAGAAAAAGGGATGCATTTGATTGTGAATGAATTTTGATGCATGTGTTTCGTGTAACAATAGATGAGTGGAGACAAAATGTACTTCCAAAGCATAACTAGCGTGTGTGGGTGTGTAGCTAGCCAGCCAGACACAACGACCCAGTGAGAGACCTTCACACCTCCTCCTCCTCCTCCTCCTCCTCTTCCTCCTCCCCCTCCTCTGATTTTTTTCTTATTCTCCCTTTGCTCTCACTCGCGAAGCCGTGCAGCAAAAAAAGAAGAAAACTTGGTGAAGACGCCGCACATTCAGAGTGGTTACGGCTACCACATTCCTAGCTTTACTATCATCTAACCCCGTGGTTTTCAACTGGTGGGCTTAGGCAGTTCCGAGGGGGACCATACCACGGACATCTTCAAAATGGTATTTAAAAAATGAGAAATCATTTACAGTGAATGCAGGCCAGTGCTTAATTTCTTAAGTGAAAAAGTGTAATTTGAGTTTTGATTACAATGCACGTGATTTATTTACAGTAAATGCAAGCCAGTGCTTTCTTTCATAAATGAAAATAACTAATAAAGTCTTTTGAAAAATAATTCCATAACTGAAAATGTAAAACTAATGAAGTGTTCTGAAAATGCTTTATAATCATTCTATTGTCATTACACAGTTCTGAAGTGCAGTGGGCCATGAGTAGTTAGGGATGCCAAAACTGGGCCATAGGCACAAAAAGGTTGAAAACCACTGATCTAAGCTCTCCTTCAGCGTGAATCCCCATTCTCTTTCCCTCGTACATTCCTCTCACTCTAGCCAAGGCCAACAGAGGTTAAAATCCTGTTGGCCTTGACTCTAGCTTAGGCTCGAGCTATCACCGCTGACCATAGATTGGGCTACACCAAGTGTTGAGGTATCAGCTTTAATAATCCTGTTATGCGTTCTTTTTCTCGAACATTACACAACTTTTACAACCTTCAACTTGAAAAAAAAAAAATCAGGCGTATTGAAATTGACCATAATGATAATGAATAATGGCAATGAACTCGACCTTTTGGAGTGACAGTCTGGTTGAAGCAAAACTGAAATTTGACTGAAGTTTCACTTATAGGCGAATGGTCGAAAATATCATTATAAATGTTATATTAAGACAAGGGAGCTTGATGAGAAATACATGAAAATAGCGTTTCAAGGAAAATAAATATAAAAAAAATGGGATTATATAAAAGCCACAGACCAAAATGTTCTGAGGAAGGGGTAAGCACAGTATATGAATGGTGAGATAAGGGTATTTTAGGATCTGCAAAGCGAAAAAAGTTGGTTACTCAAAGTGCAGCTGCAAGACCAAACGAAGTCAGCATGCAGTGGTAATAATATGAAGGAAAACAATATATAAACCTACAGAGGTAAACAGTTGAAGGAAAAGGTTTTATGTCATGAATCAAGTACAAAGAGATGAATCATACAGTATGTGTTTTACAGTCCATGAGACAGATGACATCTAATAAGGGAGACTGAAGTCTTTGCCTATGGGAGTATTTCGAATATTTATTAAATGTAAAAGGATAGAAAAGAGTCAAATCTGATCGATGGAAAAATAGGATGAGTAAAACTGACGTTGAGGATGATTGTGAAAAACTGTCGAAATGTAAGGAGGGAAGTAAAATGTTGGAGCGAGGAAGGGCCGTGGAAGTTAATAGATTACCAGTCAGACACTGCGGAATGGAAATTAAAGTTTTGAATGACTGGATGCCCAGTATGTAAAAGATATGTCTGGATGTCGGGAATACTGTTCCTTGGTCTGAGAGTAAAATCACAGAGGTGGGTGTAGAAATTATAGAGGCACAAAAGCTAGTGACCCGCAGGATTCTCATTGAAAAAGCAAGGGAAATGAAGCAAGGGTTGATACGGGGAGTAGTACAGTGACGAACGAGCAAGAAGATGAGTGGATCAAGATTTTATTTTGAAAGTTTAATAGGAAAGCGTATCTGGTGCTGAGATCAATACCAAGGGAGTGACTGACTTCGACAAAAATGTGTGGCATTTTTGTGGCGGTTGAATATTTCCCTGGACTGCGAGGATGTGAGTCCCCCGTTCGTTTAAGATTAAGCCACCCTTGAGCTGGCACGGGCTCTTGCTCTAAGGCAGTCCGTAAAGGTAAAGACCTATCGTTCCGGAAATCACGTCATGTCGTCGACTTGTTAATGAAGAAAAATGAAATGTAACGGACAGTCGTGCGGTGGAACAAGAATGTAAGTCACACAGTGGCTGAAGCGAGAGAGTCAGCAGTGTCAATGCGAGAGTTGAAACAGTTGACTGACGTCAACGTGGAAACATTGGTAACCTACTTATGAAACTGGAGAGCAGATGTTCAGCTCAGATGGAAGACGAACGTTTGAACCTGCGCAGTACATGAAGGCAAAAACGACTGAATGCAGAAAAAAAGTCCAAATACGAGAGGTAGTAAAATTACTGCTGAAGGTGTGTCAAGAACAATTGGAAGTGGTCTGGTTACGTGGAAAGATGAAGAGAAAAGTGTTCAATAAAGAACATTGATCTTTATTAGATGGTGACCCTCAAGGGTTTTAAACGCAATGTAGCCACCTTTGCGACGTGCTTAATGCGAGCCCGTTGGGGATTACCGTAAAAACATAAACAAAAGACTGTAAATATCATAGAGATAATGACCCCCAAAGAAATATTAGTTACAGAAAATGACCTCCGAAAACCCTTAGGGTCACTATCTGGGAAACATTCCGTTACACAAATTCGCCTTTTGGTGGGTGTTTGAAGTTTTTACTCTTTCACACCAGGGGTTCGTTCCCGCTTCATCAGTTCCAGGACGAATGTGGCCGTCACGACTGGTTTATTCTTTATTTGAAGCCCCTTCAGGTAGGGGAAGATTACGTATAGCTTCTAACTAATAATAATACTTTTTATACATGAGTAAGGGGAAATAAGAAAAGAGTTAAAACGATAAATAGAATATTCAAATTTGTATTTACGACATTCGTAGAAATGACAATGATT
The DNA here is from genome assembly GCA_039081455.1 of Macrobrachium rosenbergii. Taxonomy (NCBI): domain Eukaryota; kingdom Metazoa; phylum Arthropoda; class Malacostraca; order Decapoda; family Palaemonidae; genus Macrobrachium; species Macrobrachium rosenbergii. The sequence continues at coordinate 1,477,609 of JANJGK010000036.1, read as the reverse complement.
CTCAGACCTTAAGATGAAAGAAAGTAGTTTTTTCTTCTCTTTGTTTTGGCTGTTAGAAAGATATCAAAATCATTCATTATCATTCATTTTAGTTATTGATCGAACGTAAAAATCTCTATACTCAATTACTCTGAGCCATAATACTCTTATTTTAAAAAATTACAATAATACATCAAAATAGATCCTTATTCATTTTGTATGTTCGCTAATGGCATGGCAATCAGAAATCTCAATAAACAAATTAACGAATTGGTATCCCAACATACATAAAACAATTTGCTTATCGAATATTCAGATATCTATTTCATTTTGATAACTTGTAATGGAAATGGGGAGATCTAATGTATTTGATATATTTTTATTTGGAAAAAAGCATGACTGATGATTCTTTTTACCTTTTTTTGTCTAATGGCCGTAACATTAATTTCAAGTTTTATATGTATATTATATATATATATATATATATATATATATATATATATATATATATATATATATATATATATATATATATATATATTACTAAAAGGACCTCATTCAAACTGAATGGTATCTAATGGAGTTTTTATTCAATTTTTGAATAAAAACTCCATTAGATACCATCCAGTTTGAATGAGGTCCTTTTAGGAATTCTACTAATGCACAGAACAATTGTGTATGGGATAAAGTTAATATATATATATATATATATATATATATATATATATATATATATATATATATATATATATATATATATATATATATATATATATATATCTATATATATATATATATACATATATATATATATATATATATATATATATATATATATGTGTGTTTGTGCGTGTGTGTGTGTGTGTATATAATTATATATATATATATATATATATATATATATATATATATATATATATATATATATATATATATATATATATATATATATATACATATATATATATATATATATATATATATATATATATATATGTGTTTGTGTGTGTGTGTGTGTATATATAATTATATATATATATATATATATATATATATATATATATATATATATATATATATATATATATATATATATACATACAATATATATATATATACAATCACGTGTGGAACAGAAAGATATTTCTGACTCATCAGGATCGAACCCAGGTCTTTCAGTTGAAAGACTTGGGTTCGATCCTGATGCGAATCAGAAATTTATTTCTGTTGCACACGTGATTGTGTTGATTATTTCTGTTACATTTACTCAGAAAGGATCATTTGAATGAAATGCTGTCAGTGGGGTCACTGCTGAGTCAGGAAGTTGGGGAAAACACGCTGGTATGCGAGGCAGTTAGCCTGCCGAGCTAAAGCCTTAGGCACAGTGGTACTTCAATTCCAACCTCTTTTATGACGTGTGGCTTAATTGGCAGCTGTCTTGCCTTTCAGGTGAAAGACCGTTAGATCTTGACGTGAGTCAGAAATTTATGTATATGTATATGTATATATATATATATATATATATATATATATATATATATATATATATATATATATATATATACTGTATATATATTTTTTTTTCATGATGTTGCCTCGTAATATGTATATCATCCCATAGTTTTGATATATTTACTCTCCTATTTATCATGTGTTGTGTGTAATACTAATAATTATTGAAATATCGTATGTAGTGTAATGTCAGATCTCAAAAGAGTTGGTGATTTAGATAACTTAACAGCATGATTTACAATTAATAATATCTTTCCTGATAATAGCGGAGTAGCAGGAGAGAGAGAGAGATTTGAGTTTTAGACCAAGTGTGCCATCTGTCATCAGTTTAGGTAAGAGAGCACTTTGTTTGGGTTACGCGATGACAGGTCGGGAATAACAAATGAGTCGTGTTAAGATTTCTGTAAAAGCTTTGTCCCGCATGAGAAGATGACGAATGATTCAGCAATGTTACATGTGTTCCATACGATTTTTTTTTTTTTGTGAAGACGTGTACTTCTGAGAAATATGAACGAGTGTTGCACTGAAGCACATGGCAATTGCATCATTTTTAAGATTGCATTGATCCGATCATGTATTGTCCCGATTGCATTCAAAAGGTTTTGCTGGAAGTGATGTCACCTTCCTTCTTCTAGAACCTTCTCATGTATCTTGTTCCCAAAATGCCTTAATGACGTCATATGATTCTTTCATATCCTACTGGAATCCTCAGATTTATTCATTCTGATTTTTGAGACCGATCAGTTTGGTTTCCTCTCCCTCTCTCTCTCTCTTTCTTCAAAAGAAAGTAATTATTAACGTAAAGTGTTAGTGTGGTCACTAGTATTAATCTTAGCTTCTGAGATCTGAGTATAGGAAAAGTATATACATTTGGAAGGCACCTGATAAAAAGTGTGTTTTGTGAATCTAAAGCAGCTGCAATTGATGTTACAAAGGTTTTCACAAGCTTGTGTAAGGTAAAGTGAATTTTACTTATTTTTACCATGGTACAATAAGGTATATTGAGAAAATTTTGCCTTAGTGAAATTATTATTGATAAATCTTTTGTGTATTTTTGTGTGTTCTTGTGTTTGCAATCTCTTGATTTTTCACATTTTATATATTTGTGGTTTAACATTTATTTACTTAGCATTTTAAATATTTCTTGATAATATAACATTGCATACTTGATTTAATTTTCATTTATTAAGATTTTCTTTTCAAATCTTGAGTAATCCATGATAGTTTAAAATTTGCTTGATTAATTTAATTTCTTGGTAAATTAAACTTTTTGTGATTTAGTTTTGTTTCATAATTTAACTCAAGACTTAATTAAATTTTTGTGTTGTTTCCAAGTATTAGTAAATTTTTCAGATTGTGAATTCTAATTATAAGTTTTGAATTTAAAAATAAATTTTTGTATTTAATGTTTTTAAAAAACTGATTTATTGACCACCAGTGAATTGGATTAACTGTGTGCATAATACAAAGTGATAAATATGTTTTGTTCCTTCAGTTTTGGTGAAGTGAATTAAGACCAGGGAAACAGTTAAAGTTGTTTGATGGAGTGATGCCCTTTTACTCTAGTATATTACTTGTTTAATTGTTCATACATCACACTAGTCCTGGTAAACTTAGTTTGATTTTTCACATGATTTATGAGCTTTTTAAGGGATCACTGTTACCTTTAGAGTATTCAGTTGTAATTTTTATTGTTATGAGAGTTCAGGTATCTGACTGAAGTGAGGTAAATTTTTTAATTTTGTGATTAGTTGTGTAATAACCAGGTACTTGGAATGCTTCGTGACTATATATATATATATATATATATATATATATATATATATATATATATATATATATATATATATAATATATATATATACATATATATATATTATATATAGATTATAGATAGATAGATAGATAGATATATACATATATAGATAGATAGATAGATAGGTAGATAGATACACACACGCACACACACACACACACACATATATATATATATATATATATATATATATATATATATATATATATATATGTACATATGTACTAGTGATATTATTGGTCATTTATTCAAGCACTGGTATTCAGACAAAAGTTGCATTATGGATATCTATGTTATTGCTCCAAAATGACGATTAAATATGGTAAATTCGAAGTTAGGAAACAAGTAGAACTCAGATGAGACTATTGGGGTGCGGAATTGATATGAAGCAATAATTCAAAAGAGCAATTGGTCACCTCAGTTACTGCCATGTGAACAAGTAACAACAGGCCTAGTCAAGCCTTTTATCTACTTCCATCTTGACTTTTTTCCGGTTATAATTCTCACTTGCAATACTCCCTGTTACTGGTGTGAGACCTTTTCACAATCCTGCAGAGGTCACTGGTCACCAACAAACTTTTTTTATTTTTAAGTATTAATAAAGTAAGCTTTTGTTAATAACATATATATTTATTCCAATATTTGCTATTTAGAATATGATCTTGCAGCAAAGAGCTACATCTTATTCACAGCAAGTTGAAAGAAGTTGCAAACCAAAAAGTCATTTTATCCTGAGCCGAATATCTGTTAGAAGATAAACTGATTATGACAGAATGACAATAACATCCACCAAGAATGTTAATGACAGCGTTCGTGATGAATACATATTTAAACAGTTTCACCTCCCATTCTAAATATGTTTAAAAAATATTTAAACCTGCACATAATACAAAGTCTTCTGAGAATTTACAACATCCATATGCATAGGCTAATTACAATTCTGGAAAGTGGTTGGTGTCATTAACACATCTATACGCATTTGATGGGTGATAGAAGCTCCTGCAAGGTGATTAGTGGGGTTGCTAAACTAATATAGCCGTGATGGCTAATTGCGTCTAATACTAGGGGCGTTGGTAGTTGCCAAATCCAGTCACCTACGGTGGCTGATTGTTTTCTTCTGTAAGGTAGTCTCTGATGTTAAAACCATCACTTGGCTTATGATAGGTGGATAATGAGGTCGAAATATAATTACTACAGTGGGCCTCTGCATCTTCTCCAACGTGTAGGTGGGGTTACTATAACCTTATACTGATGGCAAATTACTCTAAATACAAGGTGGTAGAGGTCTGGTAAATCACCAGAGCTGTGATGGGTGATTGTCTCTTCTGCAATGTCGTTGTTTTGGTTGGTAATACAAGGTGGTTAGTGAAGTTGCCACAGACATACACCTATGATTGCCAATTGGATCTATGAGGCAGTTAGTGGTGTTATCTCCTTTATATTCCTATGATGGTTAATTACCCCAAATACAATGGTGTTGCCAAATCCTGACACCAATGATGTCTTATTTGTTAGTAGAGTTACCACATCCATATGCCACTGATGGGTGACAACTCATTTTGTGAGGTTAGAGAGGTTGCCAAATCTCAGATTGCTTGTTCTGCAAGGTGATCAGTTTGGTTGTTCTGTCCCTACATGAATAATGGCTAATTGCACATAATAGTGGTCAGTGGGGTTGATAAATCCCTACTCCTGAAATGGATGATTGTATCTTCTGAAGGTGGTCAGTGGGGTTGATAAATTCCTACTCCTGAAATGGATGATTGTATCTTCTGAAGGTGGTCAGTGGGGTTGATAAATTCCTACTCCTGAAATGGATGATTGTATCTTCTGAAGGTGGTCAGTGGGGTTGATAAATCCCTACTCCTGAAATGGATGATTGTATCTTCTGAAGGTGGTCAGTGGGGTTGATAAATCCCTACTACCACAATGGATTATTGTATTTCTGTAGGTGGTCATTGGGGTTGCTATATCCCTGAATATATGGTGGGTAACTGCACCAAATACAATTAAGAGGCTTAGGATCTTTTGCAAAGTGATCTATTCACTTGTTACATCCTTATGTCTACAGATATCTGATTGTATCTTCTGCAAGGAACGAGGTTGGGCTACCACATTCATACTCCTTTGATGGCTAAATACAGCTTATACAAAGTGAGTTGAGTGGATACCAAATCTTATAACCTATGATAGCTGATAGACTTTAAACAATGTAGCCGGTATTGTTACCACATCCCTATGCTTATGATGCCTAATAGCATTTAATATAAAGTTGCAGGTAGGGTTGCTAAACCCCTATGCTTATGATGTCTAATTGCATCTTCTGCAAGGTGGCTGCTGGTATTATTATATCTATTTGTATGGTGGATGATGCTTCTTCTGTAACGTGGCCATTGGAGTTTGTGACATCCTTATGTATATGATGGCTGATTATACCCAGTTCAAAGTGATTGGGGGCTTGCTAATCCAAGAACCACATTGACTGACTCCATTTTCTTCAAGGTGCTAAGTGGGATTCTTATATCTTTATTCCTACAGTGGTTAAATACTTATAATACAGGGTGATCAGTATGGCTTAAACATCCCTATGCCTATGATGGCTAATTGCGTATTTACTGAGGCAGATGGTGGGGTCCCACATCCTTACATCTATGAGGGGTAAATGCAGTTTCTGCCAAGTGAGTGGAGTTGTTTCTTTATCCCTGTGCCTGTGATAACTAATTGCACCTAAGACTCAATGGCTGGCAGGGTTGCCAATTAATTATGCCTATGGTTAGTAATTGCATCTTCTCTGAGTTGATCTTTGGGGTTCCACATTCATTCAACTTTTTGATGGCTAAATCACTTCACTGTAGTGGCTGATTATATCTTATACAATGTAGTTATTGGAGTCACCAGATTTCTAACCAATGACGCTTAATTGTGATTAACACAAAGTGGTTGGCAGGGTTTCCACATCCCTATGGCTCTGATAGGTGACTGCAGATTCTGCAAGGTGATCAGTTGGGAGGCTATATCCCTACACCTATCATAGCTAATTGCACCTAATGCAAAATGGTTGCTAAATCCTTGCACATATGATGACTAATTACACTGAATACAAGGTGGTCAGAGGGGTTGCCTGATCCCGCTGCATCTGATAGCTGATTACTTCTGCAAGATTGGTGTTGAGAGCCATATACTTTCCCCAAGATTGCATCTTCTGATACAAGGTTGTCGTTGAAGTGCCAGGTATTACTGCATCTGGTGTCTATGTAAATTCCTACAAGGTAGGCAGTGGGTTGCCACATTCCTACTCCTTTGAGTAAAGCTCTTACAATATGGATGATATGGTTGGCATTTGACTTTACCAGTTGTAGATGATTATATCCGATACTAGGTGGTGTATGGTTCAGCAACTCCCTATACCTATGTAAGATACATGCATCACATACAAAGTGGTTGCTGTGATTGCCTCATGACTATTCATATTATGGCTGATTTCATCTTCTGCAATGAGTTGGTAGCTATGACATCTGTATATAATGATGGCAGTCACATCTTCTGTAACCAGATGGTGGGTTTGCCAATTCCCTATGTCTGTGATTGCTAATTGTATCTAATATGCTTACACCTATGACAGGGGATTGCATCTTTTGTCTGTAGTGGTTAATTGCACCTAATACAAGATGGTCTGTGGTGTTGTCACATCCTGTAACTGCAGTGAATGATTACACCCTCTACCAGGTTGGATATGTTTGTGAGGATGAAAAGCATAAGCACATTGGAGTTTTGGAAAGAAAACTGGAGAGAGAGACTGTTACAGCAGAGTCTATGGAAGACCTATTCATTGCAGGATAACAAGGCTAACATTTCTTCCCGTGTTTTAACTTAAGTCGAGTTGGAGGTGTTGCCTTTTGGTTCTTCTTTTGCTCAGAAGCTGGTGAAGAGTGTTTGGCATAGATATGTTAGCATCGTGCTATGATTATCTGAATAGTCTTCCAGTATCAAGTAGGGGTCATAGTTTGATAGGTTTTGTGTATTATGCTATTATGAAAAGTGCAAACGACGTAGAAAATATTCCACCTAGATACAGAAAAGCCTTAAATTCCCTTAGAAAGGATAGTGATGTTATGATCACTAATCTGGTTACAGATAGGAAAATTGTGAAAACAGACGGATCTAAGTACACTGACAAGATTCAAGAATTGTTGAGTTATAGGGATATGCATAGGAAATTTACCTTCTGATCCCCTGACTGGGGTTCAGGCTCAGTTTAATGGAAAACTTGAGGAAATAACAAGGAACGTGAATTTCGATCGCAATAGATTCATCAAAAGTGTTCTGCGTTTACCTTATTTGTAGGAACTGCCTAAAATCCATAAACCAAACATTCCACTGCGTCCAGTTGCTTCAAACAGTGGCATCTTCATATCCCTTGGCTAAGTGACTAGCATCGGTCTTTTCCACATTGCTTGGTAAGTTTTATAGTGCTCATCTATAATAACAAAATCCGAGTGGATCTTTGTTTGTCCACCCTAGGGGGATCAGGAGGGTAGGGGAGACATCCACCCTCCTCCTGCAAATCTGTTTGTCGGCCCCGGGCGGGGGTGCGGGGTTTAGGTATGGGATCGGGAGGGTAGGGGAGACATAACACATCCACCCTCCTCCTGCAAACCTGTTTGCCTGTCCCAGGTGGGGGCAGGGTAGGTAGGGGATAGGGAGGGTTGGGAGACATGACAGGCAGCTCCGGGTACCAGCACAGTATAGTGCGCTACATCAAGCTTATATCAAGAATAATTTGCATTTTATCAAAAAATTTAAGAAAATTTCTTTCAGTTAGGGAAAGATGGTATGTTATGATGTAATCTATTTACAAAAGTTGGTGTTGATTGTAACTAAAGCTTCTTATTACAAAAATTAGAAAATACAAAACTTTACCTATTACCCCTTTCCTCTAATGTCTTAATAGACCTCATTAAGCTTTGAGTTAATGATAATGTTTTGACTGTTACTGGGAAATTTCATCAACGGACTTTTGGTCATTCTGTGGGCTTTCCATTTTCCCCAGTTTTGATAAATTTATGTTATAGGATATTTTGAATCATTATGCAGTATTCTTCGCCCTGATACCCCGTGGTTCAGTCATATTGATGATATGTGGACTATTTGTGATGTAAACAAGAAAAGTTTCCATAAATTTTTTCAACAACTTACTCAATTATGTCCATCTGTTAGGTTTACATGTGAATAGGAATCCCATTATAAAATGGCCTTATTGGATGTACTGCCCATTCGGGATAATGGGAAAATTTTATTCAACTTTACAGAAAACCTATAGCAATATGTATGTCCATTTCTTTTCTTATCGTGACGAAAAATTAAGGAGGGATCTTTCCTAGATAGTGACCCCCAAGGGTTTTCGGGGGTCGTTATCTATGACTAATATTTCTTTGGGGTCATTATCTTTATGATATTTACAGTCTTTTGTTTATGTTTTTACGGTTATCCCCAACAGGCAGATACATACTAGTTTCAAACCCTTGGGGGTCACTATCCAGGAAAGATCTAAGATTTCTGTTCTTTCCTCTTTGTTCTCGCGTACCTACAAAATTTGCAATCCTATTTATATTGACGAAGAAATTTCTTTTCTTTTGTTATCCCTCTTTGTTCATCCAAAAACGTCAACTTAAAGCAAGAAAGACCTTTTACAGCTTATCGTCTGACTACTACAAATTTATGAAGCCATCTTTAGTGATCCCATATGTGTAGGATAATAAACAAACTTGAAAGAATTGGAACGGTTAGGAGCCAAGGCTGTATGCATTATCCGAGTACGATAGGAAAGCTTTTGGTTAAAAATTCTCCTAGAGTTGGTCGTACTTCTAAGATTTATTGTGTTCCATGTAAAGATTGTTCTAATGTTCATGTAGGTGAATCAGGTCGTTCTATATACAAACGTCAAACTGAACATAATAGATCAGTTGGAAATGGTGGTACAAACAGTGCTGCATTCATTCGTGTGTCTAAAAATAATCAAACTAATAACTGGCATCAATTTGAAATCCTGTATAAAGAAAAGTCTTAAGGAAAGGGAAAATGACTGAATCTGCTGTTTTTAAGGTATCCCTTATTATGAATTTGAACGATGGCGGTTACATCATTGACAGCTTCTCACTTCTCGTGTTTTGAAAGTAGCTAATTTTTGTAATGTTGTTAAAAGATTAAATGGCCAGTTTTGTGTGGCTCAAGTGATCTCTGTGTCGTTGATGCTTTTGTAATGTTGTTACAAGATTAAATGGCCAGTTTTGTGCGGCTCAAGTGATCTCTTTTTTAGATTAAAGGTTCTTTGAAACGGGCTTTTTATTTGTAACTGCTCTCACGTATAGAGCTGAACTACTCATCCATACATCGCCTGGCTGCGTTATCCTTATAATGAGCAGATTCAGTTTTGTCCACGATATCCGACATCTAATGCCCTTTTGACAAGTTATGTCGTTTATTTGGTTTATGATTGCTGATTCCAAACTATCCTCCTGTCTGGAAAATCATTGAAACTAGTTTTACTTGTAGTCATTTTCAAACGGCATCGCTGCAATCAGAAAAATATGAAGCGATATCCCTCATGTTTTGCTGCATGTCTATAGCGTGCTCGGAAAGAAGTCTGGCTTTTATGGGCTCTCCTTCCTCAGTCTCAACAATCTTGTTGAGGCCGGTTATTTGAGTCACCTTATAGATCGACACCTTTGTGGGGGTTTTTCACCAAAGCATTCCGCATGCGTTTCCATGTGTGTGTTTGCATGACTGTGAGTGTGCATGTAATCTTTAGTGTGGGTAAATCGGATCTTTCCTAGATAGTAGCCCCCCAGCAAAGTTCGGGGGTCGTTATCTTCATGATATTTACAATCTTTTGTTTATGTTTTTACGATCATTCCCAACAGGCTTGTACTGAACACTCCGCAAAGGTTGAGGTTGATACATACCAGGTTAAAACCACTGGGGGGTCACTATCTAGGAAAGATCTGGTAAATCTCTTGAGTTTTGGTAATACTCAGTTACCACCTAAGTTGACAGTAATCAAAAATGTAGAAATCATTAACAATAATCAGAAACAAAGAAACCATTTCCGTACGAGTCTCTTTCGAATTCAAACTCATGTGACTGAACTTTGAAGGCAACGAGGTGATGACAACAGTTTTTAAAGCTTTCTTCAACTCCAGGTGGCCTGTTGACAAGCTGTTGGCAGGAAAAATACTTATTACTAATTATTTAACTGCCTCCATGAAAGACGAAACTTTTTTGTTCTAATTTTATAAGTGAATGTTGCTTGAGACACTATAATTTATTGTTAATGATTCATGGCAGTAATTTTCATCATTTTTCTTGCAGTGAAAGCTAAATCCTGATCAGTTGTAAACAGTCAAGATTCTACATTAGCAACATGAAGACTGCAAAAGATATTCATAACACATTTCGATAAATACAACCGTCAGCAGCATTGCAGGAAAGAGAGCCCTACAATTTTCAGGTCAAAATTTCAGGCCTTGCTTGGGTGAATGGCCAAAAGTAAAGCTTAAAGTAAACTGATTCTGCTTCGTGATCTTAGAATAGGGTATCTAACTTTTCTTTATTTTCCAAGGAACTTGAAGGACCACAGTTAAATTCATTCGCAATGGGGGACATTCAAACGAAAGAGTAAGTGGCTTTGTATCTGGTGTTACCTCTATCACGCCGTAGATAATACCTCCGTTAAATATAACTCTTCAGTCTCTGTGAACGTCCTCCATATGACGACCGACATTGCTGTCATAAATTACACGGAGTATTTGTTCTCCTGCTTCATTTCAGTATCATCTATCTATCTATCTATAATAATGAAAGGCGAATGGATCTTGTTTGTCCGCCCCGGTGTGAAGCGTGGAGTGTCGGGAACGTAGGTTCCTACACTTCGGTATCGCCCGTGCAAACTACAGTGGCGGCAGGCTGACGTGTGCGCAGCTTAGCGAGCGCCATTGAGCTCGTGTTAGTTTATATTTATCAATTATTGGCCTTTGGTGCCCTAACGATGTCTACTTTTGTCCCAAACCGTGACTTGATTTTCTAATGTGTACTGCAGGTCAGTTCTGAAGTACTTATAAAAGGTTGACTTTATTAACCTAGGTCTAATTCCAAGTAACATAATGCAAACTAGAAGGATAGCTGAGTCCTTGCAGGGCGAAAAAGTTAAAGACGTTGTTGAAGATATACTCTAGGTTCAGATATCTGATTCGGTGGGTGATATCATTCATCTCCGATCTGAGCACCCACCAATCTTATTTCACACCACAATAAATTTAGGTGACTGCTATCATTATTGACAAGTCAGGAAAGAAACTGGAAATTAATCTAAGTAACGTGTATTTTGACATTTATAACCGTAGAATAAATGAATGTGAATATTATAATTTCCGACAGTGAACATGCATAGGAGGGTGTTCTTCAAATAATAAAATCATAGATTGTAGATGAAGCTCTGAATTACTGGACTGCTATTGCAGGTATTCTAATTTTGTTTTTGTTTTTTACTTTTTTTTTTTTTTTGAAAAGAAGAGGAGCCAGAGAAATGGTGAGATCAAATTTAGACTGAACACCCGCAAAAAGTCGAGCAATCTCTACCTGTGAAATATCGATGCCATGACGATTGCAGATCGGCTATTTGGAGGAAATGATGGCTCTCAAAATAATCGTATCGTGTCGGAGTTTTCACTCGCCCACCGTTATTGCACTGGCCCTGAATAAATGTTTTTACGGAAAAAAAAGTATTTCCTACAACTCTTCGGTGAATCTGATAGTATTGACTTATGGAATATATTTGTGGGTTAAATATGAGGCATTATTTGACAGAAGAAGAAATAAAAATTAATAATAGGTTTTTAACAGACCACATCATTACGAAACCAACGGCCATTTAGCATTTTTCTTTGTATGAATTTTCCCATACCGAGCTGTTTATGAATGTGATTATCGTCACTGCAGGGTTCCGTGTAAAGCTGTGAATGCTGCAAAAATCTCTTAGTGACCGAAGGCGGCACATGATGATCATCGCTCGCGCAATAACTGGAGAGGAGTCGAGACACTTTCATGAAAAGGAATAGTATTCATTCCTGCGATTCAGTTAAATAGTTTAGGTTATCGAAAAAAACTGTAAAAACTAGAGTTTTATTATTATTATTATTATTATTATTATTATTATTATTATTATTATTATTATTATTATTATTATTGTTGTTGTTGTTAATAGATTCACAATTTCGTGAAAAACAATCTGAGTAATAAAAATCCACAATTATATTTTTAACGTGAACACTGATGAGGAACACCGTTCAGGTGTTCGAAAGTCATTGGTTCTTTTTACATAGTAATATATTTACTATATAATTGTGGATTTTTATTACTCACATTATTATTATTATTATTATTTAAAAAACTGTTGTTTCAATAGTATTTACCTTGCAGGGAGTCTTCTCTAATCTTATCGTGTTCTCATCAGCGGGAATGTTGTAGAATAAATTTCCAAAGGACGTGGGACGATAGGCTACTTTTGTTGTTTAACGCTTACGTCTCGACGCGCACGATGGTGGTCATCTAATGAGAAAATGTATGAAATTGAAAGGGTGGACACGCATCTATAGCAGGAAGGCTGGATTGATGTTCTGCCGAGTCAAATTTTCATTGGTCAGTTTTCGGGTCGGCGTTTAGCCCTTCTTCGCTGCATTAATCGTGGAGGTAGGGGGGGGTTTCTACTGATGGATCCGTAACTATTCCGAAATAGCTCTCAGCCACTTGTTGTAGCTCACACATGCAATAATTCCCTAACCACACGCTCCCTAATTCCTATGTGGCAACATCACACTCTGCCTCTACACCGGGAATTTTGAAGGCGCCTGTCTCTCTGTTTCGCTACCTTAAAACCTATGCGCTATCGCTTGCGTTCTGCGTAAATTCTAACGGCAGATGTGTTCGTTCCTTTGACAGAATATCAATGTCACTTTTCTTATTTCCTTAATGTTAGAAACATGCAAATACCCTTTTCACCTTAAGTCTCTGCTCCAGTCGCTTCTGTGTCTTTGTGAATAATGAAATGATTACAGTAAATTAAAATGCCTGATTATCGCTAATGTGACTAGATCCTGGTAATGTGTCGCCACTGTTATAAACTGGGGGCTTGGTTGGGGAGAGAATTGGGACAATTTATTATAATGTACTGCCAAAGAACGAAGGGGGGCCCGAGTTTATAAACGAAAAGAAAGCTACTGGAACTCACCTTAGATTTTCCTGGATTTATAAGTAAATAATTCAGGTCGCCATTTGACATTAGACTTCTTTTACAACTGAAAGGGGTTTATTTACAGAGACTGGGCAAGTATGCAAGACGTCAAAACAGAATGTAAATTGTAACCAATGGACAGGCACATAAATTATATACAGTAGAGCAATAATGCAGTACTTGGCAAATAAGCAATGTAAATATGGAGGGGCCAAGGTACAATCAACCCCGTTATAACAAGACCTCGGTTAGGTTAAAGTTACATTAAATTGTCTCTTATGGCAATTCTTGGAAAGGGGTGAGCTCCGGGATAATGGAATCAGTTAATCACGATGATGCACTTGTAGCAACAGGATTGCAGCTTTCAGGCTGCAATCAGGAACGGTTGCGACAGGTGGATGGCAGTCATGAACAAGGGCATATGATTACGTTCTGGGCAGGACCGGACTCCTGTAAGAGAGGTCAGGAGTAAACACCACACAAAAGGGAAATGAAATCTCCCCATAAAAGTATTACACAAATGCACGTTCTTAAGTGCTAAATTACGTAGCCCAGATGATAAATATAAGAAATCACTAAGTCACAGTCGTGGAATCACGGTAGATTGGGCTTTTGAAACAAGGAACACGTGCTCGCCATCACTCCAAGGGGGAAGCTTGGGAAAGGAAGGGATTGAGCTTGCAGGTAAATGAGAGAAATGGAAGGAATTTAGTTAAGAGAGACAGGGGCGACTGGCGCCAAATTCACTGTCGGCTTACCTATTTTAGACGAATATTTGAGCTCCAAAAGACCACGTCTCGGGTGTACGATCGTGAAGTTGGGCCGAGACAGAGATGCGGTCGGACCAGTGGCTGGAGTGAGTCTGTTTGTCCTTTCTTTCTCGAGCGGTGGCGTCAGAGCGATAGGCCTTTACCTGGAAGCGAATTCTTTGCCAGTAAAAAGATCGAAGGAATAGCGGTCTTAAAGATAATGAGCCTAAGGTTTAAGGTGCTAGCTCCCCCCCGAGTGGTTTATGCCCTAACGTCTATTTCATCCCTGAGCCTACTTTGAAAACATTACCCCAAAGGGGGGGGTGGGAAATCTAGGTGGGTTGAAAGAAGGAGACCTATTGTGCGGTAGGCCCAGGTATTTCCTGAAGGCTATGAAGGCATGCATCCTTGGTCCATCTAAGTGGAAAACAACTGGGTTCCGCCATATTGGCGCCAATTCTAAGTTAACTTAGATGATGATTTTTCCCCCCTAGAAGGTAGCTAGATAACAGCTAAATAGGAGGGTGGAATGTAAATCCTTGACAATATATATATATATATATATATATATATATATATATATATATATATATATATATATATATATATATATATATATATACTACTATATATATATATATATATATATATATATATATATATATATATATATATATATATATTGTATATATATATACATGTGCTCAAAATGCCTTCTTACCGTTAACCTTGATTCAAATAAGTGGCAATGCTTTCCAGTCACGTTGATCAGCAGAAACAGAGAAAAATCTTAACCCTATTTAAGTAACCTGGAGTTCTTTCCACCCCAGCAAAAAAAGTTTTAACTTGCGACCCACACCATGCTGCAGGCGTGCATCTTCTACCTAGTAGCTACAGAGTTTGTGTGGGCATTTTGTGAGGGAGTGTTTGTCAAGGTGCAACCTCCACAGTAGGTGAGATATGGGGCCCAAAGCGCACTATAGGGTGGAAATTACCCGTGGTTACTAAAATAGATATATTTTGCACTTGCGAAATTTTTCCATTTATGACAATTATTTTATTGTGATACAAAGACTGAAATTGACAACTGATCACTAATGTTGGGGCGATAATGAATATCTGCTCAAAGCCATACCACACCTGAGAAAAAGTACCAAACCTCCCCCCAATACGAATTATTTGAATCCTACAAAAATTATCACAGAAATGTTACAGCATACATATAACCCCAGAGATAATAGACAAGAATGTCATCTGGCCTGCCCAGTCTGAATTTTTGTAATTTACATAATGTTGTGGCTGATTGCGTTATTATTGTTTATTCTGTTGATTGTTATTATACTACTGTTGTCATGTTTCTGTTTATTAGTTTTGCTATTAACTTTGTTAATCATTACTGAAAGAAAAATTGCAAAGTCCTTTACTCAACTATTCGAGCTTAATGTGAAATTTTCTTTATCTCTAGAGTTGTTCCCATAACTACAATATCACAATTTTTGAAAGTAAATTGTATTTTTCATAACTGTACAAACCTGAGGTCCTTTACATTAGGAATTACTTTCAGCCTAGGCTGGAAACGCCCGTTAAACTCTTGAGCAAGGTTTTAGGCAGTAACTACCGCCAGGTAGGCGGGAATACCCGCCTGCCCGGATGTAAACATTCCAGTTTGCCTTTCGGTCCAGGTTCAGATTGAGGGGTGGCATGAGGTGGGCAAAATATGTAATATAAAGGACCTCAGGTTTGTATAGTTAGGAAAAATACAATTTACTTTCAAAAATTGTGATTTGTTCCGACGTGATATACAAACCCTCGGTCCTTTGCATTAGGAAGACTCACTGGTTGGAGGGAGGAATCTGAGTGAGTCTCCTGAACTGACTGGAGTTCTGCACACCTGGGCTACTCCCCCCGGTCAAAAGAGTGAGGAGGAGTACCCGAGCCTCAGACATATTGATCGGAGTGTAGGAACTGCAAGATCAAAGAGATGTCCCTTCCCTCCACGCCCCCTCTGAGAGATGTCCATTCCCTCCACGCCCCCTCTGAGAGATGTCCCTTCCCTCCACGCCCCCTCTGAGAGATGTCCCTTCCCTCCACGCCCCCTCTGAGAGATGGCCCTTCCCTCCACGCCCCCTCTGAGAGATGTCCCTTCCCTCCACGCCCCCTCTGAGAGATGTCCCTTCTCTCCACGCCCCCTCTGAGAGATGTCCCTTCCCTCCACGCCCCCTCTGAGAGATGTCCCTTTCCTCCACGCCCCCTCTGAGAGATGTCCCTTCCCTCCACGCCCCCTCTGAGAGATGTCCCTTCCCTCCACCACCCCTCTGAGAGATGTCCCTTCCCTCCACGCCCCCTCTGAGAGATGTCCATTCCCTCCACGCCCCACCCTGAGAGATGTCCCTTCCCTCCACGCTCCCTCTAAGAGATGTCCATTCCCTCCACGCCCCACCCTGAGAGATGTCCCTTCCCTCCACGCCCCCTCTGAGAGATGTCCATTCCCTCCACACCCTACCCTGAGAGATGTCCCTTCCCTCCACGCCCCCTCTGAGAGATGTCCATTCCCTCCACGCCCCACCCTGAGAGATGTCCCTTCCCTCCACGCTCCCTCTGAGAGATGTCCCTTATCTCCACGCCCCCTCTGAGAGATGGCCCTTCCCTTCACGCCCCCTCTAAGAGATGGCCCTTCCCTCCACGCCCCCTCTGAGAGATGGTCCTTCCCTGCACTCCCCCTCTGAGAGGTGTCCCTTCCCTCCACGCCCCTCTAAGAGATGTCCCTTCCCTCCACGCCCCCCCTGAGAGATGTCCCTTCCCTCCACGCCCCCTCTAAGAGAGGTCCCTTCCCTCCACACCCCTCTGAGAGATGGCCCTTCCCTCCACGCCCCCTCTGAGAGATGTCCCTTCCCTCTGCGCCCCCACTGAGAGATTGCCCTTCCCTCCACGCCCCCTCTGAGAGATGTCCCTTCCCTCCACGCCCCCACGGAGAGATGTCCCTTCCCTCCACGCCCCCTATGAGAGATGTCCCTTCCCTCCACGCCCCCTCTGAGAGATGTCCCTTCCCTCCACGCCACTCTGAGAGATGTCCCTTCCCTCCACGCCCCCTCTGAGAGATGTCCCTTCCCTCCACGCCCCCTCTGAGAAATGTCCCTTCCCTCCACGCCCCCTCTGAGAGATGTCCCTTCCCTCCACGCCCCCTCTGAGAGATGTCCATTCCCTCCATGCCCCCCTGAGAGATTGCCCTTCCCTCCATGCCCCCTCTGAGAAATGTCCCTTCCCTCCACGCCCCCTCTGAGAGATGTCCCTTCCCTCCATGGCCCCTCTGAGAGATGGCTCTTCCCTCCACGCCCCCTCTGAGAGATGTCCCTTCCCTCCACGCCCCCTCTGAGAGATGTCCCTTC
Organism: Macrobrachium rosenbergii; assembly: GCA_039081455.1. Lineage (NCBI taxonomy): Eukaryota > Metazoa > Arthropoda > Malacostraca > Decapoda > Palaemonidae > Macrobrachium > Macrobrachium rosenbergii. Next base: position 1,459,882 of record JANJGK010000036.1, on the reverse strand, counting down.
CCTCCACGCCCCCTCGGAGAGATGTCCCTTCCCTCCACGCCCCCTCTAAGAGATGTCCCTTCAATCCACGCCCCCTCTGAGAGATGTCCCTTCCCTCCACGCCCCCTCGGAGAAATGTCCCTTCCCTCCACGCCAGCTCTTAGAGATGACCCTTCCCTCCACGCCCCTTCTGAGAGATGTCCCTTCCCTCCACGCCCCCTCTAAGAGATGACCCTTCCCTCCACGCCCCCTCTGAGAGATGTCCCTTCCCTCCACGCCCCCTCTGAGAGATGTCCCTTCCCTCCACGCCCCCTCTGGGAGATGTCCCTTCCCTCCACACCCCCTGTGAGAGATGTCCCTTCCCTCCACGCCGCCTCTGAGAGATGTCCCTTCCCTCCACGCCCCCTCTGAGAGATGTCCCTTCCCTCCACCCCCCCTCTGAGAGATGTCCCTTCCCTCCACGCCCCCTCGGAGAGATGTCCCTTCCCTCCACGCCCCCTATAAGAGATGTCCCTTCCCTCCACGCCCCCTCTGAGAGATGTCCCTTCCCTCCACGCCCCCTATAAGAGATGTCCCTTCCCTCCACGCCCCCTATAAGAGATGTTCCTTCCCTCCACGCCCCCTCTTAGAGATGACCCTTCCCTCCACGCCCCTTCGGAAAGATGTCCCTTCCCTCCACGCCCCCTATAAGAGATGTCCCTTCCCTCCACGCCCCCTCTGAGAGATGTCCCTTCCCTCCACGCCCCCTCTGAGAGATGTCCCTTCCCTCCACGCCCCCTATAAGAGATGTCCCTTCCCTCCACGCCCCCTCTTAGAGATGACCCTTCCCTCCACGCCCCCTCTGAGAGATGTCCCTTCCCTCCACGCCCCCTCTGAGAGATGTCCATTCCCTCCCCGCCCCCTCTGATAGATGTCCCTTCCCTCCACGCCCCCTCGGAGAGATGTCCCTTCCCTCCACGCCCCCTCTTAGAGATGACCCTTCCCTCCACGCCCCCTCTGAGAGATGTCCCTTCCCTCCACGCCCCCTCTAAGAGATGACCCTTCCCTCCACGCCCCCTCTGAGAGATGTCCCTTCCCTCCACGCCCCCTCTGAGAGATGTCCCTTCCCTCCACGCCCCCTGTGAGAGATGGCCCTTCCCTCCACGCCCCCTCTGAGCGATGTCCCTTCCCTCCACGCCCCCTCTAAGAGATGTCCCTTCCCTCCACGCCCCCTCTAAGAGATGGCCCTTCCCTCCACGCCCCCTCTGAGAGATGTCCCTTCCCTCCACCACCCCTCTGAGAGATGTCCCTTCCCTCCACGCCCCCTGTGAGAGATGTCCCTTCCCTCCACGCCCCCTGTGAGAGATGTCCCTTCCCTCCACCACCCCTCTGAGAGATGTCCCTTCCCTCCACGCCCCCTGTGAGAGATGTCCCTTCCCTCCACCACCCCTCTGAGAGATGTCCCTTCCCTCCACGCCCCCTGTGAGAGATGTCCCTTCCCTCCACCACCCCTCTGAGAGATGTCCCTTCCCTCCACGCCCCCTGTGAGAGATGTCCCTTCCCTCCACCACCCCTCTGAGAGATGTCCCTTCCCTCCACGCCCCCTGTGAGAGATGGCCCTTCCCTCCACCACCCCTCTGAGAGATGTCCCTTCCCTCCACGCCCCCTCTAAGAGATGGCCCTTCCCTCCACGGCCCCTCTGAGAGATGTCCCTTCCCTCCACCACCCCTCTGAGAGATGTCCCTTCCCTCCACGCCCCCTGTGAGAGATGTCCCTTCCCTCCACCACCCCTCTGAGAGATGTCCCTTCCCTCCACGCCCCCTGTGAGAGATGGCCCTTCCCTCCACGCCCCCTCTGAGCGATGTCCCTTCCCTCCACGCCCCCTCTAAGAGATGTCCCTTCCCTCCACGCCCCCTCTAAGAGATGGCCCTTCCCTCCACGCCCCCTCTGAGAGATGTCCCTTCCCTCCACGCCCCCTATAAGAGATGTCCCTTCCCTCCACGCTCCCTCTGAGAGATGTCCCTTCCCTCCACGCCCCCTCGGAGAGATGTCCCTTCCCTCCACGCCCCCTCTTAGAGATGACCCTTCCCTCCACGCCCCCTCTGAGAGATGTCCCTTCCCTCCACGCCCCCTCTAAGAGATGACCCTTCCCTCCACGCCCCCTCTGAGAGATGTCCCTTCCCTCCACGCCCCCTCTGAGAGATGTCCCTTCCCTCCACGCCCCCTCTGAGAGATGTCCCTTCCCTCCACGCCCCCTCTTAGAGATGACCCTTCCCTCCACGCCCCCTGTGAGAGATGTCCCTTCCCTCCACGCCCCCTCTAAGAGATGACCCTTCCCTCCACGCCCCCTCTAAGAGATGACCCTTCCCTCCACGCCCCCTCTAAGAGATGGCCCTTCCCTCCACGCCCCCTCTGAGAGATGTCCCTTCCCTCCACCACCCCTCTGAGAGATGTCCCTTCCCTCCACGCCCCCTGTGAGAGATGTCCCTTCCCTCCACCACCCCTCTGAGAGATGTCCCTTCCCTCCACGCCCCCTGTGAGAGATGGCCCTTCCCTCCACGCCCCCTCTGAGCGATGTCCCTTCCCTCCACGCCCCCTCTAAGAGATGTCCCTTCCCTCCACGCCCCCTCTAAGAGATGGCCCTTCCCTCCACGCCCCCTCTGAGAGATGTCCCTTCCCTCCACGCCCCCTCTAAGAGATGTCCCTTCCCTCCACGCCCCCTCTGAGAGATGTCCCTTCCCTCCACGCCCCCTCGGAGAGATGTCCCTTCCCTCCACGCCCCCTCTTAGAGATGACCCTTCCCTCCACGCCCCCTCTGAGAGATGTCCCTTCCCTCCACGCCCCCTCTAAGAGATGACCCTTCCCTCCACGCCCCCTCTGAGAGATGTCCCTTCCCTCCACGCCCCCTCTGAGAGATGTCCCTTCCCTCCACGCCCCCTCTGGGAGATGTCCCTTCCCTCCACGCCCCCTGTGAGAGATGTCCCTCCCTCCACGCCGCCTCTGAGAGATGTCCCTTCCCTCCACGCCCCCTGTGAGAGATGGCCCTTCCCTCCACGCCCCCTCTGAGCGATGTCCCTTCCCTCCACGCCCCCTCTAAGAGATGTCCCTTCCCTCTATGCCCCCTCTAAGAGATGGCCCTTCCCTCCACGCCCCCTCTAAGAGATGGCCCTTCCCTCCACGCCCCCTATAAGAGATGTCCCTTCCCTCCACGCCCCCTCTAAGAGATGTCCTTTCCCTCCACGCCCCCTCTAAGAGATGACCCTTCCCTCCACGCCCTCTCTAAGAGATGTCCCTTCCATCCATGCCCCATCTAAGAGATGTCCCTTCCCTCCACGCCCCCTCTAAGAGATGGCCCTTCCCTCCACGCCCCCTCTGAGAGATGTCCCTTCCCTCCACGCCCCCTCTAAGAGATGACCCTTCCCTCCACGCCCCCTCTAAGAGATGGCTCTTCCCTCCACGCCCCCTCTAAGAGATGGCCCTTCCCTCCACGCCCCCTCTAAGAAATGGCCCTTCCCTCCACGCCCCCTCTAAGAGATGGCCCTTCCCTCCACGGCCCCCCTCTGTGAGACAATTATTACCTGACCTTTCCACTATAGGGAAGGGAATTATCAGAAAAACAGAGAACCTTTATTACAAATCAAGTTGTGTGGACGCATCCGTTATTTATAATAATAATAATAATAATAATATTAATAATAATAATAATAATAATAATAATAATAATAATAATAATAATAATAATAATAATAATAATAATAGTGAGAAAAATTATAGACTTCTAAGGTGGCAGGATGCAACCCGGAATCCCACACTATAAAAGACATCCAGTCGAATAGGATGACTGTGATAGACAGAGCCAAAAAAAAAAAATTAAACAAATACAAAATAAATAATAATAATAATAATAATAATAATAATAATAATAATAATAATAATAATAATAATAATAATAATAATGCTTGTAAAATTAAGAAAAATTCCTTTTTGTTAAACAAAATTGCAGTTTCAGCATTATTTATTTTATATAGTAAACGCTCAATTCGAGAACTCCCTCCTACACATCACTAAACCACCGGAAATGAATATCGGTCAATTGCTTGCAACCATTCCAGCGCAAGAAAAGCAATTGATAAGACGAATTGAGCGTTTACTCTGTAAAATAAATGCTGTTGAAACTGCCATTTTGTTTAACAAAGCCTGTAAGAATAATAATAATAATAATAATAATAATAATAATAATAATAATAATAATAATAATAATAATAATAATAATTTCGCAGAAGACCCTCCCACAGACTTGTCTCATTAAATGCAATCGCTTCCTTGGCGGCGTTCACTTCAAAATGAGTCGTTTCAATGTCTGACGACCTCAGTCTCTGCGGGATTGGCCTCGCAAGTGTCTGGCCTTTAGTTATGTCTGTCGTTCTCTAGGACACAATGTACGAATTGGTACAAAAAATTCAGGTAGATATTTTGCCATTATGATTTTGCCATTGCGATCATTTCCGTGATTTGGTCAGTGTGCTAAATTACATTGATGCTGCCTGGATGGAACAGGTTTAGACGGCCTTGCATCATCACGGGCACTCACACAACGGCAGCCCGTAAGTGATGCAAAGGTGTCATCAGAATGAGCAGGATGACTGATGTGAACCTCCGGACTCGGAGCAGCAATATCTGTGTCTCCTGGAGGAGGCTTCGGTCAGACAGTGCCCTTTACTCATAAATTTAGGGCTTCACGCCCCAGTATCTCTTGGAGAAGGCTTCAGTCAGCTTGTGGTGTTTGCTCAGTCGAGTTGCTGGAGGTCGCCGCATCTCAGGGACTGTGTCTAGTCGGTGTTCGAAGCATCATTGGCAGAAAGATTGTCTCCTGCTAGAGTTGAAGGATTTTTCCATTATTATTATTATTATTATTATTATTATTATTATTATTATTATTATTATTATTATTATTATTATCAAGAGCTGAACAGTCTTCAGTAACCCGACCACAGGAGGCATCCCAGCAGGTAAAGCCCAATGGGGCGTTGCCTGCCTCAGGAAATACCTCCAGCAAGAAGCCCCGGGGGAGTTCCCTGCCTGGAGGAAAATCAGCTCAGACCAACTGACCCATCACGGACTCTGACGACCCCTGGCAGCATGTGACGTCACTCACGACCCTCCGGACATCTGACCTCAGTCAGACTTTTCCTGAACCCTTATCTTCACGTTCTGCTGACCTTCTTTGTTCTTCTTACCCCACACTAAGGGTAGACCCAGACTTCTCCTGTTCATGAAGTTCTTATTTATCATTCTTATTGACATATTTAATCTTATTATTTCGAAACATCTACTTTTTTCGTGTAACTTTCCCTTCATCTTATTCGTTATTTTTCTGTATTATCACTGATCTTTCTCTTCCTGTCAACTCTGCTTTATTCTTTTCCCTTATTCAGTCATCTGTTCCCTTCATCATCTCCTTAGGTTTATTAAATGAATTGCCCTTCCATTTCCATCCACTTTTCTTTCAACTTCATTCCTTAATCAGCCTTTCTTTCGGGTTTTGTTTGAATGAACGACCGAAAGTATCCAACCGCCAGTCTCACTGCCACTTGCCCCATTAACTGAAATGTGGAGATCTTTTACCGTAGAGTTTCGTAAATGTTCTCCTATAAGACTTCTCATTCTCTCCTGTCAAGCTTTTATCGTCTCAGATCACCCACGTCTTCTCGTCTGCGGGTTTAAACTTCGCTTAGAGGCCGTGCTGGCATAAGGCCACTGTAATCTCCAGAGTTCTCCTTAACTTTAGAAACATCATTCTAATTCGGTACTGACCCAACAAAAGCAGTTCAAGCCATCCTTACAATGTTTTGGGGGGAATCATTGACCACTGATTGAACCAAAAAATGTACTTCAATTTTTTTTTTCAGTAGCTTATAGAATAAGTACCTTTCAACGTTAGACAGTTATTCAAAAGAGAAGTGATAAGACAACCTGAAAGGCAAATAATAATAATAATAATAGTAATAATAATAATAATAATAATAATAATATATAATAATAATAATATTGAATTCGCCAGCTCTTAAGTTCATATCAAGTAACAATTGCCCCTATATTCATGTCCAATATAAATGGGGGTTTATCTTCTGAATAATAATAATAATAATAATAATAATAATAATAATAATAATAATAATAATAATACTACATTCACCAGTTCTGAAGTTCATATCAGCAATATGGCATTATCATTAGTCAGTAACATTGGCACAATATTTCCTTTCTTCCTTACATAGGTTTAATTAAAATGAAATGCTAAACACAGATTGAATCTATGACTTTAGTAGATCATTCTTAAGCTCAGCGGAACCCACCACTGAGCGAGAACCAGGGCGACGTTATATGCTTTCAAAATAACTTATTTCGACTCGCTGGATTCGTCCGATTCGGTTGATTCGTAGGTGACTTCGGCTACGTTGTTGCCTGAGTTTCCCGCGACGAAATACCTGACGGTCTGCAGACGACCGTCGGGAGGCTCGACGTAGTAAAACCCTCGGGTCTGGTCTCCGTAACGGGATTCCTCGTGTCCGAACTCGTTGCTGACCCAGCTGAAGCTGCACCTGGCTTCGCCGGACTCGAACGACTCTTCGGACGAGTCCTGGAATGGGACGAACATCAGTAAGTAGACCTTTTCGCTCGAAAAATTGATCAGGGGGAAGAATGGCATCGAGAAGTGAGGTTCAGACAGTGTCCAAGTCTTTGTGGAGTTTAAGCAGATTCTGAGCGAACTCTTCACTGAAGTTCTTAATTGCAACAGTAATTATAACAATGACAGTTACTCATTACCTCCTCGGCTCTACCGCCGTGCGCCGGGCGCTCATCTGCAGCAACAGATACCAGCCCAAGAAAAGAAGTACCTACGGATCATAAAAAGGAATTAACATTATGTTTACTGTTTCTGATCGTCATTTCTTGCAGTGCAAGGCATCATTTCAAAACAAAGATTCACAAAAGACAGACACAGAAAGAGATTTGAAACAGAAATCATTCCCATGCCTTGGCGTTCATCTCGCACTTGCATCGTCGCCTCAACCTACCGACCAACAAACTGAATCTAAAAATAGCTTATACAACAAAACGCAACCTCTGATCTCTGATTATGCAGTCTGAATCTCTTCATAGACAGGTTTGCATAGCACGTTTGCAAAAAAAAAGAAAAATTATGTAACCGAGATCTAACCAAGAATCGTACAATGGTCAGGTTTGATTCTGTGAAAGGTCAGAATGTATATTCCAAGACGTCTTGTGACATTGCCTCATAAATGCATAACCTGGTTCATGCCGACAATGTCATTTTTGCCATGGTCTAAAATATGCAGCGACTAATGACATCGCAATTTCTTGACTATCAAGTATTAGTCAACAGTACTGGTGACATTTGTGGGTTACGTATATAATAATGAGGTGGTTTATCAAATGATACTCTCAACTTGTCCATTTAAGCAATTATGCATTGTTAATTAAAATATGCCACGTTACATATGCACTCAATACGTTATTATGATTTTCGTATAATGGAAAAGTATTCTCTCTCTCTCTCTCTCTCTCTCTCTCTCTCTCTCTCTCTCTCTCTCTCTCTCTCTCTCTCTCTCTGTTTACCTATGAAGTATGTTCGTCCGTATAATTTGGGGAATATTCTTCTTACTAATAGGAACCAGGAATATTAACTAAATCGTTGTTTTTTTTTTTAATTCCCCTTTATGGGTAGAAGTAAGACTGAAATGGGAGTTTGCTGTTGTCATAAATATTTTTATTAATCCAACAAGATACTCTCGTAGATGATTGTTTGTGTAGAGTTGTAGACAACAATATATATATATATATATATATATATATATATATATATATATATATATATATATATATATATATATATATATATATATATTCAATCTCAATAACCAGGTGAATAGATAAAATCTTAAGTAGTTATTCATGCATACGATTATGAATGCAGGAGGAGAAATAACTCAGTGAATGAAACGCTATTGACCCTGGGCATATTTTTTAAAAACCTCACTTCAGGACCATAAAATAAATCAGTTATCAAAGTCGACATTTTTCCCCCACAGACAAATATATTTATTTCCCCAACACCAGAAACTGACAGCCACTCCAATCGACATTCAACATGTCTTGTACCTTTCCATAAACAAGTAGGTTATAATCCAGTTGATACATTGCCTCAGGTATTTATATGTATCTGGCCAATGGACCTTTCTACGAACAAGTATAATCCAATTGATACATTACCTTATTTAGTTTATTTATTTGTGCATCTCCTCAATGGTTACTTAGGGTCATTTTTACGGTATATTGTATACTGAGGTCACATAGACACGCCCACTCGAAGTTTCAGCTGCAGATCTTGCTAAAGGGATGATATTATTTTGTCCCAGAGAATAAATAGGTAACTAGTATATTTATTTATCTATCTATGTATTTATATATTTATTTAGTTATTTATTTATTTATTTATTTATTTATTTATTTATTTGTATACTTATTTATTGCTAGGGTTAATGAACAGAAATAAATATATTATTCTAGTCAAGACGTCGCCAAAAGAAATTTCAGTCTATTTGTTTACAGAGAATGTTGGCAGGTCTTAGAAAATACTTATATACTCTTCTCTCTCTCTCTCTCTCTCTCTCTCTCTCTCTCTCTCTCTCTCTCTCTCTCTCTCTCTCTGAATATCAGTGAAGCTCCGCAGACTGCTGAAGTTATGAATTTAATAATAATGTTCATATGTTTGATGGGTCCGTATTCAAGGTTTAGGCAATGTATTGAATTTTGTGTATGGCAAAACTGGAAATGAATTGTTATTTTGCACCAAAATTGACTCATGAAAGCAACATTGCAATATCTTGCAACTGGGTCCTAGCAGACTCCTCCTCCAGCTGGGTAAAATGCAGTATTTTAAGTCTAATCATGCGCAGGATTGCGAAATTGAAAATTGCTATCAGTGCAGACTACTGTATGCCAAAACTAAAGGAGAAAGTGTTTTAAAATTTGCTTTTTTTATGACCTCTCTTATAGATTATTTATCTCTGTATTTCTTATTTAGAATTGGGATGCTTCCCCTGTTGGATCCCTCTGTAAGGTCTCTCTCAGAGCCAGAGTTGTCAATAGCAATATTTTGCTTTGTACGTTGTCTGTGAAGTTATTATTCATGCTATGACGCTCAGTCTGGTGTCATTGGAAAGTGGAATGCGCGTACTTTTTTCTGGTATATTCAAAAGAAGTGTATAAGCAAAATTTAATAATGTCAGGAAGAGTTAAAATCGTCAAAAAAAATAAACCAGTCTCAGCATCTCAAGCCACTCCGGGGCTACTTTCCGTATGATGCACCGATCAGGTTTACAACCTGACCAACTCCTTCCTGTATAAAAAAAATTATGCAATAAACGTTTTTGTTTTAACGAAATTACTATTGCCTAATAAACCTCTGTATACCAATTTAATTGTCTTCGAAAACGGCTCTTCTGATGCTTTCCTTTTCGTCCGAAATGATCTCGAAAAACGAGCTGCCTCACAAACCCATTGCAAATATCATCTTAGACAAGAGCTGTCGACAGAATCTTGCAACTCCAAGATGGGAGATGACTGAGCTCTCTACAGCTCCCGGATGAATCATTTTCCATCGTGGCCTTTACATTATTATTATTATTATTATTATTAGTAGTAGTAGTAGTAGTAGTAGTAGTAGTAGTAGTAGTTTTATGTGACATCACTTAAACAGTTAAACAGAACACTAAAAAAAATTGGTATATTTGGTAAGCAATACCCTACTCTATGCCTACCAAAATAAAGCTAAAATTTCCTTAAACATTATAAATTATCTAATAAACATTAATAAAGCCATCCTCACTCGAATTACTGACATTGCAAGCTTGAAATTATCTGCATGCATCTCAGCTAGCTTTCACGAACGCAACATATTCAATGAAACATCTGATATTCATTATCATTTATATTTATTCATTTTTTCAAAAAAAAAATAAAGGCGAACCTCACACGAGACTAGACCATTTGACAGTTCGGAAACTAGCATTTCCCAATTAAAATACCGGTGCCCCGTTTTCCCCCAAGTACCGAAGGGTCTCAGGTGACTGTGACGTCTGCAAAATCAGTACTCGAAACTGGATTGAACCGGATTTAATTTCAGACTCGTGGACTACATACGCCATCTATTGATTGCCTCAAGCAAAACGGTGTTCAAACAGGAAACTTTTGTGCTTTTGATAGCGAGGCAAGATAAAAATGGCAGAATAAGTGATTGCAATGACTGTATTCAAAAATAGAGCTTGTATTCAGTTATTTAGGCCTCTTGGTGCATAGCAAAGTAATATTTGAAGCCAGATACATAAAAATATACGAGGGAATTCACGAACTGAGTTCTGGTAATACATACACTACCAGGGACTGTTAGCCGGCGAAAAGCAAGAATTACCAACAAAATTTTACAATCCCACATATTATTATAGTCTAAATTATGGCAAAACAGGGGGTGCATTATAAAGAGAAGGATTAATATTATTATTCTTAGTTTTAATCTCGGCAAAACCTCACCTAAATTATATTTTTCTTTGGGTTCCTACTTTTAATTTTTTCAAGGGTTTGTACGGCTGGTTACAGGGCTACAGGGTGTACCTACAGGGTGTCGGCACTGTGATTCTTTTTAGGTTTTCTCCTGACTATATGAGTCCAGAAAACCATCACTGGGTACTTTCTAATACCTCCTTAAATGATGCACTTTATAAAGGAACAAATTTCTATACGTTAACGCATTTCATCTTGAAGATAATGGTCAGTATATACAAGATTTTACATAGCTGATATCCTAAAAGAAAGATATTTGTCCTTCAAGTTTCCACAAGGTTATAGAGATTAAATTATCTCCTAGGACTGTAATAAAGTCAGAATACACTCTATATTAATATCATATAAAGAAAAAGTATAATAAAAAGCTCAGGAAATGCTTAAAATGATAGTGATACTGATATGGGTAACAGGATTACCAAGTGCAAAAGCACTTTTAGTTTTTTTGCAGGGAGAATTTGGGCATAATTCGTGTAAAAATTGATGGAAAATTACATCTAATTACGAGATATATCATTCCATTTGTAATATTCATATCCCCACGACTGCTTCTCGATTTCCTATCGTACCCTGGAATTTTAAGGTTGGTAATTCTGAGTAAGAAATTCCGACGTATTTCAGCCTCAGATTTCGAATTTTCACGAACTTTAGGAAACTCGAAACATAGTTTCAATAAGAAACAATTATTTTTATTGAATATATCTCCAAATTGGCAAAATTTCAATCAAAATATAATTTAAATGATTCACGACGTTTGCTTCCATTAGTCCTTGATGTGTCACGCGTGCCAACTTTTTCAAACTTTTAAACAGAGAATTTTATACCTTTTTTCACATTATTTGCAATTTTTGGATCGAAAATGACGAAGTATTCCTTACGAAAATAGTTGACCATCTTTCGTTCATTGATTCTCGTAAAGAATAGTTCGTCCTTTGTCCTTAATAGCATGTTAAAGCCTCTAATAATGTTTGTAATCCTGCTTCCTCCCCATACAAGGAGCAGCCATTGTTTGATACCAGAACGAACTTCGCCCCTTTGTTGAAAACTTTTTACGTTCTTCAATATGTACCCTAATTAAAGATCAGTTTTAGGTATATATAAGACTTCACACTATAATAGTTATCATATATATTGGTAAAGGATTTATTCGTGGTCTTGCTAAATGAATATATAATAGTTTCGTCTTCAAACAACCAAACTTCATCCAAAGATTGTCATAGCACTCAATAGATGTCTTTAGTGTACGATCTTGAGAAAACATGACTTGACAAAAAATGTCTTATATTTGGTATTCTTGCCACTTTCCTTCCCAATTGACGTAATATTACGCAATATCACCCTACCCCCCGCCTTTCCTGACTGACGTAATTTTACTTAAAATTTACCGAAATTTTTCGTACGTGTGGTAGGGGTAAATTTTTTTTATTTTCGGACAGTTGGTGGTTTCCATAGGCTCAACCTGGGGGGCGCGTCCCCCTAGGGGGGCGTCAGCAGTTTCCAGGGGAGGCGCGAGGCCTAGGGAAAATTTAAAAATTCTAGAATTAAATTCGTTATTTTCTTAACAAGAGTGAGGAACTAATATTCAGAAGTTTATTAAAAATATGCATCCGTATTGCCTTATAACGTTAGTTTCCTATAGTCTACCACTCTAGTTAGACTCGCTAGACTTACCATTATTTTGTAATTATTTACCTCCCTCCCTGTCCCTTGAAACTCCTTCTCTTTCTCTTTTTTTTTATTTTCCCTTAAATCTGGGAGGGAATTTTACTCATAGATGCAAGGGGGGCGTGGAGGGAAGGACCAGCTCTAAGAGGGGGCGTGGTAATAAAAAGGTTGAGAACCACTGGGCTAAAGCATACCTTGGACTGTGTAACTCAGGCATCAATACGCCAGCCAAGCAGTTCCTATACTGCGCATGCGCAAATCCCTGGCATAGTAAATTACTCACAATGAAATCAGCTGATCCTACCCACGCTTCTCTCTCGTATCTTACATTTTTTTTTATAAAATGTAGGATTACATTATTGGAAACACTCTGTTTCGTACCCTCTTTTTCTATAATTTTTTTAGTTCCTGTACTGTGCATGCGCAAATCTTGGCGTGGTAAAATTCTCACAATGACATCAGCTGATCCCACCCACGCAGGCCTGGCAGGCCACAGGCTGAGACCACACTTCTGTCAGACGATGCGTGCAAGGTTGGGTAAACACGTGTGGTTGTTTACATACAGTGACGTCAATAGAGAACAGTTTCCAACATGCTTTCGCAAAGTTTTTACGGTAAAACTAGCGGAAAACGCGTTAGTGCATCACATAAGAGACGTCTGGATTTTAGGCAGGGCTCTGAATCTCATTTTTCATTATTATATATATCGATATTTAAAGAATTTTGTTGGCTTTCTCATAAAAAAATAATTCATTCGCCTAACTGTTATAGCTTTTGAGCTACAAACGATAATGTTGACAACGGTAACATTTTTTTTTTCGTTTCGATCAACTTATAACGTCAAAATGAAACTGTTGCCGTTACCAAAGCCATTTTTCTTGACTCTCACTCTATTCCTCAACCTTTCCTCTACATTTTTGTATATTTACAAACGAGCTAGGGCTCTTCAAAAAAAATTTTCTAGCGATAATTCTCACCGTATGCCGGGCAGCGCGCTCTGTTTCTTACCCTATTTTCTATCAATTTTTCACCAACTGGATTTATTCGTTTTTCATTCTTTTATATGTCGATATTTAGAGAATTTTGTTGGCTTTCTCATAAAAAATAATTCATTCGCCTAACTGTTATAGTTTTTGAGCTACGAACAATAATGTTGACAACGGTAACTTTTTTTTTCGTTGATCAACTTATAACGTCAAAATGATACTGTTGCCATTACTAAAGCCATTTCTTTTAACTCTCCCTTTATTCTTCAACTTTTCCTCTACATTTTCGTATATTTACAAAGTAACTTCTATGAAAAATAACCGAGATAGGGCTCTTCAAAAAAGATTTTTTTGTTGCGATAATTCTCACCATACGCTGGGCAGAGCGCTCTGTTTCTTACCCTATTTTCTATCAATTTTTTCACCAACTGGACTTATTCGTTTTTCATTGTTTTATATGTCAATATTTAGAGAATTGCCTTGGTTTTTTCATAAAAAATAATACATTCGCCTAACTGTTATAGCTTTTGAGCTACGAACGATAATGTTGACAACGGTAACATTTTTTTTCGTTTCGATCAACTTATAACGTCAAAATGAAACTGTTGCCGTTACCAAAGCCATTTTTCTTGACTTTCCCTTTATTCTTCAACTTTTCCTCTACATTTTCGTATATTTACAAAGTAATTTCTATGAAAAGTAACCGAGATAGGGCTCTTCAAAAAACTTTTTCTAGCGATAATTCTCACCATAGGCAGGGAAGAGCGCTCTGTTTCTCACCCTCTTTTCTATCCATTTTTTCACCAGCTGGACTTATTCGTTTTCCATTGTTTTATATGTCGATATTTAGGGAATTCTGTTGGCTTTCTCGTAACAAATAATTCATTCGCCTGACTTTCATAGTTTTTGGGTTACGAACGAAAATATAAAAATAAGTAAAGAATTTTTTTTTCGTTAAATAACTCACATTTTTTCGTATTTAGAGGGCTGGGACTCTTATTCTGACTATTCCACCATAAAATATAAACATTTAGAAAAAAAATGACAGCAAAATGAACGGTGTTGGCATAAAATTTCTATTTTTGCTGAATTTTCGAAATAATTATTTTTTCGCACTATCGAGCGCTCCCAGACACCTTGCGTCTCGTGTACCCTTAGTGATGTGATAACTATACAGATAGGAGAGGGCTAGCATGTAATACCTTTTATTTAGTATTAATATCGAGCATAAATCTTCTTTGTACTAGTAGTAATGCCTATCGTCATTTAATGACCTTACCTTACAGACCTTACAGTTCGTTCGGGTTGCCCAGGTCCCTCAGTGAGAGAGAGAGAGAGAGAGAGAGAGAGAAAGAGAGAGAGAGAGAGAGAGAGAGGGAAGTTATAGGAAAATGTGATAAATAAATAAACATGAGGGAACAGAAAATAAAACCAATTCACCTGAAATTCAGGAGACGTCAGCATTTTCAGAGAACAGAAATATATTTGCCTCTCGCTTAAATAGTTGACGATCAGATGATTCCACAACTGCACAAGACAAATTATCCCACATTTTAGTTGTAGCCAAGAAGAAACTCCTATCAAACTAAGTATTATTATTATTATTATTATTATTATTATTATTATTATTATTATTATTATTATTATTATTATTATTATTATTATTATTAACTCCTATCAAATTGAGAATTATTATTATTATTATTATTATTATTATTATTAGTAGTAGTAGTAGTAGTAGTAGTAGTAGTAGTAGTAGTAGTAAGAAGATGAACCTTATTTCTTTCTTGACTTGTTTATTAGAATACCCATCATTTATGAGTACTTGGGAGATGCAGTCTAATTCTTGGTGTGTACCCTGCCAAGAAGAACTGTGCATTAAAGCCCTCCTCACGAAGGCTTTGGTGGTGGCATTCTTGTATCTTGAAGGGCACTCACTATCTCCGTTAAGGCAGAGGCCAAGATTCATCTTCTTCGTGTAAACGGAGGTCTTCAGGCCGTCGTCGGTTTGGCAGACAAGGACGTCAAGTAAGGGGAGCCGGCCATTGTTACAGCGCTCCACCTTGTAGTTCAGAGAGCTGCATTCTATGAATGTGCGGCAGAGTGTTTCTTTCTATTTCATTCTCGTCCTCATCCTGTACGAAAATGTCATCAATGTAATGTGGTTTTGGAGAATGATGCTGAAAATATCATGGACAGAAAGGAAAACTAATGAGCAGGTATTAGAGAGAGTAGGCATTGAGAGAGAACTTTTGGCTTCAGTGAGAGGTAGACAAATGCGGTTTGTGGGTCACATAGTGAGAAGACAAGAACTAGAACATCTCTCTCTCTCACCGGTAAAATCAATGGAAGTCGGCCGAGAGGAAGACCTAGACAAAAAATATATGGATGGATTGGTGAGAATGACTGGAGGAAGAATGTCTGCAGCTCAGTTGCCGCAGAGAGCCGGAAATAGAGAGGGATGGCGAGCCATGATTGCTGACGTCCTTGGGGATATGGCACCTGGATGATGATGATGGTAATGGGCGTAGATGCGCGGTTTCTGGATGTGTGAAAAAACTGGCTCCTCTACTGCACCCATATAGAAGTTGGCGAAAAGCGCACCTAGAGGCGAACCCATCGCGATGCCGCCTTTATGCCTACACCTGTGGCCCTTATGAGTGGAAAAAGGGGCCTTGTTTCTGCATATTTCCTGGAGGGCCCGCAGTGCCACTTTGGGTGTATAATCATCGACCGTGTCTACAGGGACCCCTCCACGCCCCAGTTAAATATCCCCAGAGTGGCACTACGGGCCAGGTAATATGCAGAAAGAAGGCCCCTTTTTCCATTATAATAAAAATAGAGAAAACTCTGAACAAACTGAATACCGCTGATGCAGCTATCACCTTCAACAACACGTGTATAAAAGAGGGTCTACTGCCTATTTACAATAAAAATAATAATAATAATAATAATAATAATAATAATAATAATAATAATAATAATAATAATAATAATAATAATAATAATAATAATAATGATAATAATAAGCAAGTTTTGTTAAAGAAAATGGCAGCATCAGTTGAATTGATTTTATATATGGTCTTCTCAGTTCTTCTTATTATTTCCTTCTCGTCAGGGCTGATATTTACTCAAAACTGGCCGATGTTCATAGTCTGGACAAGGAATTGGTTTCTTGAGAGACTCATTTTATTGCATAAAATAAATGGAAGTTAAAAGTGGCGTTTCATCGCCGCAGAGTTTCTGAAAATCAGGATTTGTCGTCCTTATATGAAATCAGGTCTACTGATGCTGCCATTCTCTTTAATTAACAAAATAATAATAATAATAATCTTCGGAGCCTGAATTTCAAGTCAGTGACCCCTTTTGGTGGGCTTGTTCCATATGAATAGGGTTCATCTTCCGAATAATAATAATAATAATAATAATAATAATAATAATAATAATAATAATAATAATAATAATAATAATAATAATAATAATTCATTCATATTAAACTGCAAATGTCCCCATTCTAGGAATCCTCGTCAAAGGAATCCTACGAATCCAGCGAAGCCAAATACAGCTTCAGCAACGAGTTCGGACACGAGGAATCCCGCGACGGAGACGACACTCAGGAGTCGTACTTCGTCCACCTTCCCGGCGGGCGCCGCCAGACGGTCAAGTATTACGTAGATGGCGACTCAGGTGACGTGGCTGCGGTCACTTACGAGGGCGAGGCCCAGTATACCGAATCGAACGAATCCGAATCCGAGTCTCCTTCAGAGGAATCGGACGAATTAGATGACTGAAGAGTTGAAGCGATTCCGAAGTGGAAATAATTATAGTTTAGCTCTTTTATTTATGTTGTACTGTCGTTATGAAGATGAACGAAGTTGTTTTATTGTAGTTTATTGTAATTAAACACTTTCCCTTTAAGTTTAAGAAGATCCTTTCATTGCAGTTTACTTAAGAGAAGTTTGATTTCAAACTTCACTTAGTCATAATTCGTTTGCAAACAAAAGAGGTCGCCATCTTGCTTTCAATCACTAATGTCACATGACAATTTTTACTGATTTAATTTACATATTTATTCAACTTCCCACAGACAGCCTTCAAGAACAGACTCTTCAATTAGTATCCAGGTAAAAGAAAGTAATTCAAAATTACTTCACCCACTTTCGAATGTCTTGGAAATAATGAGGAATATATTTTGAATTTACTTTCCTCCAACAGATGTCACTAGTGGCCTGTGTGTTGACGACAAATAAAACTACATACAGAGTGATCTGTAGCCTTACTTAGTTCCCATCAGAAGCAAGATGGTATTTCCAGGGAGCAGAAGTGTTGGAATTCTTTACCAAAAAATCATGATTATCAAGTTCACAATTTTAAGAGTGGCTGACTATTTTCGAGAGTTGTACATTCTCGCCCTGCCATCAAATTTAGGCTGTTCCTATTGGCCTAAGGTATGTTGCTTTGAAGATCAGAGTAAGATGCAATTCCTTTAGGCCTAGAAGTAGCAAACATCATTATCTTCTTTGTACCTGGTACGTTTTCTTGCATGATATAATTATGAAAGTAGAATTTTACACCAGTTTTTCTCTATATTCGATTATTTTCTACATAAGTCATTTATAATCTGGTGGCTGAAACATTGTTTTTCGGTAATGATTTGCACAGTGGCTTGAAAACTGGTCTATTGCTGCAGTAGAAAATCCATTGAATATATATAGTGATTTACGTAACAAAGTGATGAAAACGAAATTCACAGTACTCTCTAGATTCTGCATATTTTCACAGAAATTCCGATTTTCACAAAACTGCCCCTGGGGATAAACTCTTGGATTTCACACAAACCCCTAATGAAAATATTTGTGTAAATTAAGAATATTCGTATCGTTCCTGAGGGCTAACGGAAACGCGAATGACAGTGCAGTTTTTAGTTTTCTGTTAAAGAAAACTGTTGTGCCGGCTTTGTCTGTCCGTCCGCACTTTTTTCTGTTCACAACTTTTTCTGTCCGCAACTTTTTCTGTCCGCACTTTTTTCTTTCCGCACTTTTTCTGTCCGTCCTCAGATCTAAAAAAAACTACTGAGGCTAGAGGGCTGCAAATTGGTGTTGATCATCCACCCTCCAATCATCAAACATTCCAAATTGCAGCCCTCTAACCTCAGTAGTTTTATTCTATTTAAGGTTAAAGTTAGCCACAATCGTGCTTCGACATAGGCCAGGCCACCGCCTGGCCGTGATTAAAGTTTCATGGGCCGCGGCTCATATGGCATTATACCGAGACCACCGAAAGATAGATCTATTTTCCGTGGCGCTGATTATACGATGTACAGAAAACTCAATTCCGCCGATGTTTCTTCGGCGCATTTTTTACTTTTTTTCCGCTTAATCTTTCATTCGACGTTGTCTTTTTTTTTTATGAGAATTTCCTAGCCCGTAACCTTTGGGGCTTGTTGAAAACAACTGGTTTTATTGCCTAATTCAAAGGTCGGGTCAGAGTTTTATGCAATATATAGAGATCGCGCCGAGCGTGCAAGTGTGCAGAGCGACGGTGTTCGGTGAATTAGAACAGAATTTAATTCTTTATATCTTGACCTTTAGAATTTTTCTATATATTGTGCCTCATGTGTGGAATTTTAATATATATTTTATCTTACAAATAGAATTTTTCCATATATTGGATCTTACGTGTGGAATTTTTCCATGTATTGTATCCCTAGGGTGGAATTTTTCCATGTATTGTATCCCAAGGGTGGAATTTTTCCATGTATTTTATCCCAAGGGTGGAATTTTTCCGTGTATTGTATCCCAAGGGTGGAATTTTTCCATGTATTGTATCCCAGGGGTGGAATTTTTCCATGTATTTTATCCCAAGGGTGGAATTTTTCCATGTATTGTATCCCAAGGGTGGAATTTTTCCATATATTGTATCTTAAGTGTGGAATTTTTTCTTCAGTTTTGTCTAGCGTATGGAATTTTTCCTCATCTTGTATATTACGTGCGGAATTTTGTCCCATGCTGTATCTTATGTGGGGAATTTTTTCACATATTGTATCTTACGTGTGGAATTGTCCATACAATATCTCACGTACAGAATTTTTCCATGTATTTTATCTCATATAGGATCCAGTCCATTATCTTAAATGGATTAATGGAGTTTTTGCTTGCCAGTAAAAAAAAAATACAAATTTAAAAATAAACAATTCTGACTGCGGTGAATTTTACCAGTTCCTCGTCCAAGTTTCAAGAATAAACATTGATTGTCACTGAAACTTATCAGTAAGCAAAAATCTTCGTTAAAAAGCTGCGCTTTCTTTCCTGTTGCTAGAAAGTTAGTGCCTAAAATAGACGCATGAAAGCCTTACGCCTACGTAAAAGTGAAAGTTGAGAGTGAAAGTAAATAAAGAACGAAGGTTAGAAATAGGTATATTATTGTTTGCACTCTCGTGCATAAATAAAACGAATCTTTTTATAAGAAGGAAAACAGAGGAGATTCCTGAGAGAATAAGGATTGAATATATATGACATTATCATAAAATGTCTGCATCATGTAACCCATTGTGGCCATATTTTGCACAGGAGACTGACAGATGGAACTCCCTATATACTGTAGTCATTCTGTCAATTATGAGAGACAGATAAACAGTCAGATTGACACAGACAGGTCTGGGAGAGATGAGTAGGGGGGGGGAGAGGGGGTTGAAAAAGATTGACCTAACCCTCTAAAAGTTACAAATGACACAAATTTCAAACTCTGAAACCTTTCAACTGGGCGAATTGATCGGTAACAGGTTTGTATAAGATTGGGAAAGAATTTGCGTAACTCTGTTTCGCAATATCTAAGTTTTAGCACAAAAAATTATTTAAAAACGATAAGATTTATATATTTTTATCCTTTATTTTTCATCGCCATTGTAAAAAGTGCTTTTGGTCGATTTTCAAATAAAACTGAATGGCGATTTCGCCTCCATGGACAGACAAGATCACAATGCAGAATTATTTATACGCAAATCAGTTTTTCCATCCCCAGAAATTCACCACTTGACATAAATCTTGAGAAGGATCCATCAGATATAAGAGTGGCATTATTAAATTGCTGACTTCAGCAATTAAAGATAGTTTAAATTTTTAGAGACCTTAATAGACATTTCGTAGAATTTCTCTTGACATACCGTATATATAGTTATACTTTTTGTCTAAATAATATGAAATGTTTTTCTTGTCAAACTGTGATTTTCGAATGTCAGTCTGTACATCATTACAATTTTTAGACCTTTACCTAAAATTCTATATTTTTTTATATTTTTTTTTTTAGGCTTTTAGCGTAATATCCATAACAATATCTAACGTATTTTACTTATATTATAGATATGCTTTTATGAAACAGTCTCAGGAGAGATAGAACAGGTGACAGATTAGTCTACAATCGTCGGGAGTTTCATACATATATATATAAATATATATATATATATATATATATATATATATATATATATATATATATATATATATATATATATATATATATATATTTTATATATATATATATATATATACACACTAGGCTATAGTGTTTCAAATTATCTTTTGATGATCATCTTACTTCCCAGTTCTCCAACACCATCTTTCCTGACAACTTCCCTTCAAAGACATCAAAATTACCTACGAAAATAGCGGACAAATCATATTTAACCTGACCTCGAGGTCAACCTACCATTACGTCTTCGAGACATCAGGAAATGTTGAAAAATTTCAGGAGTTAATAGACGGACATTAAACACCTTGAACTTATCAGAGGCTCTTTTGGGCCTAGTGGGTGGCAACGCCTAATTTCCTTGGTAAGATTCGCTTCCGATATCTGTTCGGAAGTTCAAGCGAAAATGCAATGCATTATTGCCCTAAAACTATTCTCCTGTAATTTTAATACATTTTTATCTATTTATCTATTTATTAATCTATTATTTTTCTTTTTTTAATTAGTGGGATCTCTTCTTTTTGTATTTCACTTTACTTTCTGTTTCTTCTTCCTAATGAACACTATGTTCTGTGGAAGGTTGAATTTCAAGTCAGTGGCCACTTTGGTGGGCTTGTTCCATACGAATAGGTTTCATGTACTGAATAATAATAATAATAATAATAATAATAATAATAATAATAATAATAATAATAATAATAATAATAATTATTATTATTATTATTATTATCATAATAATAATAATAATAATAATAATAATAATTATTATTATTATTATTATCATAATAATAATAATAATAATAATAATAAT
>JANJGK010000036.1:1299077-1429077 GCA_039081455.1 Macrobrachium rosenbergii | reverse complement strand
AGGTCTGTTGCATTAGGGCAATGAAAGGAAGGTCTGTTGCTTTAAGGCAATGAAAGGAAGGCCTGTTGCAATAAGGCAATGAAAGGAAGGTCTGTTGCATTAGGGCAATGAAAGGAAGGTCTGTTGCTTTAAGGCAATGAAAGGAAGGTCTGTTGTATTAAGGAAATGAAAAGAAGTTCTGTTGCATTAGGGCAATGAAAGGAAGGTCTGTTGCTTTAAGGCAATGAAAGGAAGGCCTGTTGCTTTAAGGCAATGAAAGGAAGGCCTGTTGCTTTAAGGCAATGAAAGGAAGGCCTGTTGCTGTAAGGCAATGAAAGGAAGGCCTGTTGCTTTAAGGCAATGAAAGGAAGGCCTGTTGCTTTAAGGCAATGAAAGGAAGGCCTGTTGCTTCAAGGCAATGAAAGGATGGCCTGTTGCTTTAAGGCAATGAAAGGAAGGCCTGTTGCTTTAAAGCAATGAAACGAAGGCCTGTTGCTTTAAGGCAATGAAACGAAGGCCTGCTGCTTTAAGACAATGAAAGGAAGGTCTGTTGCTTTAAGGCAATGAAAGGAAGGCCTTTTGCTTTAAGGCAATGAAAGGAAGGCCTGTTGCTTTAAGGCAATGAAAGGAAGGCCTGTTGCATTAAGGCAATGAAAGGAAGGCCTGCTGTTTTAAGGCAATGAAAGGAAGGCCTGTTGCATTAAGGCAATGAAAGGAAGGTCTGTTGCTTTAAGGCAATGAAAGGAAGGCCTGTTGCATTAAGGCAATGAAAGGAAGGCCTTTTGCTTTAAGGCAATGAAAGGAAGGCCTGTTGCTTTAAGGCAATGAAAGGAAGGCCTGTTGCTTTAAGGCAATGAAAGGAAGGCCTGTTGCTTTAAGGCAATGAAATAAGGCCTGTTGCTTTAAGGCAATGAAAGGAAGGCCTTCTGCTTTTAGGCGATGAAAGGAAGGTCTGTTGCTTTAAGGCAATGAAAGGAAGGTCTGTTGCTTTAAGGCAATGAAAGGAAGGCCTGCTGCTTTAAGGCAATGAAAGGAAGGCCTGCTGCTTTAAGACAATGAAAGGAAGGCCTGTTGCTTTAAGGCAATGAAAGGAAGGCCTGTTGCTTTAAGGCAATGAAAGGAAGGCCTGTTGCTTTAAGGCAATGAAATAAGGCCTGTTGCTTTAAGGCAATGAAAGGAAGGCCTTCTGCTTTTAGGCGATGAAAGGAAGGTCTGTTGCTTTAAGGCAATGAAAGGAAGGCCTGTTGCTTTAAGGCAATGAAAGGAAGGTCTGTTGCTTTAAGGCAATGAAAGGAAGGCCTGCTGCTTTAAGACAATGAAAGGAAGGCCTGTTGCTTTAAGGCAATGAAAGGAAGGTCTGTTGCTTTACGGCAATGAAAGGAAGGCCTGCTGCTTTAAGGCAATGAAAGGAAGGCCTGTTGCTTTAAGGCAATGAAAGGAAGGCCTGTTGCTTTAAGGCAATGAAATAAGGCCTGTTGCTTTAAGGCAATGAAAGGAAGGCCTTCTGCTTTTAGGCGATGAAAGGAAGGTCTGTTGCTTTAAGGCAATGAAAGGAAGGCCTGTTGCTTTAAGGCAATGAAAGGAAGGTCTGTTGCTTTAAGGCAATGAAAGGAAGGCCTGCTGCTTTAAGACAATGAAAGGAAGGCCTGTTGCTTTAAGGCAATGAAAGGAAGGCCTGTTGCTTTACGGCAATGAAAGGAAGGCCTACTGCTTTAAGGCAATGAAAGGAAGGCCTACTGCTTTAAGACAATGAAAGGAAGGCCTGTTGCTTTAAGGCAATGAAAGGAAGGT
Source organism: Macrobrachium rosenbergii (assembly GCA_039081455.1). NCBI lineage: Eukaryota > Metazoa > Arthropoda > Malacostraca > Decapoda > Palaemonidae > Macrobrachium > Macrobrachium rosenbergii. Next base: position 1,427,307 of record JANJGK010000036.1, on the reverse strand, counting down.
CTGTTGCTTTAAGGCAATGAAAGGAAGGTCTGTTGCTTTAAGGCAATGAAAGGAAGGCCTGCTGCTTTAAGGCAATGAAAGGAAGGTCTGTTGCTTTAAGACAATGAAAGGAAGGTCTGTTGCTTTAAGGCAATGAAAGGAAGGTCTGTTGCTTTAAGGCAATGAAAGGAAGGTCTGTTGCTTTAAGACAATGAAAGGAAGGTCTGTTGCTTTAAGGCAATGAAAGGAAGGTCTGTTGCTTTAAGGCAATGAAAGAAAGGCCTGCTGCTTTAAGGCAATGAAAGGAAGGTCTGTTGCTTTAAGGCAATGAAAGGAAGGTCTGTTGCTTTAAGACAATGAAAGGAAGGTCTGTTGCTTTAAGGCAATGAAAGGAAGGTCTGTTGCTTTAAGGCAATGAAAGGAAGGCCTGCTGCTTTAAGGCAATGAAAGGAAGGTCTGTTGCTTTAAGGCAATGAAAGGAAGGTCTGTTGCTTTAAGGCAATGAAAGGAAGGCCTGCTGCTTTAAGGCAATGAAAGGAAGGTCTGTTGCTTTAAGGCAATGAAAGGAAGGCCTGCTGCTTTAAGGCAATGAAAGGAAGGTCTGTTGCTTTAAGACAATGAAAGGAAGGCCTGTTGCTTTAAGGCAATGAAAGGAAGGTCTGTTGCTTTAAGGCAATGAAAGGAAGACCTACTGCTTTAAGGCAATGAAAGGAAGGCCTACTGCTTTAAGACAATGAAAGGAAGGCCTGTTGCTTTAAGGCAATGAAAGGAAGGTCTGTTGCTTTAAGGCAATGAAAGGAAGGTCTGTTGCTTTAAGGCAATGAAAGGAAGGTCTGCTGCTTTAAGGCAATGAAAGGAAGGCCTACTGCTTTAAGACAATGAAAGGAAGGCCTGTTGCTTTAAGGCAATGAAAGGAAGGTCTGTTGCTTTAAGGCAATGAAAGGAAGGTCTGTTGCTTTAAGGCAATGAAAGGAAGGTCTGTTGCTTTAAGGCAATGAAAGGAAGGCCTGCTGCTTTACGGCAATGAAAGGAAGGCCTACTGCTTTAAGACAATGAAAGGAAGGCCTGTTGCTTTAAGGCAATAAAAGGAAGGCCTGCTGCTTTAAGGCAATGAAAGGAAGGCCTACTGCTTTAAGACAATGAAAGGAAGGCCTGTTGCTTTAAGGCAATGAAAGGAAGGTCTGTTGCTTTAAGGCAATGAAAGGAAGGCCTGCTGCTTTACGGCAATGAAAGGAAGGCCTGCTGCTTTAAGGCAATGAAAGGAAGGCCTGCTGCTTTAAGGCAATGAAAGGAAGGCCTGCTGCTTTAAGGCAATGAAAGGAAGGCCTGCTGCTTTAAGACAATGAAAGGAATGCTTGTTGCTTTAAGACAATGAAACGAAGGCCTGTTGCTTTAAGGCAATGAAAGGAAGGCCTGCTGCTTTAAGACAATGAAAGGAATGCTTGTTGCTTTAAGACAATGAAACGAAGGCCTGCTGCTTTAAGACAATGAAAGGAAGGTATGTTGCTTTAAGGCAATGAAAGGAAGGCCTGTTGCTTTACGGCAATGAAAGGAAGGCCTGCTGCTTTAAGGCAATGAAAGGAAGGCCTGCTGCTTTAAGACAATGAAAGGAATGCTTGTTGCTTTAAGGCAATGAAACGAAGGCCTGCTGCTTTAAGGCAATGAAAGGAAGGCCTGCTGCTTTACGGCAATGAAAGGAAGGCCTGCTGCTTTAAGGCAATGAAAGGAAGGCCTGCTGCTTTAAGGCAATGAAAGGAAGGCCTGTTGCTTTAAGGCAATGAAAGGAAGGTCTGTTGCTTTAAGGCAATGAAAGGAAGGTCTGTTGCTTTAAGGCAATGAAAGGAAGGCCTGTTGCTTTAAGACAATGAAAGGAAGGTCTGTTGCTTTAAGGCAATGAAAGGAAGGCCTGCTGCTTTAAGGCAATGAAAGGAAGGCCTACTGCTTTAAGACAATGAAAGGAAGGTCTGTTGCTTTAAGGCAATGAAAGGAAGGTCTGTTGCTTTAAGGCAATGAAAGGAAGGTCTGTTGCTTTAAGGCAATGAAAGGAAGGTCTGTTGCTTTAAGGCAATGAAAGGAAGGCCTGCTGCTTTAAGGCAATGAAAGGAAGGCCTACTGCTTTAAGACAATGAAAGGAAGGCCTGTTGCTTTAAGGCAATGAAAGGAAGGTCTGTTGCTTTAAGGCAATGAAAGGAAGGTCTGTTGCTTTAAGGCAACGAAAGGAAGGTCTGTTGCTTTAAGGCAATGAAAGGAAGGCCTGTTGCTTTAAGGCAATGAAAGGAAGGTCTGTTGCTTTAAGGCAATGAAAGGAAGGCCTGTTGCTTTAAGGCAATGAAAGGAAGGTCTGTTGCTTTAAGGCAATGAAAGGAAGGTCTGTTGCTTTAAGGCAATGAAAGGAAGGTCTGTTGCTTTAAGGCAATGAAAGGAAGGCCTGCTGCTTTACGGCAATGAAAGGAAGGCCTGCTGCTTTAAGGCAATGAAAGGAAGGCCTGCTGCTTTAAGACAATGAAAGGAATGCTTGTTGCTTTAAGACAATGAAACGAAGGTCTGCTGCTTTAAGGCAATGAAAGGAAGGCCTGTTGCTTTAAGGCAATGAAAGGAAGGCCTGCTGCTTTAAGGCAATGAAAGGAAGGCCTGTTGCATTAAGACAATGAAAGGAAGGTCTGTTGCATTAAGGCAATGAAAGGAAGGTCTGTTGCATTAAGTCAATGAAAGGAAGGCCTGTTGCATTAAGGCAATGAAAGGAAGGCCTTTTGCATTAAGGCAATGAAAGGAAGGTCTGTTGCATTAGGGCAATGAAAGGAAGGTCTGTTGCTTTAAGGCAATGAAAGGAAGGCCTGTTGCAATAAGGCAATGAAAGGAAGGTCTGTTGCATTAGGGCAATGAAAGGAAGGTCTGTTGCATTAAGGCAATGAAAGGAAGGTCTGTTGTATTAAGGCAATGAAAAGAAGTTCTGTTGCATTAGGGCAATGAAAGGAAGGTCTGTTGCTTTAAGACAATGAAAGGAAGGCCTGTTGCTTTAAGGCAATGAAAGGAAGGCCTGTTGCTTTAAGGCAATGAAAGGAAGGCCTGTTGCTGTAAGGCAATGAAAGGAAGGCCTGTTGCTTTAAGGCAATGAAAGGAAGGCCTGTTGCTTTAAGGCAATGAAAGGAAGGCCTGTTGCTTCAAGGCAATGAAAGGATGGCCTGTTGCTTTAAGGCAATGAAAGGAAGGCCTGTTGCTTTAAAGCAATGAAACGAAGGCCTGTTGCTTTAAGGCAATGAAACGAAGGCCTGCTGCTTTAAGACAATGAAAGGAAGGCCTGTTGCTTTAAGGCAATGAAAGGAAGGCCTTTTGCTTTAAGGCAATGAAAGGAAGGCCTGTTGCTTTAAGGCAATGAAAGGAAGGCCTGTTGCATTAAGGCAATGAAAGGAAGGCCTGCTGTTTTAAGGCAATGAAAGGAAGGCCTGTTGCATTAAGGCAATGAAAGGAAGGTCTGTTGCTTTAAGGCAATGAAAGGAAGGCCTGTTGCATTAAGGCAATGAAAGGAAGGCCTTTTGCTTTAAGGCAATGAAAGGAAGGCCTGTTGCTTTAAGGCAATGAAAGGAAGGCCTTTTGCTTTAAGGCAATGAAAGGAAGGCCTGTTGCTTTAAGGCAATGAAATAAGGCCTGTTGCTTTAAGGCAATGAAAGGAAGGCCTTCTGCTTTTAGGCGATGAAAGGAAGGTCTGTTGCTTTAAGGCAATGAAAGGAAGGTCTGTTGCTTTAAGGCAATGAAAGGAAGGCCTGCTGCTTTAAGGCAATGAAAGGAAGGCCTGCTGCTTTAAGACAATGAAAGGAAGGCCTGTTGCTTTAAGGCAATGAAAGGAAGGCCTGTTGCTTTAAGGCAATGAAAGGAAGGCCTGTTGCTTTAAGGCAATGAAATAAGGCCTGTTGCTTTAAGGCAATGAAAGGAAGGCCTTCTGCTTTTAGGCGATGAAAGGAAGGTCTGTTGCTTTAAGGCAATGAAAGGAAGGCCTGTTGCTTTAAGGCAATGAAAGGAAGGTCTGTTGCTTTAAGGCAATGAAAGGAAGGCCTGCTGCTTTAAGACAATGAAAGGAAGGCCTGTTGCTTTAAGGCAATGAAAGGAAGGCCTGTTGCTTTACGGCAATGAAAGGAAGGCCTGCTGCTTTAAGGCAATGAAAGGAAGGCCTGTTGCTTTAAGGCAATGAAAGGAAGGCCTGTTGCTTTAAGGCAATGAAATAAGGCCTGTTGCTTTAAGGCAATGAAAGGAAGGCCTTCTGCTTTTAGGCGATGAAAGGAAGGTCTGTTGCTTTAAGGCAATGAAAGGAAGGCCTGTTGCTTTAAGGCAATGAAAGGAAGGTCTGTTGCTTTAAGGCAATGAAAGGAAGGCCTGCTGCTTTAAGACAATGAAAGGAAGGCCTGTTGCTTTAAGGCAATGAAAGGAAGGCCTGTTGCTTTACGGCAATGAAAGGAAGGCCTACTGCTTTAAGGCAATGAAAGGAAGGCCTACTGCTTTAAGACAATGAAAGGAAGGCCTGTTGCTTTAAGGCAATGAAAGGAAGGTCTGTTGCTTTAAGGCAATGAAAGGAAGGTCTGTTGCTTTAAGGCAATGAAAGGAAGGCCTACTGCTTTAAGGCAATGAATGGAAGGTCTGTTGCTTTAAGACAATGAAAGGAAGGTCTGTTGCTTTAAGGCAATGAAAGGAAGGTCTGTTGCTTTAAGGCAATGAAAGGAAGGTCTGTTGCTTTAAGACAATGAAAGGAAGGTCTGTTGCTTTAAGACAATGAAAGGAAGGTCTGTTGCTTTAAGGCAATGAAAGGAAGGCCTGCTGCTTTAAGGCAATGAAAGGAAGGTCTGTTGCTTTAAGGCAATGAAAGGAAGGTCTGTTGCTTTAAGACAATGAAAGGAAGGTCTGTTGCTTTAAGGCAATGAAAGGAAGGTCTGTTGCTTTAAGGCAATGAAAGGAAGGCCTGCTGCTTTAAGGCAATGAAAGGAAGGCCTGTTGCTTTAAGGCAATGAAAGGAAGGTCTGTTGCTTTAAGGCAATGAAAGGAAGGCCTGCTGCTTTAAGGCGATGAAAGGAAGGTCTTTTGCTTTAAGGCAATGAAAGGAAGGCCTGCTGCTTTAAGGCAATGAAAGGAAGGTCTGTTGCTTTAAGACAATGAAAGGAAGGCCTGTTGCTTTAAGGCAATGAAAGGAAGGTCTGTTGCTTTAAGGCAATGAAAGGAAGGCCTACTGCTTTAAGGCAATGAAAGGAAGGCCTACTGCTTTAAGACAATGAAAGGAAGGCCTGTTGCTTTAAGGCAATGAAAGGAAGGTCTGTTGCTTTAAGGCAATGAAAGGAAGGTCTGTTCCTTTAAGGCAATGAAAGGAAGGCCTGCTGCTTTAAGGCAATGAAAGGAAGGCCTACTGCTTTAAGACAATGAAAGGAAGGCCTGTTGCTTTAAGGCAATGAAAGGAAGGTCTGTTGCTTTAAGGCAATGAAAGGAAGGTCTGTTGCTTTAAGGCAATGAAAGGAAGGTCTGTTGCTTTAAGGCAATGAAAGGAAGGCCTGCTGCTTTACGGCAATGAAAGGAAGGCCTACTGCTTTAAGACAATGAAAGGAAGGCCTGTTGCTTTAAGGCAATAAAAGGAAGGCCTGCTGCTTTAAGGCAATGAAAGGAAGGCCTACTGCTTTAAGACAATGAAAGGAAGGCCTGTTGCTTTAAGGCAATGAAAGGAAGGTCTGTTGCTTTAAGGCAATGAAAGGAAGGCCTGCTGCTTTACGGCAATGAAAGGAAGTCCTGCTGCTTTAAGGCAATGAAAGGAAGGCCTGCTGCTTTAAGGCAATGAAAGGAAGGCCTGCTGCTTTAAGGCAATGAAAGGAAGGCCTGCTGCTTTAAGACAATGAAAGGAATGCTTGTTGCTTTAAGACAATGAAACGAAGGCCTGCTGCTTTAAGGCAATGAAAGGAAGACCTGCTGCTTTAAGACAATGAAAGGAATGCTTGTTGCTTTAAGACAATGAAACGAAGGCCTGCTGCTTTAAGACAATGAAAGGAAGGTCTGTTGCTTTAAGGCAATGAAAGGAAGGCCTGCTGCTTTACGGCAATGAAAGGAAGGCCTGCTGCTTTAAGGCAATGAAAGGAAGGCCTGCTGCTTTAAGACAATGAAAGGAATGCTTGTTGCTTTAAGGCAATGAAACGAAGGCCTGCTGCTTTAAGGCAATGAAAGGAAGGCCTGCTGCTTTACGGCAATGAAAGGAAGGCCTGCTGCTTTAAGGCAATGAAAGGAAGGCCTGTTGCTTCAAGGCAATGAAAGGAAGGCCTGTTGCTTTAAGGCAATGAAAGGAAGGTCTGTTGCTTTAAGGCAATGAAAGGAAGGTCTGTTGCTTTAAGGCAATGAAAGGAAGGCCTGTTGCTTTAAGACAATGAAAGGAAGGTCTGTTGCTTTAAGGCAATGAAAGGAAGGCCTGCTGCTTTAAGGCAATGAAAGGAAGGCCTACTGCTTTAAGACAATGAAAGGAAGGCCTGTTGCTTTAAGGCAATGAAAGGAAGGTCTGTTGCTTTAAGGCAATGAAATGAAGGTCTGTTGCTTTAAGGCAATGAAAGGAAGGTCTGTTGCTTTAAGGCAATGAAAGGAAGGCCTGCTGCTTTAAGGCAATGAAAGGAAGGCCTACTGCTTTAAGACAATGAAAGGAAGGCCTGTTGCTTTAAGGCAATGAAAGGAAGGTCTGTTGCTTTAAGGCAATGAAAGGAAGGTCTGTTGCTTTAAGGCAACGAAAGGAAGGTCTGTTGCTTTAAGGCAATAAAAGGAAGGCCTGTTGCTTTAAGGCAATGAAAGGAAGGTCTGTTGCTTTAAGGCAATGAAAGGAAGGCCTGTTGCTTTAAGGCAATGAACGGAAGGTCTGTTGCTTTAAGGCAATGAAAGGAAGGTCTGTTGCTTTAAGGCAATGAAAGGAAGGTCTGATGCTTTAAGGCAATGAAAGGAAGGCCTGCTGCTTTACGGCAATGAAAGGAAGGCCTGCTGCTTTAAGGCAATGAAAGGAAGGCCTGCTGCTTTAAGACAATGAAAGGAATGCTTGTTGCTTTAAGACAATGAAACGAAGGTCTGCTGCTTTAAGGCAATGAAAGGAAGGCCTGTTGCTTTAAGGCAATGAAAGGAAGGCCTGCTGCTTTAAGGCAATGAAAGGAAGGCCTGTTGCTTTAAGACAACGAAACGAAGGTCTGCTGCTTTAAGGCAACGAAAGGAAGGCCTGCTGCATTAAGGCAATGAAAGGAAGGTCTATTGCTTTAAGGCAATGAAAGGAAGGCCTGCTGCTTTACGGCAATGAAAGGAAGGCCTGCTGCTTTACGGCAATGAAAGGAAGGCCTGCTGTTTTAAGGCAATGAAAGGAAGGTCTGTTGCTTTAAGGCAATGAAAGGAATGCTTGTTGCTTTAAGGCAATGAAAGGAAGGCCTGCTGCTTTAAGGCAATGAAAGGAAGGCCTGCTGCTTTAAGGCAATGAAAGGAAGGCCTGCTGCTTTAAGGCAATGAAAGGAAGGTCTGTTGCTTTAAGGCAATGAAAGGAAGGCCTGTTGCATTAAGGCAATGAAAGGAAGGCCTTTTGCTTTAAGGCAATGAAAGGAAGGCCTGTTGCTTTAAGGCAATGAAAGGAAGGCCTGTTGCTTTAAGGCAATGAAAGGAAAGCCTGTTGCTTTAAGGCAATGAAATAAGGCCTGTTGCTTTAAGGCAATGAAAGGAAGGCCTTCTGCTTTTAGGCGATGAAAGGAAGGTCTGTTGCTTTAAGGCAATGAAAGGAAGGCCTGTTGCTTTAAGGCAATGAAAGGAAGGTCTGTTGCTTTAAGGCAATGAAAGGAAGGCCTGCTGCTTTAAGACGATGAAAGGAAGGCCTGTTGCTTTAAGGCAATGAAAGGAAGGCCTGTTGCTTTACGGCAATAAAAGGAAGGCCTACTGCTTTAAGGCAATGAAAGGAAGGCCTACTGCTTTAAGACAATGAAAGGAAGGCCTGTTGCTTTAAGGCAATGAAAGGAAGGTCTGTTGCTTTAAGGCAATGAAAGGAAGGTCTGTTGCTTTAAGGCAATGAAAGGAAGGCCTGCTGCTTTAAGGCAATGAAAGGAAGGCCTGTTGCTTTAAGGCAATGAAAGGAAGGTCTGTTGCTTTAAGGCAATGAAAGGAAGGCCTGCTGCTTTAAGGCAATGAAAGGAAGGCCTACTGCTTTAAGACAATGAAAGGAAGGCCTGTTGCTTTAAGGCAATGAAAGGAAAGTCTGTTGCTTTAAGGCAATGAAAGGAAGGTCTGTTGCTTTAAGGCAATGAAAGGAAGGTCTGCTGCTTTAAGGCAATGAAAGGAAGGCCTGCTGCTTTACGGCAATGAAAGGAAGGCCTACTGCTTTAAGACAATGAAAGGAAGGCCTGTTGCTTTAAGGCAATAAAAGGAAGGCCTGCTGCTTTAAGGCAATGAAAGGAAGGCCTACTGCTTTAAGACAATGAAAGGAAGGCCTGTTGCTTTAAGGCAATGAAAGGAAGGTCTGTTGCTTTAAGGCAATGAAAGGAATGCCTGCTGCTTTACGGCAATGAAAGGAAGGCTTGCTGCTTTAAGGCAATGAAAGGAAGGCCTGCTGCTTTAAGGCAATGAAAGGAAGGCCTGCTGCTTTAAGGCAATGAAAGGAAGGCCTGCTGCTTTAAGACAATGAAAGGAATGCTTGTTGCTTTAAGACAATGAAACGAAGGCCTGCTGCTTTAAGGCAATGAAAGGAAGGCCTGCTGCTTTAAGACAATGAAAGGAATGCTTGTTGCTTTAAGACAATGAAACGAAGGCCTGCTGCTTTAAGACAATGAAAGGAATGCTTGTTGCTTTAAGGCAATGAAAGGAAGGCCTGCTGCTTTACGGCAATGAAAGGAAGGCCTGCTGCTTTAAGGCAATGAAAGGAAGGCCTGCTGCTTTAAGACAATGAAAGGAATGCTTGTTGCTTTAAGGCAATGAAAGGAAGGCCTGCTGCTTTAAGGCAATGAAAGGAAGGCCTGCTGCTTTACGGCAATGAAAGGAAGGCCTGTTGCTTTAAGGCAATGAAAGGAAGGCCTGCTGCTTTAAGGCAATGAAAGGAAGGCCTGTTGCTTTAAGGCAATGAAAGGAAGGTCTGTTGCTTTAAGGCAATGAAAGGAAGGTCTGTTGCTTTAAGGCAATGAAAGGAAGGCCTGTTGCTTTAAGACAATGAAAGGAAGGTCTGTTGCTTTAAGGCAATGAAAGGAAGGCCTGCTGCTTTAAGGCAATGAAAGGAAGGCCTACTGCTTTAAGACAATGAAAGGAAGGCCTGTTGCTTTAAGGCAATGAAAGGAAGGTCTGTTGCTTTAAGGCAATGAAAGGAAGGTCTGTTGCTTTAAGGCAATGAAAGGAAGGTCTGTTGCTTTAAGGCAATGAAAGGAAGGCCTGCTGCTTTAAGGCAATGAAAGGAAGGCCTACTGCTTTAAGACAATGAAAGGAAGGCCTGTTGCTTTAAGGCAATGAAAGGAAGGTCTGTTGCTTTAAGGCAATGAAAGGAAGGTCTGTTGCTTTAAGGCAATGAAAGGAAGGTCTGTTGCTTTAAGGCCATGAAAGGAAGGCCTGTTGCTTAAAGGCAATGAAAGGAAGGTCTGTTGCTTTAAGGCAATGAAAGGAAGGTCTGTTGCTTTAAGGCAATGAAAGGAAGGTCTGTTGCTTTAAGGCAATGAAAGGAAGGCCTGCTGCTTTACGGCAATGAAAGGAAGGCCTGCTGCTTTAAGGCAATGAAAGGAAGGCCTGCTGCTTTAAGACAATGAAAGGAATGCTTGTTGCTTTAAGACAATGAAAGGAAGGTCTGCTGCTTTAAGGCAATGAAAGGAAGGCCTGTTGCTTTAAGGCAATGAAAGGAAGGCCTGCTGCTTTAAGGCAATGAAAGGAAGGCCTGTTGCTTTAAGACAATGAAAGGAAGGTCTGCTGCTTTAAGGCAACGAAAGGAAGGCCTGCTGCTTTAAGGCAATGAAAGGAAGGTCTGTTGCTTTAAGGCAATGAAAGGAAGGCCTGCTGTTTTAAGGCAATGAAAGGAAGGTCTGTTGCTTTAAGGCAATGAAAGGAATGCTTGTTGCTTTAAGGCAATGAAAGGAAGTCCTGCTGCTTTAAGGCAATGAAAGGAAGGCCTGCTGCTTTAAGGCAATGAAAGGAAGGCCTGCTGCTTTAAGGCAATGAAAGGAAGGTCTGTTGCTTTAAGGCAATGAAAGGAAGGCCTGCTGCTTTAAGGCAATGAAAGGAAGGCCTGCTGCTTTAAGGCAATGAAAGGAAGGCCTGCTGCTTTAAGGCAATGAAAGGAAGGCCTGCTGCTTTAAGGCAATGAAAGGAAGGCCTGCTGCTTTAAGGCAATGAAAGGAATGCTTGTTGCTTTAAGGCAATGAAAGGAAGGCCTGCTGCTTTAAGGCAATGAAAGGAAGGCCTGCTGCTTTAAGGCAATGAAAGGAAGGCCTGCTGCTTTAAGACAATGAAAGGAAGGTCTGTTGCTTTAAGGCAATGAAAGGAAGGCCTGCTGCTTTAAGGCAATGAAAGGAAGCCCTGCTGCTTTAAGGCAATGAAAGGAAGGCCTGCTGCTTTAAGGCAATGAAAGGAAGGCCTGCTGCTTTAAGGCAATGAAAGGAAGGCCTGCTGCTTTAAGGCAATGAAAGGAAGGCCTGCTGCTTTAAGGCAACGAAAGGAAGGCCTGTTGCTTTAAGGCAATAAAAGGAAGGCCTATTCCTTTAAGGCAATGAAAGAAGGCCTGTTGCTTTAAGGCAATGAAAGGAAGGCCTGTTGCTTTAAGGCAATGAAACGAAGGTCTGCTGCTTTAAGGCAATGAAAGGAAGGTCTGTTGCTTTAAGGCAATGAAAGATAGGCCTGTTGCTTTAAGGCAATGAAAGGAAGGCCTGTTGCTTTAAGGCAATGAAAGGAAGGCCTGTTGCTTTAAGGCAATGAAACGAAGGTCTGCTGCTTTAAGGCAATGAAAGGAAGGCCTGTTGCTTTAAGGCAATGAAAGGAAGGCCTGGTGCTTTAAGGCAATGAAACGAAGGTCTGCTGCTTTAAGGCAATGAAAGGAAGGCCTGCTGCTTTAAGGCAATGAAAGGAAGGCCTGCTGCTTTAAGGCAATGAAAGGAAGGCCTGCTGCTTTAAGGCAATGAAAGGAAGGCCTGCTGCTTTAAGGCAATGAAAGGAAGGCCTGCTGCTTTAAGGCAATGAAAGGAAGGCCTGCTGCTTTAAGGCAATGAAAGGAAGGCCTGCTGCTTTAAGGCAATGAAAGGAAGGCCTGCTGCTTTAAGGCAATGAAAGGAAGGCCTGTTGCTTTAAGACAATGAAACGAAGGTCTGCTGCTTTAAGGCAACGAAAGGAAGGCCTGTTGCTTTAAGGCAATAAAAGGAAGGCCTGTTCCTTTAAGGCAATGAAAGAAGGCCTGTTGCTTTAAGGCAATGAAAGGAAGGCCTGTTGCTTTAAGGCAATGAAACGAAGGTCTGCTGCTTTAAGGCAATGAAAGGAAGGCCTGTTGCTTTAAGGCAATGAAAGATAGGCCTGTTGCTTTAAGGCAATGAAAGGAAGGCCTGTTGCTTTAAGGCAATGAAAGGAAGGCCTGTTGCTTTAAGGCAATGAAACAAAGGTCTGCTGCTTTAAGGCAATGAAAGGAAGGCCTGTTGCTTTAAGGCAATGAAAGATAGGCCTGTTGCTTTAAGGCAATGAAAGGAAGGCCTGTTGCTTTAAGGCAATGAAAGGAAGGCCTGTTGCTTTAAGGCAATGAAACGAAGGTCTGCTGCTTTAAGGCAATGAAAGGAAGGCCTGTTGCTTTAAGGCAATGAAAGGAAGGCCTGTTGCTTTAAGGCAATGAAAGATAGGCCTGTTGCTTTAAGGCAATGAAAGGAAGGCCTGTTGCTTGAATGCAATGAAAGGAAGGCCTGTTGCTTTAAGGCAATGAAAGGAAGGCCTGTTGCTTTAAGGCAATGAAAGGAAGGCCTGTTGCTTTAAGGCAATGAAACGAAGGTCTGCTGCTTTAAGGCAATGAAAGGAAGGCCTGTTGCTTTAAGGCAATGAAAGAAGGCCTGTTGCTTTAAGGCAATGAAAGGAAGGCCTGTTGCTTTAAGGCAATGAAACGAAGGTCTGCTGCTTTACGGCAATGAAAGGAAGGCCTGTTGCTTTAAGGCAATGAAAGGAAGGCCTGTTGCTTTAAGGCAATGAAAGGAAGGCCTGCTGCTTTAAGACAATGAAAGGAATGCTTGTTGCTTTAAGGCAATGAAAGGAAGGTCTGTTGCTTTAAGGCAATGAAAGGAAGGCCTGCTGCTTTAAGACAATGAAAGGAATGCTTGTTGCTTTAAGGCAATGAAACGAAGGTCTGTTGCTTTAAGGCAATGAAAGGAAGGCCTGCTGCTTTAAGACAATGAAAGGAATGCTTCTTGCTTTAAGGCAATGAAAGGAAGGCCTGCTGCTTTAAGGCAATGAAAGGAAGACCTGCTGCTTTAAGGCAATGAAAGGAAGGCCTGCTACTTTAAGGCAATGAAAGGAAGGCCTTTTGCTTTAAGGCAATGAAACGAAGGTCTGCTGCTTTAAGGCAACGAAAGGAAGGCCTGTTGCTTTAAGACAATGAAAGGAAGGCCTACTGCTTTAAGGCAATGAAAGGAAGGCCTGTTGCTTTAAGGCAATGAAACGTAGGTCTGCTGCTTTAAGGCAACGAAAGGAAGGCCTGTTGCTTTAAGACAATGAAAGGAAGGCCTGCTGCTTTAAGGCAATGAAAGGAAGGCCTGTTGCTTTAAGACAATGAAAGGAAGGCCTGCTGCTTTAAGGCAATGAAAGGAAGGCCTGTTGCTTTAAGACAATGAAAGGAAGGCCTGCTGCTTTAAGACAATGAAAGGAAGGTCTGTTGCTTTAAGGCAATGAAAGGAAGGTCTGCTGCTTTAAGGCAACGAAAGGAAGGCCTGTTGCTTTAAGACAATGAAAGGAAGGCCTGCTGCTTTAAGACAATGAAAGGAAGGCCTGTTGCTTTAAGACGATGAAAGGAAGGCCTGCTGCTTTAAGGCAATGAAAGGAAGGCCTGTTGCTTTAAGACAATGAAAGGAAGGCCTGCTGCTTTAAGGCAATGAAAGGAAGGCCTGTTGCTTTAAGGCAATGAAAGGAAGGCCTGTTGCTTTAAGACAATGAAAGGAAGGCCTGCTGCTTTAAGGCAATGAAAGGAAGGCCTTTTGCTTTAAGGCAATGAAAGGAAGGCCTTTTGCTTTAAGACGATGAAAGGAAGGCCTGCTGCTTTAAGGCAATGAAAGGAAGGCCTTTTGCTTTAAGACGATGAAAGGAAGGCCTGCTGCTTTAAGGCAATGAAAGGAAGGCCTTTTGCTTTAAGGCAACGAAAGGAAGGCCTTTTGCTTTAAGGCAATGAAAGGAAGGCCTTTTGCTTTAAGACGATGAAAGGAAGGCCTGCTGCTTTAAGGCAATGAAAGGAAGGTCTGTTGCTTTAAGGCAATGAAAGGAAGGCCTGCTGCTTTAAGGCAACGAAAGGAAGGTCTGTTGCTTTAAGGCAATGAAAGGAAGGCCTTTTGCTTTAAGACAATGAAAGGAAGGCCTGCTGCTTTAAGGCAATGAAAGGAAGGCCTGTTGCTTTAAGACGATGAAAGGAAGGCCTGCTGCTTTAAGGCAATGAAAGGAAGGCCTGCTGCTTTAAGGCAATGAAACGAAGGCCTACTGCTTTAAGACAATGAAAGGAAGGCCTGTTGCTTTAAGGCAATGAAAGGAAGGTCTGTTGCTTTAAGGCAATAAAAGGAAGGCCTGCTGCTTTAAGGCAATGAAAGGAAGGCCTGCTGCTTTAAGGCAACGAAAGGAAGGTCTGTTGCTTTAAGACAATGAAAGGAAGGCCTTTTGCTTTAAGACAATGAAAGGAAGGCCTGCTGCTTTAAGGCAATGAAAGGAAGGCCTGTTGCTTTAAGACGATGAAAGGAAGGCCTTTTGCTTTATGACAATGAAAGGAAGGCCTGCTGCTTTAAGGCAATGAAAGGAAGGCCTGTTGCTTTAAGACGATGAAAGGAAGGCCTGCTGCTTTAAGGCAATGAAAGGAAGGCCTGCTGCTTTAAGGCAATGAAAGGAAGGCCTACTGCTTTAAGACAACGAAAGGAAGGCCTGTTGCTTTAAGGCAATGAAAGGAAGGTCTGTTGCTTTAAGGCAATAAAAGGAAGGCCTGCTGCTTTAAGGCAATGAAAGGAAGGCCTGCTGCTTTAAGGCAACGAAAGGAAGGTCTGTTGCTTTAAGACAATGAAAGGAAGGCCTTTTGCTTTAAGACGATGAAAGGAAGGCCTGCTGCTTTAAGGCAATGAAAGGAAGGTCTGTTGCTTTAAGGCAATAAAAGGAAGGCCTGCTGCTTTAAGGCGATGAAAGGAAGGCCTGCTGCTTTAAGGCAACGAAAGGAAGGTCTGTTGCTTTAAGACAATGAAAGGAAGGCCTTTTGCTTTAAGACGATGAAAGGAAGGCCTGCTGCTTTAAGACAATGAAAGGAAGGTCTGTTGCTTTAAGGCAATAAAAGGAAGGCCTGCTGCTTTAAGGCAATGAAAGGAAGGCCTGCTGCTTTAAGGCAACGAAAGGAAGGTCTGTTGCTTTAAGACAATGAAAGGAAGGCCTTTTGCTTTAAGACGATGAAAGGAAGGCCTGCTGCTTTAAGGCAATGAAAGGAAGGCCTGCTGCTTTAAGGCAATGAAAGGAAGGCCTACTGCTTTAAGACAATGAAAGGAAGGCCTGTTGCTTTAAGGCAATGAAAGGAAGGTCTGTTGCTTTAAGGCAATAAAAGGAAGGCCTTTTGCTTTAAGACGATGAAAGGAAGGCCTGTTGCTTTAAGGCAATGAAAGGAAGGCCTGTTGCTTTAAGACAATGAAAGGAAGGCCTTTTGCTTTAAGACGATGAAAGGAAGGCCTGCTGCTTTAAGGCAATGAAAGGAAGGCCTGCTGCTTTAAGGCAATGAAAGGAAGGCCTGCTGCTTTAAGGCAACGAAAGGAAGGTCTGTTGCTTTAAGGCAATGAAAGGAAGGCCTGCTGCTTTAAGGCAATGAAAGGAAGGCCTGCTGCTTTAAGGCAATGAAAGGAAGGCCTGCTGCTTTAAAGCAATGAAAGGAAGGCCTGCTGCTTTAAGGCAATGAAAGGAAGGCCTGCTGCTTTAAGGCAATGAAAGGAAGGCCTGCTGCTTTAAGGCAATGAAATGAAGGCCTGCTGCTTTAAGGCAACGAAAGGAAGGTCTGTTGCTTTAAGACAATGAAAGGAAGGCCTTTTGCTTTAAGACGATGAAAGGAAGGCCTGCTGCTTTAAGGCAATGAAAGGAAGGCCTGCTGCTTTAAGGCAATGAAAGGAAGGCCTGTTGCTTTAAGACAATGAAAGGAAGGCCTGTTGCTTTAAGGCAATGAAAGGAAGGTCTGTTGCTTTAAGGCAATAAAAGGAAGGCCTGCTGCTTTAAGGCGATGAAAGGAAGGCCTGCTGCTTTAAGGCAACGAAAGGAAGGTCTGTTGCTTTAAGACAATGAAAGGAAGGCCTTTTGCTTTAAGACGATGAAAGGAAGGCCTCCTGCTTTAAGGCAATGAAAGGAAGGCCTGCTGCTTTAAGGCAACGAAAGGAAGGTCTGTTGCTTTAAGACAATGAAAGGAAGGCCTGCTGCTTTAAGACAATGAAAGGAAGGCCTGCTGCTTTAAGGCAATGAAAGGAAGGCCTTTTGCTTTAAGACAATGAAACGAAGGTCTGCTGCTTTAAGGCAACGAAAGGAAGGTCTGCTGATTTAAGACAATGAAAGGAAGGCCTGCTGCTTTAAGGCAATGAAAGGAAGGCCTGCTGCTTTAAGGCAATGAAAGGAAGGCCTTTTGCTTTAAGACAATGAAACGAAGGTCTGCTGCTTTAAGGCAACGAAAGGAAGGTCTGTTGCTTTAAGACAATGAAAGGAAGGCCTGCTGCTTTAAGGCAACGAAAGGAAGGTCTGTTGCTTTAAGACAATGAAAGGAAGGCCTGCTGCTTTAAGGCAACGAAAGGAAGGTCTGTTGCTTTAAGACAATGAAAGGAAGGCCTGCTGCTTTAAGGCAATGAAAGGAAGGCCTGCTGCTTTAAGGCAATGAAAGGAAGGCCTTTTGCTTTAAGACAATGAAACGAAGGTCTACTGCTTTAAGGCAACGAAAGGAAGGCCTGTTGCTTTAAGGCAATAAAAGGAAGGCCTACTGCTTTAAGACAATGAAACGAAGGTCTGCTGCTTTAAGGCAATGAAAGGAAGGTCTGTTGCTTTAAGGCAATAAAAGGAAGGCCTGCTGCTTTAAGGCAATGAAAGGAAGGCCTGCTGCTTTAAGGCAACGAAAGGAAGGTCTGTTGCTTTAAGACAATGAAAGGAAGGCCTTTTGCTTTAAGACGATGAAAGGAAGGCCTGCTGCTTTAAGGCAATGAAAGGAAGGCCTGCTGCTTTAAGGCAATGAAAGGAAGGCCTACTGCTTTAAGACAATGAAAGGAAGGCCTGTTGCTTTAAGGCAATGAAAGGAAGGTCTGTTGCTTTAAGGCAATAAAAGGAAGGCCTGCTGCTTTAAGGCAATGAAAGGAAGGCCTGCTGCTTTAAGGCAACGAAAGGAAGGTCTGTTGCTTTAAGACAATGAAAGGAAGGCCTTTTGCTTTAAGACGATGAAAGGAAGGCCTGCTGCTTTAAGGCAATGAAAGGAAGGCCTGCTGCTTTAAGGCAACGAAAGGAAGGTCTGTTGCTTTAAGACAATGAAAGGAAGGCCTGCTGCTTTAAGGCAACGAAAGGAAGGTCTGTTGCTTTAAGACAATGAAAGGAAGGCCTGCTGCTTTAAGACAATGAAAGGAAGGCCTGCTGCTTTAAGGCAATGAAAGGAAGGCCTTTTGCTTTAAGACAATGAAACGAAGGTCTGCTGCTTTAAGGCAACGAAAGGAAGGTCTGTTGCTTTAAGACAATGAAAGGAAGGCCTGCTGCTTTAAGGCAACGAAAGGAAGGTCTGTTGCTTTAAGACAATGAAAGGAAGGCCTGCTGCTTTAAGGCAACGAAAGGAAGGTCTGTTGCTTTAAGACAATGAAAGGAAGGCCTGCTGCTTTAAGGCAATGAAAGGAAGGCCTGCTGCTTTAAGGCAATGAAAGGAAGGCCTTTTGCTTTAAGACAATGAAACGAAGGTCTGCTGCTTTAAGGCAACGAAAGGAAGGTCTGTTGCTTTAAGACAATGAAAGGAAGGCCTGCTGCTTTAAGGCAATGAAAGGAAGGCCTGCTGCTTTAAGGCAATGAAAGGAAGGCCTTTTGCTTTAAGGCAATGAAACGAAAGTCTGCTGCTTTAAGGCAACGAAAGGAAGGTCTGTTGCTTTAAGACAATGAAAGGAAGGCCTGCTGCTTTAAGGCAACGAAAGGAAGGTCTGTTGCTTTAAGACAATGAAAGGAAGGCCTGCTGCTTTAAGGCAACGAAAGGAAGGTCTGTTGCTTTAAGACAATGAAACGAAGGCCTGCTGCTTTAAGGCAACGAAAGGAAGGTCTGTTGCTTTAAGACAATGAAAGGAAGGCCTGCTGCTTTAAGGCAATGAAAGGAAGGCCTGCTGCTTTAAGGCAATGAAAGGAAGGCCTTTTGCTTTAAGACAATGAAACGAAGGTCTGCTGCTTTAAGGCAACGAAAGGAAGGCCTGTTGCTTTAAGACAATGAAAGGAAGGCCTGCTGCTTTAAGGCAACGAAAGGAAGGCCTGTTGCTTCAGGACAATGAAAGGAAGGCCTGCTGCTTTAAGGCAATGAAAGGAAGGCCTTTTGCTTTAAGACAATGAAAGGAAGGCCTGCTGCTTTAAGGCAATGAAAGGAAGGCCTGTTGCTTTAAGACAATGAAAGGAAGGCCTGTTGCTTTAAGGCAATGAAAGGAAGGCCTGCTGCTTTAAGGCAATGAAAGGAAGGCCTGTTGCTTTAAGGCAATGGAAGGAAGGCCTGCTGCTTTAAGGCAATGAAAGGAAGGCCTGTTGCTTTAAGGCAATGAAAGGAAGGCCTGTTGCTTTAAGGCAATGAAAGGAAGGCCTGTTGCTTTAAGGCAATGAAAGGAAGGCCTTCTGCTTTAAGGCAATGAAAGGAAGGCCTGTTGCTTTAAGGCAATGAAAGGAAGGCCTGTTGCTTTAAGGCAATGAAAGGAAGGCCTGCTGCTTTAAGGCAATGAAAGGAAGGCCTGTTGCTTTAAGGCAATGAAAGGAAGGCCTGCTGCTTTAAGGCAATGAAAGGAAGGCCTGTTGCTTTAAGGCAATGAAAGGAAGGCCTGCTGCTTTAAGGCAATGAAAGGAAGGTCTGCTGCTTTAAGGCAATGAAAGGAAGGCCTGCTGCTTTAGGGCAATAAAAGGAAGGCCTGCTGCTTTAAGGCAATGAAAGGAAGGCCTGTTGTTTTAAGGCAATGAAAGGAAGGCCTGTTGCTTTAAGGCAATGAAAGGAAGGCCTGTTGCTTTAAGGCAATGAAAGGAAGGCCTGTTGCTTTAAGGCAATGAAAGGAAGGCCTGCTGCTTTAAGGCAATGAAAGGAAGGCCTGTTGCTTTAAGGCAATGAAAGGAAGGCCTGCTGCTTTAAGGCAATGAAAGGAAGGCCTGTTGCTTTAAGGCAATGAAAGGAAGGCCTGTTGCTTTAAGGCAATGAAAGGAAGGCCTGTTGCTTTAAGGCAATGAAAGGAAGGCCTGTTGCTTTAAGGCAATGAAAGGAAGGCCTGTTGCTTTAAGGCAATGAAAGGAAGGCCTGTTGTTTTAAGGCAATGAAAGGAAGGCCTGTTGCTTTAAGGCAATGAAAGGAAGGCCTGCTGCTTTAAGGCAATGAAAGGAAGACCTGCTGCTTTAAGGCAATGAAAGGAAGGCCTGTTGCTTTAAGGCAATGAAAGGAAGGCCTGTTGCTTTAAGGCAATGAAAGGAAGGCCTGTTGCTTTAAGGCAATGAAAGGAAGACCTGCTGCTTTAAGGCAATGAAAGGAAGGCCTGTTGCTTTAAGGCAATGAAAGGAAGGCCTGTTGCTTTAAGGCAATGAAAGGAAGGCCTGTTGCTTTAAGGCAATGAAAGGAAGGCCTGTTGCTTTAAGGCAATGAAAGGAAGGCCTGTTGTTTTAAGGCAATGAAAGGAAGGCCTGTTGCTTTAAGGCAATGAAAGGAAGGCCTGTTGCTTTAAGGCAATGAAAGGAAGGCCTGTTGCTTTAAGGCAATGAAAGGAAGGCCTGTTGCTTTAAGGCAATGAAAGGAAGGCCTGTTGCTTTAAGGCAATGAAAGGAAGGCCTGTTGCTTTAAGGCAATGAAAGGAAGGCCTGTTGCTTTAAGGCAATGAAAGGAAGGCCTGTTGCTTTAAGGCAATGAAAGGAAGGCCTGTTGCTTTAAGGCAATGAAAGGAAGGCCTGTTGTTTTAAGGCAATGAAAGGAAGGCCTGCTGCTTTAAGGCAATGAAAGGAAGGCCTGTTACTTTAAGGCAATGAAAGGAAGGCCTGTTGCTTTAAGGCAATGGAAGGAAGGCCTGTTGCTTTAAGGCAATGAAAGGAACAGTCTCTCTACTGAGGATGATGATGTGCAGTTGGAACCTCAAAAGCTGAAGAGAGGACGCGACACTTGACTACCCCCTAACAATTCTCCTGGTATTTTATTAATTTTCTTTAGTTTTTATCTATATCTATAAATGCTTAAATTGTAAAGTATGATATGTGTAGTTTAAATAAATGATTATCTCTTGAGTACAATCAAATTCAAGTGAAGGGAATCAGATGGCTAGGCTTGAGATGACGCGGCCCTCAAATGTCATTGTTTAAAAATCCATAAAAACCAGTGTTGATGTAGGGCCGCTTTTTCTCTCCTTAAGTGACACTGGTGATCAACGGCTAAGAAGTACTTGCAGAATCTACATCACAAATTTGCAACTTAATTCACCAGTTATTCTGCAATTCATTTAACAATTACCTACTGAATATTCATCACGAATTTGCAACATACTGTTCGAATTAGGGAAGTAATTGGGGTCGCAGGTGAATTGCCTGCTTACTGACTGGCAGGTGCCAGCTTCGAAATAATAACAGTAATAATAATAATAACAATAATTACAGTGAGACCCAACTTTCCAGGCTCGGGACAGTTTTTAACTGAACAGTTTGAGGTTTTTGTGATAATGTGAAACCGTTTTTCAAACCTGGTCATCCAAAGTACGAAAGGACGCTTGTACACGGTATCAATTTTTGCACCAATTTCCCGGTGGGTAGGATCCGTGGACGTTAGGTGACAGGTTGTGGGAAATTTAGGCAGGCGCGCGCGCGAGCAAGCACGTGTTAAAGACAGGCTTTATTGCATTCATACTGCACCACCGTCTCTTTTATCAGAAATGAAGGGAAAGCTTCCCAGTTGGTCTTTCACCGGCCGTTTGAGAAAAAATTCCCCGATTCCCGTTACTAATAAAGGAGCTTAGGTCAGGATTTATTTAGGATGCGTTCTCTCTCTCTCTCTCTCTCTCTCTCTCTCTCTCTCTCTCTCTCTCTCTCTCGTAGTTCAAACCTCCGAGACTTTCAAAGGACGATTTACAGTTGTCAAGAGTCTAAACGCTCTCTTGGGACAGTATACGAGCTTGTGAGAATTTCAGTTTCATTTTATTCCATCCATACATTATAAAAAAAAAATAAATCTGATTTTCATTAACGTAATAAGATGTCCACCTGCCAACGAAGTCCTTCGCCGCCGCAGTTACGTAGTGACGTGACAGGTAACCGGAAGTTCTTGGTTCCGGTGCAGTCGAGACGAGGTGTGGACGGTTATTGATGTCAATGCTGATGAACGAATTGAGGCCTTGGAAGCCTTCGGAAAAATCCTACTTATTTGGTGTTATTCACCTCGTCGTCGTCGGTGCTTCTGGGTAGCAAAGGTATTTGGCTTTGATCTTTGAATTTCCTTTCGTATTGGCAGAATTGGCATTGCGGCGTGATACCGACTCTAAAGGCTACTCGTGACACGCAACGGTGAATGTCACTTGGATTTGCGTATTCTCCTCGGCATGGATTAGGTCAGTATACATGGTTATACATTGCTCAGGTTAACGGCATGTAAGAAAATTAATGCTTTGGGCGAACTTCATGATTTTGTATTACAAGTTAATCTGAAGAGAGAGGTTGGGGTGGGGGAGGGGGGTGGGGGGCTTTTGGGTCGAGGATGGAATGCTACTGGGGAGTAGAGGACAGAAGAAAAATGGTTCATTTTCACAGGATTTTCTTTCGCTATGAGGACTGGAGTTATTCCGTAGGTGGTGGGTTCAACTAGAAGATTTTCTGTGATATAGGATACTTGAATGTGTTTCAAAAGACAGAGAATGACTGATCTGCTCCGTAGCTTTTGTTGCTAGGTTTACTGATCTGTTGTATAAGTTAATTCCTTTTCGTTGTGAACATAATGGCGCTAATTTTTAATACTCTTCAGAGAAATGCTTTCACAGAGGCCTGGATGAAGCACACTCTTGCATGCATGATTCTAGTTTCGCCTGTAAAGCTCTGTCATACACGTGTCAAGAATCATGAGGTTCCTGTAGATGGATGGAGTGTGTCACTGGCAGCCGGAGGAAGTGGTGAGTGTGGGGGGAAAATAACTCTCTCTCTCTCTCTCTCTCTCTCTCTCTCTCTCTCTCTCTCTCTCTCTCTCTCTCTCTCTCTCTCTCTCTCTCTCTCTCTCTCTCTCTCTCGGGCACCCAGCTTGTCTGTGTTGGTCTCCCAGTCAGTCTTAGTCTGGAAGGTGAGGTCAAAAGTGAGGGGAAACTATCTTCGTTCAAACTTTGTTTTTCTCACTGCACTGATTGTTCAGCTAAGGAAACGCCTCAGGAGATTGTTAAAGAATGGTTGGGTGCAAGTTTAGTCATCATCGTACGTGTGTTATTTGAAAGCAGTTTCATTTTATTACATGAAATAGTTGGAATAAACGCTGCTGAATCTGGACACGCTAGCTGGCTTTCGGAAGCGTTTCGTGGAGGAGATGCCACACTCCCTACCTACCTACCGTTCTGTAAGACAAATTCAGGATCGTCTCTGTGTTCTGAAACGGGCAACAGAACAGTGAGCCAGTGGCACTGGCCATCACCTTAGAAATATTTCCTTTGTCAACAAATATCTTGATGATGAGTGTTCTGTGAAAAAGAAAGAAAAAATTGTGATTAATATGGGGCATCGCACCTCGGGACGGGAGTGGCCCTGTTCACTTTTAGTTCCATCTGGGTCCAGAGGTTTTACAGAGATTTTTACAAAGGTTTTAGGCCTGGAGTTTTCATTCATACGATTTTCCATCAAGAGAAATTTATATGCTTACTAAACAATAAATGGGAAGGGATTACTTATGCTAAATTCAACCATGTGTCACACTAGAATCTGCTCAACATTTGAGGTTTCAGCTGCGTCTTGATAAATAACGTCCGTTTCTGGACCTTTTTTATTTTTTTAATGAACGTTTCCGATTTCATCTGTTGCTTTTTCTATATCTAGTTTTTCTCCTTTGCAGGTTAGTGAGGAATTGCAATAAGAACGCCATCTCAGCATGACCCTTGAAGACACTTTGACGCTTGAAACAAAAGTAAGACTTTGATTGAAGTCTCATTGTGTGTGAGTGTCCGAAGCCTTTGTCAATTCATAGGATTAGTTTCCAATGAAGAAGTCTTAACAGGGAGGCATGAATTTGAGTTTTTATACATCATTAAAAACAAATGAAAAACATTTTCTAAATCTGTTTTTTCACGTAAGTCTAACTACCAATTGGTGCCTCCTGGTTGGTGGCTCCCGCATGTGGGAGCCTGGAGGTGGCACATATTGAAGGATTTTGGCTCCTTTAATTAATGTAAGTGTAGCACGTGGCTCCACTACTGATGCACATATCTATGTAGATTGAACCCGTGTAGATTCCCCCACTTCAGCGCATGTGTCAACCCTTGAACTGATATGGGCTATAGGCCTAGTGTTCGTTCCTGCTTTAGAAGTCTTCTTCTGCTGCTCTTGGAAACCAGACTTGTGTCTCATCGTTGGGTTTCTGAATATTCCTTCCACTCAAGGTGTGACAATATTTATGATGGTCCAGTGCCTCCTACCGATTTTATTTCACTTTCTATTGGCTTTAAAAAATCTTTATAAGTTTATATATATGGCGTCCTCTTTCGACTTCTGAACAGCATCGTGACCCTGTCGCTATTTGCACGTTTCGGCGAAACTTGACGTTTCTTCGTCTAAAACTGTCCTTATAGCAGTCTGATGTGCAATCAGTGATTGGGACAATCTTCTACCTATACGATTTTGCGGTAAAATTTTTAAAATCAAAGCTTCAGTGTCAGACTTTGTGCTGACTGTTGGTTGAGTGCAGTGTCAAAGGTTTCACTAAAACTCCAGGTTCCTGTAGACCGAAAATCCTGTACATACATGCATGCTGGTATGAGATGTTAGAAGAAGCCTCTCTCTCTCTCTCTCTCTCTCTCTCTCTCTCTCTCTCTCTCTCTCTCTCTCTCTCTCTCTCTCTCTCTCTCTCTCTCTCTCTCTCATTTCGGTGCAAATTCACTTGGATGTCTGCATCGCCGACTCAGAAAAGAGACAAACACGTGCCCCAGAATAATCCCAGCAGCGTATTATCAGGCCATGAAGACATAATTCTTGAGTCCCTGTGTCACTGACATCAGAACTCTTCACGTTGCTCTGTTTTGTGCAGCCACAATGAAGTCAGGTGTCTTTACGATACCCAACGCATGCCCTCTTCAGGAGCTTCTTTCCATCAGAAGTCTCCTGAAGTGGCTGCCTAACATCCTTGGCTCTGTACCCTCCACCAGAGCATCTATGGTAGCCTGGCCTCTTCTGTACATGCTACGTGTTTTGTTCACTGTAACCTACAGTAGGCCTATTGTAGGCTTTTCACTTGAGAGAAAAGTTACCCTAAACTGGAAGTCATTTTCATGGCTTCTCTCTTTTGGTCTTATTCAGGCTGAAGCCTAAAGATACAAGGTGGTTTTTGTTCTGGGAGGTTTAGGTGGCCTTGTGCCAGCTCTGGGTCTTACCCCTTGAGCAGTCTGATTTATCTGCATTGAATGAGGTTCCTAAGTGCTAACACTCCCTCCCTGGGTATAGGCTACTCATTATACATAATTTACATAGTAACTGATGATTCAGTTCAAACTCGAGGAAATACAGGCACATATATTACAATGAAAGGCACAAAAACAAACCACAGTTGTTCTCTTCTGTTGAAGAGTCTTCGCCTGTTCTGTAGAGGCCGTACGTACAGACACTTAACCAGGAATTGCAATAAAACGGATCCCATGAGTGCACTCTATGGCGATGTATAGCGCATTACTTATTTCTTTTATTTAGACACTTCTTTTGTGAAAAATGCACGTTAAAGACGAAGAAGAAGAAGACACTTCTTTTGTGCATTCTTCAGTTTGCAAGTGTTTCGTAGTTTGCCGGAAATAATTTCAATTCGATTTCGAAGGCGATGCCGAGTCAGTTCTAATCCCGCGTCTTTGCTACCAAGTCTCGGGAGAAGCAGCGTTTGTTGAGAGAGAGAGAGAGAGAGAGAGAGAGAGAGAGAGAGAGAGAGAGAGAGAGAGAGAGATAATTATGGAGAAAGCAGCTGGATTATAGCGCGCGTGCGCACTTTGAAACATTGTTAATGGAAACATGTTATTGGCTGAGAAATGTCATTTGGAATGAAAGTTTCTCAGTGACACTGAACCCTTGCACAACGTTCTTCAGGAGATTTTAAAGCAGAACTGAGTTCAGTCATTGGCAGCAGGAAGACTTTCGTGGTTTGACCTGTATTATTTCCTAAGAGGCAATTCAGTGCGCATCTATTGCTCGTTAAGACTGTATTTGATGTGATCTGACTTTTGATGGCGTGTATATCAAATTGACTTCCCTCGAGGAGTGGAAAATGGACCATCTCAGTTTGATTTTCTAAAAATAACGGTGGTGGTTCCTGTGGCCGTTCAGATAGATCAGGTAACCCAGGTCAGGAGAGTTGATTTTTTTTTTATTTTTTTATTTTGGTACATTTCATCATGTGTGTGACCTTCCCTGACTTAGAAAGATAGTGTTTAAAATAGTTTTGTGTACATGGGAATACAGCGTTGAGGTAATCCGTTGCCTCTGTACGGTGGCCTCTCCTGTTACAAGTAGGCCTACTGGTTCTTCGCTTAAGGTGTATTATTATTATTATTATTATTATTATTATTATTATTATTATTATTATTATTATTATGTTTAGACTGAAGTAATTACTTACTAATTCATAAGAAGTTACTGCAGTAAATGAGTAGAAATAAGAGAGAAATGAACAAAGCATCTTCCACATTATAATGTGGGCCTAATTTGGCATTTAATTATATAATTAACCTTTGAACTGTAAGCTTCTGTCCTCATGTCTTCTTTTGTAGATTTTCCAGCTTACCTTCTGTAGTGGAATAATTAGCATCAGTGTGCAGCCACTGACAGCACAATTGCTAGGCACGTTTGATTGCCGCAGCCACAGTTCTGCACACAACACCGGCTGGTTGGTGACTGACTCGGTTCCATGCAATGGACCCGGCATTTTGCGGGGCTAGATGACGTCATTGCGCAGTTCGTGCTGCTTTTTCGCAGCAAGTGAACAGACTTATCATTTATTAGACTCTGATGTGTGTGTGTGCGTGCGTCATACCTTCGGAGGGACCCAGATAGAGACAAAAACAAGAGCATCCCGTTTTCTCTCTCTCAAGGAACGCAACTTCTACCATACAACATTTCCGTCTGTTTCTCCCTAACCATTGTTGTCTCGATTTATGTACAATCACCAATACTTGCATTGCCATGCAAGCATTCTAATCATGTACTCATAATGTTCCAGCGAATCTTCTGTATCAACCTGTATGTGTGTTTCTGTTTGTGAAGACGCCAAACGTCTCGCCATTTCACCTATGTTATGCTACTGCATTGTATTCATTAATCTGTCTCGAATCTCATGCAATTGGCCATATGTAGAATTTCCTGGCCTTTCCATTGGTATATGTTTCATCACTGTACATTTATTATGTCTCTCACAATCGCCATCTGTTTGTCTGCCGACAAACACAGATGTCCGAATCATTACCTCTGCTTTGCCCTGTCTGTGTGTAGAATAGATGCTACTTTGCGGCTCGCACCGACCAATAACAACTTCGAAGATTCTGTACATTGGTTCAGTGAGGAACCACCAATAAACCAGTCAACACCCAGCCAGTATGTCACTCAGTCCCGTCCTTACAAATTCATTCAGCAAGTCTTAACCGATTCACTTTATTCATTCACTGATTCTTAATTCATTCACTGAATTCATTCACCGGGTCTCAACTTATTCACTTTATTCATTCACTGGGTCTTAATTCATTCACCCAGTCTTAACTTATTCACTTTATTCATTCATTGATTTTTAATTCATTCACTGAATTCATTCACCCAGTCTCAACTTACTCACTTTATTCATTCACTGAGTCTTAATTCATTCACTGAATTCATTCACCAAGTCTTAATTCATTCACTGAGTCTTAATTCATTCACTGAATACATTCACCAAGTCAACTTATTCACTTTATTCATTCACTGATTCTTAATTCATTCACTGAATTCATTCAGTGAATCAACTTAAGTTTATTCATTCACTGAGTCTTAATTCATTCACTGAATTCATTCACCAAATCTCTGCTTATTAAGTTTATTCATTCAATGAGTCTTAATTCATTCACTGAATTCATTCACCAAGTCTCAACTTATTCACTTTATTCATTCACCGAGTCTTAATTCATTCACATAATTCATTCACAAAGGCTACTGTATAATACAGCCACATATACTGTAGCCTTATCCTGGTATCTGGTCCTGTATTGTCAATACAGTAATGTATTATTATTATTATTATCACGATACATTACTGCATTATCATTACAGTAGAGTATTGATATAAACGAGCGAATGAAGATGATGAAGTAGAGATTTGTAAACATCCGATGACGTCATAACTGGCTCCCTCTCCTTTAACGAAACTAACACCCCCATAAATTATTCATATTTCGTTATATGTATAACGAAGTGTATAACGAAAATAGATTTGATAATATTATACGCGATTTAATTGTATTCATGTACCGAAGGCGTCACGATTGGCTCGTTATCCCTTACTCGAACTTACAATAATTGTATGAGTTATCCGTATTTCGTTATGTATATAACGAAATATATAACAAAATTAAATAAACAGTAAAGTTTTACACTATATTTTGTATTTTTATATATATAATAATGTATATTTTCTTATGTTATAAATTGTTCCACCAACGGACCTGAAGACATCACGATTGGCTCGCTATCCCTTACCCGGGCTTAAAATTATTCTGTGATGAATTATCCGCATTTCGTTATACATATAACGAAATATATAACGAAATGAAATAAATAGTAATTTTTTACACTAAATGCGTATCTTTATACATATATATATATATATAATATATATATATATATATATATATATATATAATATATATATATATATATATATATATATATATATATATATATATATATATATATATATATAACAGTGTTTTATTGGACCCGAAGGCGTCATGATTGGCTCACTATCCCTTGCTCAAGCTTACAATAATTCTATGAATTATTCGTATTTCGTTATATATATAACGAAATATATAACTAAAATAAATACTTAATTAAATATTGACCCTTCAATCCTATTATCTATTAACAATATCAATTTTTAAATTAGTTTTAATATAATTTTCCTCGACGAGCATGACTGATGACGTCACTGTCATGGCGTCCTTGTCTCGTCTGTTTAAGAGGATGGCTTCGACTTTCATCGTTAATTATATTCTCCGCGCCTCGAATTACTTAATTAAGTGACTAATTCGTCAGTTAAGGCCACTTCTACTTCTGGTGTCCGCCAGGGCGTCCGAATTGCCCCGCCGGAGGAGTGAAAAGGGAAAGAGAGAGAGGGAACTTCTACGACGGCGTCGGGAGGTACTTCAAGGTGGTAGCTATGAACCCTAAGCAAAGCGTCTTTCTGTTTTTTGGGAGGGTGGGTCTTGTCAGGCTAACTGGGTCAGGCTACCTGCGTCAGGCTAGGGTAACAGGGCTTCTCCAGGCTAGGTTAGGAAGTCTAATCCCAGTCAGGCTGATCTAGATGAGGCTATCTTGCAATGGGAAGGTTATGCTGGGTTGGTCAGACTACCTAATCTTGGTCAGGCTAAGTTAGCTTAGTCTAGTCTGGCTAGGTTAAGATAGCTTGGCTTGCTCAAGCTATGTAAGGTTAGTTTGGGTTGGTCAGGCTAGGCTAGTTTGGCCTGGTAAGGCTGTGCTTGTTTGACCTGGTCAGGCTAGCCTAGGTGGGGTTGGTTAGGCTACCTAGTCCTGGGCAGATTGCAGCAGGCTAGCCTGTTCTGGCTAAGGCTAGGCTAGCAGGGCTATCTTAGGGTAGGATAATTGGGCATGATTAGGCTTGGCTAGCTTGGTTTGGTTAGGCTATGTATGGCTATTCCGGCCTGGTCAGACTAGGATACTTGGGCCCAGACCTTCCTTCCCTAACCTTAAGCTTCGACCTTCCTTCCCTAACCTTAAGCTTCAACCTTCCTTCCCTAACCCTAAGCTTCGACCTTCCTTCCCTAACCTTAAGCTTCGACCTTCCTTCCCTAACCTTAAGCTTCGATCTTCCCTCCCTAACCTTATGCTTCAACCTTCCTTCCCTAACCCTAAGCTTCGACCTTCCTTCCCTAACCCTAAGCTTCGATCTTCCCTCCCTAACCTTATGCTTCAACCTTCCTTCCCTAACCCTAAGCTTCGACCTTCCTTCCGTAACCTTAAGCTTCGACCTTCCTTCCCTAACCTTAAGCTTCAACCTTCCTTCCCTAACCTTAAGCTTCGACCATCCTTCCCTAACCTTAAGCTTCGACCATCCTTCCCTAACCTTAAGCTTCGACCTTCCTTCCCTAACCCTAAGCTTCGACCTTCCTTCCCTAACCTTAAGCTTTGATCTTCCCTCCCTAACCTTATGCTTCAACCTTCCTTCCCTAACCCTAAGCTTCGACCTTCCTTCCCTAACCTTAAGCTTTGACCTTCCTTCCCTAACCTTAAGCTTCAACCTTCCTTCCCTAACCTTAAACTTTGACCTTCATTCCCTAACCTTAAACTTTGACCTTCCTTCCTTAACCTTCTTTGCCTTTGCTGATGTGCAGAAGGAAAAACTTGACAATATTCGTCTTAGTTTTTTTTTTTTTCTTTTAGACGTTCTCAAGCTTGAAAGGGATTATCCAGTTTTTATAGTTAAAGTATATAGTTACAGTTTTCAAAGTTAAGAACAGAACATACGTTTATATAGTTATAAGATTATACCGTAAGATTGGGCAAGTTCGGACGCTTTTTCATGTTTTTGTCATACCTAACTCTTGTTGTTTTATCTAGAGCAGATGTTAAGTATTGTATATATAGCTGGCCCATGAGACTTGCAAATGATGACACGCACAAGAATTTGTGAGCAATTTTATTATCTGAATAATACATTATTTGGTGTCCGATTTAACTTTAATTTTTTGGGGCGAGTTCGGACGCATACAGGGGGAGCTCAGACGGTCATTAAAATATGCTGTAGTTGGATCATCTATGCCTCTGGCTTTTTTCCGGACACAGCTATTGTGAATTCGGACACTTTTAAAGTTTTAAAAGAGATTCTCTGCAATTTGGTGCTGATCTGGACCAAATTGCCGTAACGTTCGAGATATTACTGACATAAGAAAATATCTTTCTTCCTTTGTGCATAGTTTATTTAACTTGACAATTAGATCACCAAAAATGGCTCAAAGTTTAAGTAATATAATACCAGACTATCAGACTTGTTCCTTATTTCTTTGGCAAAACATATTAACTAAATACAACGAATAAACACCCTGACACTATTCTAATGCTTAATGACAAGAAATGGTTTCATTATCACAGACAATGCTGAAAGAAAATCAAAGAAAAATGAAGGCATTTTGCTTATTAAAGGTTAAAGATCACCAGCATATGACAAGTAAGTTTGACAAGTAAGTTAGAAATAAAAAAAAATACATCTTTTGGAGACAAATTCCTAGATATAAAAAATAATTCTCTTTGGAAAGACAGATTCCTGAATGCTTAGCTACCAGCCATTGAAATACAGCATCTGCAGTACCAATACAAAAAAATAAGGGCATCTTGTTTATCACAGACAATTTTCATTGTAGAAGAAAAAATTTAAAAAAAACTAGAAAGACATATTCCTGAGTGCTAGTATACATTATTTTGGCCAGTTATTGACCTCAGCATCAAATATCATTCGTTCTCTATTATCTAATTTGGGTTCATTTACATACATCACAATATCTCTCTCTTCAGTTTCACAGCTTTCGTCATCTGGTATATTTGAATTAACAAAGACTCTTTGTCCCTTTTACATGTTGCAAAAACCTGACTGTGAGATTCGGCATCACCTCAGTAATTACCGACGTATAGGCCTAGTAATGCTTCTCGCGTTTGCCACACACCTGAACTACCACCCACTCGTGTAGTTTAGGATTCTGGCCTTCTTCATTTCCTGTGGTTTCTCTTGCTGCTGAAAATTCCTTATTATTATTGTCACTGTTTTTGGTTTTGATGTGATCTCCACTCCATCCTTGGGCCTCCGTTCCTTCAAAGTCCTCCTGAGAAATGTCTCCCTCATCTTCTCGTACCACATCAGTAGCTGCTTCATCTTCATGCATTATTTCAGTGTCTCCTCCATCAGTTATTAATGCAGTCAATTCTCTCTCATCCATCTTGCGTGTCATCCCATCTTGTTGTGCAGTTGATCCCAGGGTTCATGGAACTGGTTTTCTCTGCTGCATACCAGTGTTCAACTTTTTATTTTTGTTACGTTTGAGTATTATAGGTTCAGGTTCAGGGCTTGAATCATTCAAAATAACATCATCAACATCGCCGCTATCACTACTGTCACTTGGGATGCTGACCAAGTCTTTTACGTGTCACACTTTTTCCAGGGGGGAACTGACAGCTTCTTTTTTTTACCATGAGCGGGTGTTGAAGTAGAAGGACCATACCTATAATTTGAAAGCATGTTAACCAAGGATGCATCAAGAGCAGAACGCACTGGTACCACCTCTGAATTAGCACTACTACTGGCACCACTTGCCTCACTGGTGTTGGGTTCAGCTTGAGGGGGGGCCTTTGCAGTGGAGTTGCATGACCTGCTGAATCTTCATGCTCATTAGCTGCACCATTACTGATAGCACTTATCCTGTCTACTTCTGGGAGACGAGACAGTACCTCTTCCGCACTCGAGGGATATATCCCACAGTTTCGGAACCCACTTTGTATATTTTTTGCTTGGTTTTTCTAAAGTTTCTCCGTGAGTTTAGCCAGTTGCCTTGGGAATTCGGTCTTAGGGAGGGCAGCACATTTCCTACCGAGTGCAGTTGCTTTGAATTCACTTAATAGAGATCGCCAGTGTGTCTTCATAGGTCCAAATACTGACACATCCAAGGGTTGAGTGAGGTGCGTCGAATTTGGAGGGAGGCGAACAAATGAAATATTGTGATCCTCACAAGCGCTCACCACAGCCAAACTCACATGACTGGCAAGATTGTCACCTATGATAACTTTTTTCCTTCTTTTGATCTTGCATAAGGGAGGATTACTTTGAAAAACCAATCCTCAAACATTGTACTGTCAAACCACCCACTATCAGTACGATTATATCCTGTATTGGAAGGTCCCCCTTCAGTCCATGGGTCATAGAGGTGCTTTGCTTTGTAAACTACGTATGGAGGAAGCATTTTTCCAGATGGTGTGCAAGCAAACATTAGTGACACTGAAGACTTTGTTGAATTCATTATCCTTTCAGGATATTTGCATCCTCTACGAACAATAACTTTTTTCCTTCCAGGGTCATCTGACAGATTTGTTTCATCATAATTGATGATGTTATCAGGAGATATATTTTCAATGGTTGCTTCCAAATGTCTAAAGTATGAACGAATGATACTGGGAGTGACCTTTGCTCTGGCCACTTCAATGTTCTGGCTCATGCGCTGCGACAGATCATTTTTGTGACGCTTCAAAAATGAACGTGCCCAATCACAACCAGGGGAAATTATTCTTTAATCTTTTAATGGTAACGCCACGCCTATCTAGATACATCTTGATTAGCACACGCAACTCAAACGTGTCTAAAGGGAAGCCCCACTGTGAAAGAGTAAGTAAACGGTCTACTATGATGGCTTCTTCTTCATCAGCTTGTCCTCCAGATTTCTTTATGTGTTTTCTTGTGGCACCATCATGTAGAGCAGTGGTTCTCAACCTGGGGGGCGCGCCCCCCTAGGGGGGCGTCAGCAATTTCCAGGGGAGGCGCAAGGCCTAGGGAAAATTAAAGAATTCTAGAATTATATTCGTTATTTTCTTAACAAGAGTGAGGAACTAATATCCAGAAGTTTATGAAAAAAATGAAAAAGTATCGCCTTTTAACGTTAGTTTCCTAAAGTCTACCACTCTAGTTAGACTCGCTAGGCTTACCATTATATTGTAATTATTTACCTCCCTCCCTGTCCCTCGAAACTCCTTCTCTTTCTCTCTTTTTTTTATTTCCTCCTAATCTGGGAGGGAATTTTACTCATAGATGCAAGGGAGCCGTGGAGGGAAGGACCAGCTCTTAGAGGGGGCGCAGTAATAAAAAGGTTGAGAACCACTGATGTAGAGTGCTCTTAGAGAAGCCGTACTGGAATGCCGCTTGTCGCACACTGAGATCGCCCTTTCTAATGGCATCACATGCCTCCTGAAATTTTGTCTCTGGCCTCACTTTCACATGAGAACCTCTACCACTATCACTTTTCATTGTCTTTTGTGATTTTGTACCACTTTCTACTGTCTTTTGTGATGTTGACATCTTAAAATTTCACAATGATTTACACTGAATGTACATGTCTGTCTGTAAAAATAAATGAATAAAAGCAAAATGTTAACATATATCACTCATTAGAAAATTCCCATAAGACTAAACAATTTTATTTTGTTCACATCAATAATTATTCGGAACTGTTTGCTCCTGTCCGAACACAACAGCAATGTTAATGAAAAAATTATGAATCATTTAAATGCCCAGTTAAGTATACTTAACATGCAGATGGTGCAAATTCATGATTTGTTCATGAGACTTACCTGCCAGATCTATATATAGCTGTATTCTCCGAAGTCCGACAGAATTTCAAAATTCGCGGCACACGCAGTGGCCGGTCAGGTGGTTAGTACACATTCCCGCCGCTGGGAGGCGGGTGTCAGGAACCATTCCCATTTTCTATTCAGATTTTCTCTGTCGCCAGACTGTCAACACCTGTTGTCAGTTCCTCCGCCATTTGGATTTCGAAATTTGTTGTCACTTAAGTATTTTGGTTGTTTTTTGGTATTCGACTTGGATCTGTGACTTGGCATATGCTTTTTGTGGACCATTTTTTATTTTGCTTCTGACTTTTCCTATAATTAAGATGTCTTCCTCTAGCTATCGAGTCTGTAGCTTGGGTGAATGTAAGGTGAGGCTATCGAAGGCTTCGGTAGATCCTCACACTTTATGTATGAAATGTAGGGGTGTTGAATGTTCTATGGATAATCGGTGTAATGAATGTGAGGGATTATCTGAGGGTGAGTGGAAGAAATATGAAGCCTATATGCGTAAATTGGAGCGTGATAGGTTGAGGAGGTCTTCCTCCAGGAGTGCATCTGTAGCTGGACAGTCAGGGATTTCTCCTGCTAGTAACCCTGTAGTAAATATTAGTCCTAACCCTGTAGTATTGCCTTCGGGCCCTGAGGTTGTTGCTGCAGGAGGTAATACCATGGCTCTCGTGTTAGAGTCAATATGTGCTCTTGAAACTAAAGTGAATGCGATTCAAGCGCAAAGTGTTGTTAGTGCTAGTGCCCCTAGTGTTGTGGAGGGGGTGTCAGATCGGCCCTATAATGCCTCTAGGCCTGGACCTCTGCCGGACTCCCAGAATTCAGGGAGGGGGCATGTCGAAAGCCGCATGAGGGTTACGGGGGCTTCCCACCGATCTGGCGTCCCTTCGGCAGGTCCTGATGACGCTACCCAGGCTGCCAGGGATCGTGCACGGGCACGCATCCTGAAGGATTGCTTCTCGTCCTCCGACACGTCCTCCCCGCGTCGGGGTTGGAGCTCTCGGTTGGACTCTCGCCCTCTTAAGAGAAGCTTGAGAGGAGAGGACGCTTCACGTCCTCTTCCTCTAGACGTTTTGTGCTCTTCCCCAGAAAGTTTCGGGGATATTCCTCCGCAGAAGAGATTAAGGTGTTCTTCGGATGATGACGCTGCTCGACGCCCCAGTCGCGCTAAGGCAAGGGCTGGAGCTTCTACCCCTGTGAGAAGGAAGAAGACGTCTCCTCGCCCCTCACCTTCTCGCAGGTTCAGCCCTTCTCCCGAGAGAGTTGCTTCTCCAACGCGTCAGATTTTGTTGGGTTTGCAACAACAGCTGGATGCTCTCATGACCCGTAGAGATGACAGGTCTCGTCGCAAAGATTCGAAACTGCCTGTTAAGAGGTCCAGACCTTCACCTTCGTCTCCTGCTTCATCTTCCTCGTCTGCTAGATGGCATGGGGCTTCTCGTCTGTCGCCTAGAGAGAGTGAAAAGTGGCTTCCTAATCGTCTTCCCCGATTTGAGGAGTTGGACGTTTCTCTTGACGCGCTGTCTCGCGCTTCGCGCACATCTCACGCTTCACGCGCACCTCACCATGACTCTCGGCACGCGCCACGCCGTGAAGCTCTGCTCGTGTCTAGCCATGGAGCTTCGTGCGCGCCACGCCATGACGCTCTGCACACGCCTCGCCGTGTCGCTTCAGCCTCCTTGTATTGACGCCGCTCCTGCAGTGCAGCATGACGCTCCTCTTGCTTCCAGGCGTGATACTTCTCATGTTTCCAGGCAGGACTCTTCGCTTCCTTCTCAACTACCCGCTTCGACTTCTGACGTCCTTCATGATTTAGCCACGACATCATCTGAGCGCGAGAGGTCCCGCTTACGTATTGGCGAGTCGGGACTTCTTCCACCTCGCACTCAAGACCCGCCAGCTGAGGAAGAAGACCCCCTTTCGTCTGAGCTCTTGGACGAAGAGAAACATCCTTCGTCCTCTTCCTCTTCTGATTATCAGACTCTGACTCATTTGCTTAAGGATCTGTTTCCTGATACTTTTCAACCTTCGGCTCCTCGCTCGCCACCTTCGCAGTTGTCTTCGTCTAAAGCGAGAAGGACCCCTGGTTTTCTCAAGATGAAGAAGTCTTTATCTACCAAAAGGGCATTCAAGAAAGTCCAGGATTGGATGTCTGCCAGGAAGAATCAGGGAAAGACTTCTTTCGCTTTGCCTCCTTCACGCTTGTCCGGCAAAGCAGGCATTTGGTATGAGACGGGTGAGGATGTTGGCTTAACAGTTCCCTTGACTTCTCAAGGGGACTTTGCGAGTCTAGTCGACGCCTCTAGAAGATCCCACTTGTCCTCTTCTAAGGTGTCTTGGACTCTGACTGAGATGGACCACCATCTTAAAGGCCTCTTCAAGACTATTGAGGTCTTTAACTTCTTGGACTGGTGTCTGGGAGTTTTGGACACGAGGGCTACTAGTCCGGGTTCCATTAGTCTGGGGGAGCTGTCCAGTGTACTGCTGTGCATGGACAAGGCCGTCAGAGATGGCTCAGAAGAACTTGCGTCTCAGTTTTCGTCGGCTCTTTTGAAAAAGGGAGCATTGTTTTGTTCTTTCTCGGCGAAGTCTGTATCACCAGCGCAGAAGGGAGAGCTGCAGTTCGCTCCCTTCTCAAGCCATCTCTTCCCCCAGACCTTGGTAAAGGATGTCGCTGCCAGCCTTCAAGAAAAGGCAACTCAAGACCTTCTTTCCAGGTCCTCTAAGCGTCCTTTGGCCCCATCGTCGTCGTCTGCTTTACCTCAGTCTGCTAAGAAGCAGCAGCCCTTTCGTGGAGGTGCTTCCTCGAGACCCGCTCCACGAGGGACAGGTTTCCCTAAAGGCAAAGTCACTTCCAAGAGAGGTGGCAAGTGACTCGTTTCACCTTCAGACACCAGTAGGAGCCAGGCTTCTTCATTTTGCCCAAGCCTGGAGAGAGTGAGGGGCGGACGCTTGGTCCCTCGAAGTGGTAGAGAGAGGCTACTTGATTCCTTTTCTGGCGCCTCCTCCATTGTCTTCGACCCCCAGAGATCTGTCTCCCAATTACCATCCTGCCAAGCAGAAAATTCTGTTCGGCCTGCTTGAACAGATGCTCGAGAAGAGAGCAGTGGAACAGGTCTTAGACACGCAATCCGAGGGATTTTACAACAGATTGTTCCTAGTTCCGAAACATTCAGGAGGCTGGAGACCTGTCTTGGATGTCAGCAGGCTGAACAACTTTGTCCTGAAGGACAAGTTCAAGATGGAGACGTCTCAGTCAATACTAGGAGCCCTTCGTCCCGGGGATTGGATGGTATCTTTGGATCTCCAAGACGCTTATTTCCATGTTCCAATTCATCCGCGTTCGATGAAGTATCTCAGGTTTGTCTTGGGGGGCAAGACGTACCAGTTCAGGGCTCTCTGCTTTGGACTCAGCACAGCCCCGAGGGTGTTTACGCTTCTCATGAAAAACGTAGCGATGTGGTTGCACCTGTCGGGCGTCAGGATCTCTCTTTACTTGGACGACTGGTTGATTCGAGCGTCGTCGAAGCGAAGGTGTCTGGAGGACCTTCAGTTAACACTGGAACTCGCGAAGTCCCTGGGACTTCTGGTCAATGTGGAAAAGTCGCAGCTGATCCCCTCACAGTCCATTGTGTATCTGGGGATTCAGATGGATTCAGCGGCTTTTCTAGCTTTTCTGTCGCAAGAACGGCAGCTTCAATGCTACGGGAAAGTTTTGACCTTCTTGGGGAAGGAAACATGCTCGGTAAGGGAATGGATGAGTCTGCTGGGGACCATTTCCTCGCTGGAGAAGTTTGTTTCCCTGGGAAGGCTGCATCTCAGGCCTCTTCAGTTCTTTCTGTTGGAGAACTGGAGAAACAAGGAAGACTTGGAAGAGGAATTGAGGATTCTTCCTTCAGTAAAAGAGTGCCTGAAGTGGTGGCTCGATCCAGCGAAGTTGGGAGAAGGGATCTCCCTCAAGCTTCTGAGCCCCGACCTAGTGTTGTTTTCTGACGTGTCGTCAGCAGGTTGGGGGGCAACACTAGGAGGAGGAGAAGTGCCAAGAACCTGGAGAGGGGAACAGGTGTCCTGGCACATCAACATCAAAGAGTTGGCGGCGATCTTTTTAGCTCTCCAATTCTTCGAGGTCCAAGTTTCCAATCGTGTAGTTCAAGTAAACGCGTACAACACTACAGCGTTGGCTTACCTCAAGAAACAGGGCGGAACACACTCTCGTTCCCTGTTCGGCCTTGCAAGAGAGATTCTTCTTTGGGCTCATGCTCGGAACATTTCGATTCTCACGAGATTTGTGGCAGGGGTTGAAAATGTTCGGGCAGACCTGCTCAGTCGGCGCCATCAACTCCTGCCGACGGAATGGACCCTTCATCAGGAGGTTTGCCAAGACCTCTGGAAACTTTGGGGTCGTCCTCTTGTGGATCTCTTCGCGACCTCAAGAACAGCGAGGCTCCCGCTGTACTGCTCCCCGGTACTCGACCCGGGGCCAGTAGCGATAGATGCTCTTCTCTGGGATTGGACGGGGATGGATGTATACGCCTTTCCCCCGTTCAAAATTCTGGGAGAAGTGATACGCAAGTTCGCGACCTCACAAGGGACGAGGATGACACTCATCGCCCCGTTTTGGCCTTCAAACCACTGGTTCACGGAGATTCTTTATTGGTTGGTAGACGTTCCGAGAACCCTACCCATGAGAGCAGATCTGCTCAGACAACCCCACTTCGCGAGATATCATCAAAACCTCCCCGCTCTGAATCTGACTGCATTCAGACTACCGAGAAATTGGTCAGAGCGAGGGGGTTTTCTGGCCAGGTGGCACGGGCCATCGCTAGAGCCAGATGATCTTCATCTATCAGAGTATATCAAGCGAAGTGGGCAACCTTCAGGGGTTGGTGCAGAAAGAAGGGTTTTTCCTCTTCCTCGACCACTGTGAGCCAGATTGCAGATTTTCTCCTTTATTTAAGAGAAAAACTCAAGTTAGCAGTTCCGACTATCAAGGGTTATCGGAGCATGCTTTCTACTGTTTTCAGACACAGAGGACTGGATTTGTCTGACAATAAGGACCTCCACGATCTCTTGAGGTCTTTCGAGACGTCTAAGGTTCCTCAGCCAATTCCTCCTACTTGGAACTTGGACGTAGTGCTCAAGTTTTTGATGTCCAGTCCTTTTGAGCTTCTCCACTCTGCATCTCTTAAGGATGTTACTAGAAAGACGGTCTTCCTCACTGCTCTGGCGACGGCGAAGAGAGTGAGCGAAGTTCAGGCTATCAGCCGTCATGTGGGCTTCAAGGGACACAATGCTGTCTGCTCTTTAAGCCCTACGTTCTTGGCTAAGAACGAAAGGCCTTCTAACCCTTGGCCTAGACACTTTGAAATTAAAGGTCTAGCAGACCTTATTGGACAGGAACCTGAGAGTTTTGTGTCCGGTTAGAGCTCTCAAGTACTACATTAAAAGGACTCAAGACATTCGTGGTCCCTCGGATAATTTATGGTGTTCTGTGAGACAACCAATTAAGCCAATGTCGAAAAATGCACTGGCATTCTTCATTAGGAACATCATTAAGGAGGCGCATTCTAGTTGTGACGACTCCAACTTCAAGTTGTTGAGAGTTAACGCTCACGAGGTGAGGGCCGTTGCTACCTCCATGGCGTTCCAGAAAAATATGGCACTCAGTGACATTCTCAGTGCCACATTTTGGCGAAGCAATTCGGTGTTTGCCTCACACTATTTGCGAGATGTTAAGGTAGCATACGAAAATTGCTTTTCGCTGGGACCATACATTGCTGCATCAACAACCTTTGGGGGCAGGGAGTAGCTCTTATCCTATCCTTTAAATTTTGGTTAGGAAGTGTCTTTTAATTTTGTGTTTTTATGGTTGTTGGGTCGACTGATGGAGGCAGTCTTCCCAATCCTTTGCAACCTAACATGTTAGGTTTTGGTTAGGTGGTTGGTAATGCTCGTTTGTCCTCATTGTATGGTCTATGGTCTAGTCACATTGTGGTCACGCCCCCGTTGACAGATCATCTAGAACTCGCCAGCTATATAGGTCACTACCTCGCTGGCGACTCTAGTAAAGCAGAAGCAGACTAGGGTGACAGTAATCACGCAGTCAGCTATGCTAACAGGTAAGGAACCAAAGTATTTATTACCTACAAATTTGTTTTTCCCTAATTCTTGGCTGTGTCTACCCCCCTCCAATGTTGTATTCAGCTATATATATATCTGGCAGGTAAGTCTCATGAACAAAATGATATTTTAATGATAAAATAAAGTTTGTTCATACTTACCTGGCAGATATATATATTCTTATTGCCCACCCTCCTCCCCTCAGGAGACAGTGGCATCAGAAAATCTGAATAGAAAATGGGAATGGTTCCTGATACCCGCCTCCCAGCGGCGGGAATGTGTACTAACCACCTGACCGGCCACTGCGTGTGCCGCGAATTTTGAAATTCTGATGGACTTCGGAGAATATCTGCCAGGTAAGTATGAACAAACTTTATTTTATCATTAAAATATCATTTTTCATGTCCAGTCTACTTATTTCTTAACAAAATGACGCCTCCCAATTCATTCTACATGCTTTGGGTTGTTTTTCACAGAAGTTTTTCAACATTAAAAAATTTAAAACAAAACCTAATACTGTTCAAATACATTTTTTCCATACATAAACTTAACATTAGGAAAAAACATCGCCATAATATAGAGGGGAAAATAATAGGATTAGAATCATAACCAGCAATTTTTAATTCATTGGTTTTTTCATGACATATCTTCTACTATAACATTTTTTTTTTAAAAACGTCCGAGCTCACCCTTCGTCCGAATTTACCCAATCTTATGGTACAGTTGCGTTTTTCACAGTTATGATGTTCAGTTATAGTTTTTACCATTAAAATAATATACTTTTATAGTTTTCAGTTAATGTGTTGTGCACTTGCAGTTTTTCAAGTTGAAAGAATATATAGCGAGTCTTTGTATTGAAAATAGTATAGGTACATTTTTTATAGTTAACTGCATATACTGTTACAGCTTTTTAAAAGTTAAAAGAACACAGTCATCATAGGCTGACAATGCTGAGAAGGCTAAAAGTGTCAATGATATAGAACAGTTATAGAATATTTATCAACTTTCAAGTGACTAACCGATTCGCGGTTCTGGATTTGTTGGTTTCTCTGTGGAACATATACTGCACACACGTTATTCGCAGAAAATTCACCCATTTGCGGTATTTTTCACTAAGAAATATTCACTTATTATTGTATTGTCATGTAAATTTCATGACTCAATGCATTTTTTTGTGATAATACAATGAAAATATTCAGGTATAAGCATTTTTTTTTTTTTTTTTTTTTTTGAACCATCAAAATAGGCAGCTGTCAGTGTTTTTAGAGGGGGTTTTAAGTATTCGCGGATTTTAGCTATTCAAGGGGGGGGGGGGGCGGGGGGTTATGGTACACATCCCCTGCTAATACCGGAGGTCGACTGTATACAGTAATATACAGTCAGAATGAAATCCTAAACAGATTACAGTCATTGTTAAAAATAAACTTTCTATGTCGTCATCTTGTTAACGGTAAAAATTCTTCCTTTAATTTTAGAGCTAAAGTTCCTATTGGCCGATAATTGCATTAATTATCACTTCATTAAAACTAAAAAATTCACATAATCTGAGGCTTATGATATGGCATCATCACCTATGGCTCAAAGTAGCGACAAAGATTTATACTAACGTATGAATTTTGTTTTGCAGACCCACAATGCACCAGGACATCAGCAACGCAGCAGAGGAGAAAGCAGGCCGTAGGCAAAGAAGAAACTCAAGATGAGAGGAGCTGAAATTGATGACAATTTGAACAGCCGGAGTAATGGAATAGGAGAAGAGGAACTCGAAGAGATTCTGATGATCATTTCCAACTCATTGTGTCTGAAGATGTACAGATGATGACGGTCTTTTCCCTTATTCCTTCATCTAACAATAACATAAAAAGGTAAAGGAATGTTCGCTCGCTGAAACACAAATAAGATTCCTCGCTTGTTTCTACACAGATACAAACCTTCCTTCTTTGTGTAGGGATGTGGCTTGCGAGCGCGAGCTGGAATGGCCGTTCATCTTTTAGACGAAGTCGTCGACTGTCTGGAACGGCCGTTCAACTTTCAGACAAGGTCGTTAACTGTCCTGTCTGTCTGCACGCCACTTTGTTTCTGGCCCAGGTGTCAGAGAGACTGGTGGCTGAGGTGAGCCATTAATGTAGAGAAACTCAGTTTTGTATGTTAGGAAAAATGCAAATTTTACTTTTAAAATTTGCTATTTTATGGAAATCATTACTGATTTGGAGTTGACGATTTAAAATGTTGTCATATTGTGATTGTTGTAATGGGTATGCTGAGGGATTCCTTCTTCAATTCTTCTTCATCTTCTTTTAACGTGCTTTTTCCCCATTTTTTGTATGGGGTAAGCACGATGCCTTCTTCTGAAGGACTTTGATTTGGCTTTGGGGTAGACCGTATTCTCTATCGGCTGCCCTGCCTGACATCGCTTAGACCCTGGTAGCTCATGTACATGTATCGTACCAGTCATCAGCTCCCTTTCTCCCAGCAGCGAGGAGAGTTGAGCGGTTAGGTCGACAGTTCAAGACGTGTGAGGTGTCTGTTATGTTTTTTCGGAGATGTTGAAATGGCTTTGTTTGTGTGTTTGTGTGTATTAGTCTGTAACACCCATTTGCTTTTAAGCAAACCTATCCGTTGATTACATACATAATCCCGGGGTGTCTACGCGGATATCAAAGTGTCCGCCTCTCTGACCGGTCGACTGCTGACTTGAACCCTCACCACAGACCTCCACGAAGTCCGAAGCTGCTGCTCTACCAACTCGGCCATCGAGGCTTTGGGATTCCTTCTTCAATAAGGTCTATAAATTGATGCAGGAAAGGCTAAAGGAGTCCTACAGTTGTGCCTCAAATCACAAATCAAACCTCCTCATTTTCCTGCAAATGTATGACCCCCACAGGGCTTTTACCAACTTTGTGTTGTCAGTTCATCTCCCAAAATCCTTCCAACGCTAAATTCTTGCTGACATCCCTCTCTGGCTTTTTCCAACACCTTTTGATATGATTTCCACAGAAAGGTATTTCCCACAAGGGAGTAGCGCCAACGGTCACTTTACACGGTACACTGTAGGCATTACTTAACCCTTAAACACCGACTGGGCGTATCATACGTCAACTAAAATTGTCTGTCGGGTGCCGAGCGGACGTACGGTACGTCGACTACAAAAAGTTTTTTAAATATTCGCAGAAAAATAGTTATAGGCCTAGTTTGCGAAAGATTTTAAATCACGTGCCTTGAGGGATGCTGGGAGTTCACGGATCACGCTGTTGTTTTGTTTACTAGCGTTACCCAGCCGCGCATGCACAAATTTCTTTCTTCTCGCGCTACAGAGCATCAGCGACGAATCTTGGAAATTCTTTCGTCACTTTGTCGTAATTTTTGCACCATTTTGTATTAGCCGTTACGTAAAGTTTTATATATGAAAATGTGTGCAGTTTCATTTAGAATACAACAAAAAACAACCCATGGTTGTAGCTTTAATAAGTTTTTAAATATTTTCATATAAATCACGATAAGTGCCAAAATTTCAACCCTCGGTCAACTTTGACTTGACTGAAATGGTCAAAAAATGCAATTGTAAGGTAAAACTTACATTCTAGTAATATTCAATCATTTATCTTAATTTTGCAACAAATTGAAAGTCTCTAGCACAATATTTCGATTTATGGTGAATTTTTGAAAAAAAAACTTTTTCCTTACGTCCGCGCGCGGTAACTCGGCCAAAAATCTCAAATTCTTTCATCACTTTGTCGTAATGTTTGCACTGTTTTATATTAGCCGTTACATAAAGTTTTTTATATGAAAATGTGCGCAATTTCATGTAAAATACAACCAAAAACAACCTATGGTTGTAGCTTTTATTAGTTTTGAAATATTTTCATATAAATCACGATAAGTGCCAAAATTTCAACCTTCGGTCAACTTTGACTCGACCGAAATGGTCGAAAAACGCAATTGTAAGCCAAAACTCTTACATTCTAGTAATATTCAATCATTTACCTTCATTCTGCAACAAATTGAAAGTCTCTAGCACAATATTTCGATTTATGGTGAGTTTTTGAAAGAAAACTTTTTCTTTACGTCCGTGCGCGATAACTCTGCCGAAAATCTCAGAAATTCTTTCGTCACTTTGTCATAATGTTTGCACCATTTTATATTAGCCGTCACATAAAGTTTTATATGTATGAAAATGTGCGCAGTTTCATGTAGAATACAACAAAAAATAACTCATGGTTGTAGCTTATATCAGTTTTGAAATATTTTCATATAAATCACGATAAGTGCCAAAATTTCAACCTTCGGTCAACTTTGACTCGACCGAAATGG
The DNA here is from genome assembly GCA_039081455.1 of Macrobrachium rosenbergii. Classification (NCBI taxonomy): domain Eukaryota; kingdom Metazoa; phylum Arthropoda; class Malacostraca; order Decapoda; family Palaemonidae; genus Macrobrachium; species Macrobrachium rosenbergii. The sequence continues at coordinate 1,383,753 of JANJGK010000036.1, read as the reverse complement.
TCAGAAAACGCAATTCTAAGCTAAAACTCTTACATTCTAGTAACATTCAATCATTTACCTTCATTTTGCAACAAACGGGAAGTCTCTAGCACAATATTTCGATTTATGGTGAAGTTTTGAAAAAAACTTTTTCCTTACCTCCGCGCGCTCGGTAACTCCGCTGAAAATCTCAGAATTTCTTTAGTCACCTTGTCGTAATTTTCGCACCGTTTTATATTAGGCCTTACGTAAAGTGTTATACATGAAAATGTGCGCAATATCATGTAGAATACAACAAAAAATAACTCATGGTTGTAGCTTTTATCAGTTTTGAAATATTTTCATATAAATCACGATAAATAAAAGATTCAACCTTCGGTCAACTTTAACTCGACCGAAATGGTCGAAAACTGCAATTATAAGCTAAAACACTTACAGTCTAGTAATATTCTATCAATTACCTTCATTTTGCAATGAACAGGAAGTCTCTAGCACAATATTTCGATTTATGGTGAATTTTAGAAAAAAACTTGTTTTTACGTCCATGCGTTATGAATTCATGCATCATTTTGTGATAATATTTTCTCTTGTGTTACTTTGATCGTTTTACAATTTGTTATATACCAAAATCATCACAATTTAGTGTAAAATACAGTGAAAAAAATAACTCATTAGCTTTAACCGTTTTGCTCACAGCGCGATTTGTATACAATTATATACGAGATTTTTTTTTGTTCTGTCATATATTCCAATATTTATATATGATAATGATATTTTTTTTCATTTTTGATGGTTGCATACTAAACTTCAGGCAATGACAAAAAAACGAGCCAAAAATGAACTCTTAATCTTAAAAACTAAGTGTGCTGTGATTTTTTTAAAAAAACTTTTTTCCGCTAACTCCCAAACGCCGCCGGCATACGACAGACACTTTTGTAGATAAAGGCTCGGCGTTTAAGGGTTAATAAATGTAAAGGAGATGGCTACCTAAGTGTGTAAGAGACCCGTCACACCGACCGCAGTCTCTTTCGAGCACACGTGTGTGTTCGTGTGTTCGTCATCCATCGGTGGGGACAAGACAGAAACGAGCATCCCATTTGCTCTCCCTCTCAAGGAACACAACTTCTACCATACAATATTCCCGTCTGTTTCTCCCTGACCATTGTTGTCTCAATTTATGTACAATCACCACCACTTGCATTGCCATGCAAGCATTCTAATCATGTACTCATAATGTGCCACCGAATCTTCCGTATCAAACTGTAAGTATGCTTCTGTTTGTGAAGACGCCAGACGTCTCGCCATTTCACATATATTATGCTACTGCATTGTATTCATTAATCTGTCTCGAATCTCATGCAATCGGCCGTATGTAGAATTTCCTGGCCTTTCCATTGATACGTGTTTTATCACTGTACGTTTATTATGTCTCTCACCACCGCCATCTGTTTGTCTGCCGACAAACACAGATGTCTGAAACATTACCTCTGCTTTGCCCTGTCTGTGTGTAGATGCTACTTTTTGGCCCGCACAGGCCGATAACATCTTCGAAGATTCTGTACATTCGTTCAGTAAGGCACCACCAATAAACCATTCAACACCCAGCCAGTATGTCACTCAATCACGTCCTTACAAGTGCAGTCATCTCTTGTCATTTACCTAACTCTTTACGAGGCCAGACCATGAGTCTGATATCACAATACGGCTGTATTCCTTTCATATACTTTAATATACTTTTTGCTTTGTTAAAATTATGGATTGAACTGAATATAATAGAATTTAAGCCAAGCACTGGGACTTGTGAGGTCATTCAGCGCTGAAACCGAAATTGGTAGAAAAGGGTTTGAAAGGTGTAACAGGAGGAAAACCTCACAGGTGCACTATGAAACCACAGTTAGGAGAGGGTTGAGGAAAGTAAGGTGGAAGGAAGGGAATATGAACGAAGGTACAGCAAAAGGAACGAAAGGGGTTGCAGCTAGGGAACGCGGCAAAGAACCTTAAGCAGTGCCTTTGTTGCGCCGGCGTTTGTTAAATTTGTGAAAATATTTGTTTTATCGAATTAGGCTCATTAGCCAAAAATGTCCTTACCTAACTGAATTAGCCAAGGAAACAGTATCACCTGACCTAATTACCCAAGGAAAAAGAATGATTACTTAACCTAATTAGCTGAGGGAATGAGGTATTAGCTGTATGTTTGTAACTTCCCTCAACAGTTTGGTTAGGTTAGGTTATTGAATCCTGGCCTGGGCTTAAGCACTTGATTGACATATGCAGACTGCATTGTTTAGGTTCTTGCATTTTATTTGATAGAAAACAACTACAATTTAGTGGGTATTAAATTAAATGCCTTATATTGGTCCAGTTCATTAGGTAACCATGACACTAATTGTGGCAGGCTGGTCATGAAGCATTAGTGGGCAGATTGCATATTGGAGCCAGTCTTGTTTTTGTTTTAAATGTTTGGAAGCAATTGCCTTTAGAGGCTCTTTGTATCGTCCCTCCCATGACCCCAAGCTGCTGCAACCCCTTCCCTCCCTTTGACTGCATCTCCCTTCATATTCTCTCCTGAACATTTCACTTTCCTCAACCTTCCTGACAGTTGTTTCATTGCAACTGCAAAAGGTTGTCTTCTTGTTACTCCTTTCAGACCTTTCTATTCCTCTGAGTTCCCTTTCAGCACTGATTGATCAGAAGTTCCAGCGCTTGGCCTTTGGCCTAAATTTTGCATTCCTTTCCATTCCATTCCAACTTCACCTTTACCCAGCTCCTATTTTCAACACGCATTTTCATTTCGAATTCCTTGGGCGGGCCATATGAGTCTCGTAGCGTGAGTTCATGGTCTCGTAAACTAATTTATTGATTTGTACATCACTGCCTCCTTAGGAATTAGTTCCAGATGAAAATAAGAATCGACATCTTTATTCTGTTGTGTTTTACTTTAAGAATAATCCATTATCTTGATTCTGTGATGTTATTTTGTAAGGTAACTCCATTTTTCATTTGAAGATGACTGAATTCTTCTACTTTTCCATTTCAGATGATATCCCACTACAGCTTTTTGACTGTTACGGCTACAGTTACAGGAATGTGGGAGTTTGAGCTACAGCATATGTCCATCTTGGGTCCCCTTGTAGCATATATTAGAGCAATGAATCTGCCCTATTGCAGAGTGAGTATTATTATTATTATTATTATTATTATTATTATTATTATTATTATTATTATTATTATTATTATTCAGAAGGTGAACCGTATGCATATGGAACAAGCCTACCACAGGGGCCACTGACTTGAAATTCAAGAAGCTTCCAAAGAATATTATTGAGGTGTTCCCTTGAAAGAATTTACAGAAATGAATAAGAAATACAGGAAGATTAGTTATTAGAAAAGAAAAAAATAGATGAATATGTAGAGAAAAATACAAGTAGATTATTCAAATACAAATATTGCTGTAGGGTCCCCATGCATTGCAACTTTGCTATCCTCTGAAGGAAGACTTCTAAAATATATAACATTGTGTTTTGGAGTGTACTCTTGCCTTCTCAAAAAAAATTGGTTTAAAAAGTCTTGGTGGCTAATTAAGGTGAAATTATTCTTTCTATATACAGATTCTGAGTTTAGGGTGCATTATACACAACTTGAGAAGTATAGTAAGGATATTAAGGTAGCTGAAAGCTTTTCTTGAAGTTTGTAACAGGGTACTATTTCTGACAGCAGACTGATACTTTTTGTGATTGCTGAATAAACTGCCTCCTAAACGTTTTATTGGTTTATTGTGTTCTTGGTTGTGTTTTTGTAAATGGGTTTTTATCTTGACTACAACTAAAATGCAGAATAGCTTGCCTAGGGCAGCTATGGAGTCTTCTGATCTCTGAATATATAAGCTATATGAGCAAATTCATTTGTGCTGTCTGCTACTACTGATATCTCTCTCTCTCTCTCTCTCTCTCTCTCTCTCTCTCTCTCTCTCTCTCTCTCTCTCTCTCTCTCTCTCTCTCTCTCGTTGGGTGAGTCGGTAGAGCTGTGGACTGGCACTCGCTGGGCCAGAGTTCGATTCCCTGGCCGGCTGATGAAGAGTTAGAGGAATTTATTTCTGGTGATAGAAATTCATTTCTCGTTATAATGTGATTCAGATTCCACAATAAGCTGTAGGTCCCATTGCTAAGTAACCAATTGGTTCTTAGCCACGTAAAATAAGTCTAATCCTTGGGGCCAGCCCTCTCTCTCTTGGAGAGCTGTTAATCAGCTCTTCAGTGGTCTGGTAAAACTAAGGTATACTTTTCTCTCTCTCTCTCTCTCTCTCTCTCTCTCTCTCTCTCTCTCTCTCTCTCTCTCTCTCTCTCTCTCTCTCTCTCTCTATGTGCAGGCTGATTTCTCTTTGAAGCCCTCTTGAGTTTAATATAGTCTGTTGACTCTGTTCATTAGAGTTTTCTTTAGCTGAAGATTTAAAGAAACAAAGATCTGGATAAATGGAAGAAGTATTAGTTTGGACTCGCTTTCATATCCAGGAATGAAGAGAGAGAGTGCACGAGTGATCAAGATTTTGACGTCCACACATCGGACGAGCTCTCTGTGCTTTGCTTTGCCTCTCTCTATCTCTCCCTTTTAGGTTTTTCATATTCTAATTGTATTTTGATATTTTTAGATGAGATAGCATTGCAACGTGAGATCTAAGGTTAGGAGACTTATTTTCATATGAGGTACATTACCGTCCTGTTTCCTTTTTATGCCACCTTTTGAGGTTGATGGTGATGAAGTGGTTCCTTGTATTTTAATAATTTTCTTACATTTTTATCTATTTCTATATTACTTTAATATTTTTATTTCCTAATAACTGATGTCTTCTTTTTGTATTTCCTATTACCTTCTGTTGCTGCTCTCAAATGAACACTAATATTCTTTGGAAGCTTCTTGAATTTCAAGTCAGTGGCCCCTTTGGTGGGCTTGTTCCATTTGAATATGGGTTTGTCACCTTCTGAATAATAATAGTAATAATAAAAATAATAATTGACATGATAAACGCTATGCACAGGTTAGCCTAGGCTAGGAATCCGTGGGAATGACTTCGCTGTGGGATAGGTTGAATATTAAAGTGCAGGTCTTCAGCCATGCCTTTTCTCCTTTTGGTCCTTTACACTGTCCTTCCTATTGGTCTCAATCCTATTTCCAAACGTAGTACTTTCCTACAGTATTGTTTCTCTTCTGCTCTGATCTCAACCCGAAGTATCTCCATTTCGGAGGCTTTAGACATTATATTTCTGGCAATACATCTCATATTCACAGATGGTCCAGCTATTGTCAAGTCCAAAGTCTGTGAATGTATAGGCGCTTGTTGTCATTGCGTCATCAAGATCGACATATCTGTCAGTCAGTACATTCCTAATGCCACCATTGGAAAAAAGGTCTGGCTGAAATCTAGAGCCAAGTGGGATCGCATTATTAAAGCTTGTCAGGAACTTAATGTTTCAGATGCTGTATTAGATCTTGATCCTAAAAAGAAGTAAAATGAAATGCTGGTGGCTATTTTAATAAGGTATGTCCCTAGAAAGGTCAGCAAATTCAGGACAAATGACCAGCCATGGTTTGAGGTATATGTAGACAAGCTTACCATGACAAACAGACCAAATTCAACACATTGGAGACGAAATCATTCAAATGAAAATTACACTTTTTTGTTGAGTCTTGCCTCGCTGTGAATAGAACTTACTGTACAGCCGAGAGAAATTATAATAATTAACCAAATTGGCATTATCTATCTTTGGGTCAGGCTCGTCTTCCATTCCACCAGTACTAACAGATGATGGTAGGTTGGTTACTGGCCTTAGGGAAAAGGCTGGACTGCTTCGTCAAGCTTGTAAAGCTAAGCAATCAGCTGAGGATGTCCTTCTCCCTGATACTTGTCATCCTGACCCTATTCTTACAAAATCTACATTCTGCTCAAGGGATGGTAAGAAAATTCTGGATAATCTTGATAGCTGGGGCAGAGAAGATCCTGATGGTTTCATCCCTTTGTTTTTTAAAAAAGTTTCTATTGTGATGTTTTCCAAGATTAGTGGCGTCTATAGATTTTTATGTCGACACAATATCTTTTGGGGGATGAGACCAAGCTTAGTAATACAGTGCCTGTTCCAAAGAGGGGCATATCTGCAGACTGCAGTAACTACAGGCCAATTTCTGTTCTTCCCGTGCTCTCCAAAGTTGCTGAAAAGCTTATTTTTAAGCCACTATATATATCTGGAATCTAAAGGATTGTTAGCGGATAGTCAGTATGTATATAGAAAGCAGTTATGTACCTGTGATGCTCTTTTAGACTTGACATGCTATTTGCAAGAGAACCTTGATAGGGGTTTTGAGTGCAGAGTAATTCAATAGATTTTAGTGTAGATCATAAGGCACTTATATATATTCTTCAGGATCTTGGAGTGGGTGAATATGTTTTAGGATAACTTCAAGATTTCCTCACAGGTAGGCAGCAGCAGCGAGTTGCTGTTGATGGGACCTTCAGTAAACCTATTGTGTCTTGAGTTCCACAGGGTAATGTTCATGGTCCACTATTATTTTTGGTGTATACAAGCGATATGGTTGTTAGCCTGGAAAACAAGATTGTTCTGTATGCCAGTGATGAACACTTATGGGAGCAGTAAAGTCTCCACTTATGAGAAATGAGGCTGCTCTCAGCCTCAATCAGGACATGGACCGGATCAGTGAATGGGGTAGTCGGTGGGGTACGAGGCTGAACTCCAGTAAAACGACAACACTATTGATTAGCAGATTGCATTTTCCACCCCATCCTCCCCTTCAGGTTGACGGGACTTTGCTGAAAGAGTCTGAAGCTTTAACTATTCTAGGTGTTAACTATTCTGGGTGTAACTTTTGAGTCACCTCTTACTTTTGAGAAATATCTAATGAAAGTTTCAGCAAATGCTGCCCAAAGGTTGGGTATTGTTCGTAAAGCCTCGTATATTTATAACAGTGATAACATCAGTGCAACCTGTTACAGGTCATTTGTGCTTCATTTTACTAGAGTACTGTTCTCCAGTATGGATGTCTGCTTCTACCAGTGATTTATCTCTTTTAGACAGAGTGGTTCGTGATGGTAGATTTCTGTCTCCTAACATCAGCAGTCATGATGTTGACCATCGATGGATGGTCTCTTGTTTGTCACTTTTTCATAAGTTGTATTTTAATAGAGATCTTTCACATTCATAATTGATCCCAGATCTCCTTTTCCTGCCGAGAGCGACCAGATTTGCTAAACAGCAGCACCAATCTGCAGTAAGTGTGCCTTGCTGTCGAACTTCTCAGTTCCAGAACTTCTTTCTGTATTTCCCTTTAACTTCTCTTACTTCCTAAAGAACACCATAATATTCTTTAGAAGCTTGACTTTCAAGTCAATGGCCCTTGTGCTGGGGGTATTCCATATGAATAGGGTTCATCTTTTGAATAATAATAATAATAGTAATAATAGTAATATTTTTTAGCATGTGGACACTAAATCTCTCAGCCACTTCACAGTACTGTACATTCAATACATCTGTGTGGTTGGAGGAAGAAGAAGAAGAAGAAGTAATAGTAGAAGGAGGAGGAGGAGGTGAAGAGGAATGAGGAAGAAGCATTGCAGGTGTATTTGTTGTTGAGACTTAGGAGAGGGCAGTTGAGAAAGGAAGTCTTTCCTTTGAGTTAGGTGATTGCAATGGCCAGTTTCAGTTCACTTAGGTTGTACTGCAAGTTGTATCAGTGGTCTATCTTGGCAGCAGTCACAGTCGCTTCAGGTTTTCAGAAACAATTAAAGGCAGTTTGGAATCACACTTGCACAAAGCATTATAGTTATCAGTTCTGTAGGCTGTACAGACTGTTGGCAGCCTGTGACAATATCTTCAACTTGAGTCTGTCATCTCCTACAACTTTGAATAGGGTCACCTTCGGCAGTGTGCCTTGTGTGTAGCACCCTAGACCTGATTAATGTTCCTTGTTCCTTGCTGTGTTCCTTCAGCCTCTCAAAGGTGGTATTTTGTGCCTTTTTGAACTCTACAGCCTCTCACTGTTTTGTACCTCTCATTGAAGAATGTGATTCCTTTTAGTCTGTAGGAACTAGTGTACCAGTTTTAGGCAATTTATGCTAAAATGTAATACTGAACTTTGATGAATAGGGAGGTTTTATGAATGATAATGATGAATTGTAATTAGTTATATAGGAGTGAGGTATGGATTGATATTAGGATTTGGTGAGAGCTCACACATTATTTTTGTAAAAGTATAAAGCATGTAGTTTCATGTGTTGCCATAGACAATGTTCATTTGCATGAGTGTCTTGGAAACACACTGTGCTTTAGATGACAGTCAAAGGCTGCTGCTGTTTGTTGGGTGGTGTTCCCTATGTTTTAGAGTGACCTTTGACCTTTGCTTCTGTGTAGTCCATCAAGAGTTTGCTTATCAGTGTTGGCATTCAGTTGCAGAAGAGGATAAGAGCATCTGCCTCTTCAGAGTAGCACTTGAGCATCTCACAAACTGTGTAGCATCAACCAGCATCCATGGCACAGCTTGGAAGATTGTTCTGTAGTCGTTAAGTGTAAGAAATAAAGGACTTGGTGTGAGGCAGCATAATTTCATGGGATATCAGTAGAATATTTGGGCTGACATCCTTTCCAACGAGTAATTTATAGTTGTTCCACAGTTGAGGAAAGTTGTATGGAACACCTGTTTTTCAACAGCAGATCCTTACGTCAAACACAGTGAGAGTCATGATAGTAATAAGTATTATCACCTGATTATCATGGCTCTTTGGTAGTGTTGTACCTTATTCTCTTGACATTTCTGTTTTTATCATCTGCCCCTTTTTTCTTTTATTCTCCTTTTGCATGGCAGTGTATGCAGTCCAGCCCTCATGTTTAGTGATATGCACTCTTTGCACTACTAATGTACAGCACTGTACTTGAGCAAGGATTTTTCTGGCCTCTGTCTAGATATTATGAAGAGTTTTCTGTTGTTAAATTGTCCTTCCTATAATCCACCAGCTAAGCTAGCCACTCCTCCACTCACGTCAGCACCTGCGCTCAACCGTTCCACTTGGCTTCACTCCTGGCCAGGCCTTGGGGAGAAATGAATTTTTACTGAGTGGTTTGGTTGATTTACTTGATAATATAGTGGCTTAATTCCCATCATGTCTTCCAGTCCTCCCCACGGGTGGGTACCTCCTGTGTTGTTCCTTGCATGGCTTGAGTAGTACTGAAGATGTTTTGCCCAGCAGCCTTTTTGTAGCTGTTCAACTTCTTGAACTGCATCTACCTTTAATATTCCCTCCTCATTATTGCAAACAGTCCACTTTGGACAACCTTGTGAGAGGCACAATAGGACTTCCATCGTTGTCAAGTGTTTTTGATGATTGTATTCAGTGAAAGCTGCTTTTTTTGTCATTGCATTCATCTTCAGGCTGTGTGTTCATATAGCCTAATAAATTTGCTCTACATCAGTCTGTTGGTAGACCTGTACAGATGGAGTGCTGTTTCTTCAATCTCTCAATATTCTGACACTAATTCTTTTTCCTTTTCTTCCACTGCATGCAAGAATACAAAGATTTACCCTCTTGTGACATCTGCCAGCTCACTTCCTTTGCTCTAACATTTTATTGGGAATAATGGAATAGTGTTTGACCAGTTAAACTGAGCAAATACAATAAGATATCTTTGTAAATCACTTTCCATTAGATAAAGCAGATTCTGCTTTTGTCGTAAGATGTCCCAGGTTAAAAAAGCTGCCTACATTATAACGTGTATTGATTATGTGGCATCATGTGAACGGTTTGATTGGATTTGAGGGAAAAGTTTCCTGCTTTCTGTCCAGTTTTGTAAGATACACACACGTTAGGAAACTTTGTTCTCCTTTTCTTTATTTGATGACCAAAGATGGATTATATAGAGTGATGTCTGCTTTTCTCTGATTTAATCTGATCCAGTGGTTCCAAGAACTTATTTGTTATCATGTACTTGGTGTATTTGCTATTTACGCTGTGGCCTTCAGGGCTCTACTGTAGCCCATTGCTATGTGGCCTAGCAATCTGCTAAGATTTATTGCAAGTTTCAGGTAAGAGTCAGTATTTTACACACCAAGGGTGTTAAGCATACATTCAACTCTTGTTATCCAGGTATGTGACTGGCCTAAGTGTTGAGACTCTCCTGACTAAGATACGATGGACATGGCACGCTCATACACATTGCAGGCGCTTATACTCATGCCTAAATCCTCAGACGCTTGGTCTGTGGACCAACAAGGTTCTGAACGGCTTCTAAACCCAGTGATCGAGTCTCCGTTTTGTGGGGAACCCCTTTGGCTTACATGCTAGATGCAGCCTCTTTGAAGGTGTTTACTCTGAGTGAGGAATTCATGGAGAATTTCCTCACCAAGATATATTTACATTTCTGTTACTATAATTTTTGTAATATATTTAGTGTCGTCATGGTGTCAAATGGTTCTGGCTTGTGAATTTGTGTGTAGGTGATGCCTGTTTGTAAATTGTGAGTGTTTGTAAAAAGGTTCATTCACCCAACTCATTGGTTAGCAGTTATGATTTTACAGACAAGTGAATTCAATTTTAGCTTTTTTTTTTCACATTTTTATGCGTCGTAAATGTAAGTTACATTACTGAATGAGAATTAAATGTTTGGGGTGTACAGGATTCAGGTAGTGATTGTATTTGTTCTGCTCCGTTGTAAAGAATGTTTGACTTTCTGCAGCTGATGTTGCTCTTATCAAATCAGGGGTAGCCTGTTTTTATTGCTTTTTTGGTGCTTTAGGAATATCAAGACCATCACACCCAATTTTGCTAGTGCTTTGTGTCGAGGCTGTACACACACAACCCCTTCCATTCCTGTGACAGTACCTCCGTTAATATTATCTCTTCCATCTTACTTTCCTCATCTCTCTCCTAACAGTTTTTTCATAGTGCTTCAACTGCCAAAGGTTTTCCTCCTGTTGCACTTTTCAAACTTTTTATTCCTTGCAGTTTCCTGTTCAGCACTGAGTGACCTCATCATAGGTTTCAAATCTTGGCCCTAGGCCTTAATTTTATATCCCACTCCATTCCTATTAAAGCTAAGCATGAATGGATCTGATTTGAGATTACCGATGTGAATTGAACTACAATTTCTGAGTGGCTATTGGTCATAAGTAAAAGTAAGGAGAAGGTTAGAATAACTGCAGAAGCATTCAGGGGTTAACGTTTACACCTGGTATGCACAAATATCTCGGGTGCCTCTTTCAGTCCATTCCTGTTGGTGCCCACACCTGTGTTCTTGAGGCAGTCGTGAAATGAGTGCTGGGATTCCTGGGATGGCTGTCCCACAGTCCAACGGTGTAAGGAATAAAGGACCTCTGTCTAGAACCTCAGCTGTTTATTCACACCACTCGGTTTGACTGTCCTAACTGGACACAAAGGCAGAGGTCAAAGAAAGGCATTTGTACCTGTAGCTTTAAGGGGCGCGCTGACCGCAAAATTTCGAGGAATGATCAGATTTAGTTATTAACAGTCTTCAAGTGTCTTATGCCTAAGTACACATATCCTGAAGTGATAATGCTAAAAAAAATGTTTAGATCGGTTCATGGACAGTTTTGTTCATTGCTTGTACGGCACTATGAATGACAAATTGTAGGAAAAGCTTGTAAAACAAGTGTGAACAAAATTTATTTGAAGTAATTGTCACTCAACAAAATATCCCATTCACTCTACGGGACATGTCTGAGAAAACGGGTTATAATGACTTAGGGATAACTTGCTCTAGATGTCTAGATTCTCTCAGGATTTTTGAAAGTCCAGATATATTTTTCTTTTGCTGTTCTCTCAAAACTTACTTTTTTCAAAACTAGATTCTTATTTCTCCAAGAAGACTGAACCAAATTCAAAAACTTTTACAGAGAGTAGTATAACTATTTTGTCGTTGGGAAAATCACCTTTCTGTGCTACTGTTAAATTTGCATATTAATTTTTAAAAGTGACGTCATGATTTTTTCAACTGCAAAACAAATGAATTTAAGAGGTCGGAATTCTAAATTTTCCCATGAGAGAATTTTCATTATTAGTTGTAGAATAAGTGGTATAAATTTGAAGCAAATTCCTTCAACCATAGTAGTCTAGAGGAAATGGGGTGGAACCCGTTTTTGTGGTATGGAGAAGGTTTTATTGTTGATTCTGGTGCTGTGACATGTCGTCAATGGGAATCAGCCAGGTGCCACTCTAGCACTCATGGGGAAAGAAAATTACGGGCCAAAAACAAAATGGCCACGACGCGGCACATCACCAATGTTAAATGTCACATATCTTTTTCAGTACTATTGACAGAAAGGTGATCTTGGTGTCTATACCCATGTTTTTGGGCTCAAGGAAGTCATTGCTGCTCACTAATTAAGAGTATCTACCTCAGCAATGGTTTATATTCGTCCAAAAGAGTGATAGTGTGTGAAAAAAACAGTGCCTTTATTGTAGTATGTACAATTTATTAACATTCAGTAGCAATCCAGATAACATACTGCTCAGTAATCACTAGTTTGATAACAGATTCATAAATGATAATTTTAGCATACCTTTGGAGATGGTACATATGAATGAAGCAATACAATTATGCTTATTAATCAAATGAGGTAATAACTCCTTTTTAAGTATCACATATGGCCATGACCTAAAGAGATTGTGCAATAGTGCCTTGGAGTCATTTATAAACATAAATCTTTCTTCCATCATCACTTTTGTCCCTGAATTATATTTATACAGGTCACATATAATATTAACTATTGCTTAAAAGTAGCATAAACCCAGAACAAAGAGTATGGTTAGAGTCCTTCAAATGTTACGTTAATCATCATTGGTCACAGGTTCATCCTCTTCTTCCTGTGGTAATATGCTCCATTTATTGACGTTTACAATCTGCTCCAGCACGACAACCACAGAACATTGAACGTGACATTTGAGCACCCACACAACTACATCTGCTGGTAGAACATGCACGCAATGAGGAACAAGCACACTTGATCATTTGGAGAATTGCATTTGAAGTGGGTGATATATTCTCTGGTAACATAACTGGGAAGAGCTTATCATTTCTCTTGGTCCATCCATACTTCACTGGATCAGCAGCTTCAGGAGGTTCACTGATGAGTGACGACTTCCACACTAGTGTCTGATAATGGGCTCTGTAGACATGCTGCATGTAAGCTTCTGAAGTTGGTGGCACAGACTTCAGTTTTGGAGCAGTTGACAGCTTCTGATTTGCCATTTTTTGTCATCCACACATCATGGCGTGTGTCTGACATGGTTTTGCAACATTTGGAGCCATAACATGTTGCCATGAATAGTGTTGCTTCAGTGACAACATCTTCCATAGAAACATCTTGCTTACCCAACAACTTGAGTGTCTTGCCGCGATTAAGTACTTTCAAAGCAGGTGCTTTTCCTATGCCATGGAAGAATGAGGTAGTATCACAACCACTTAATGCATGCACTCCAGGAAGAAATTCTGTAATATTACTGTGCTTGGTTGCTGTAGCTTTTACATCTACAGTTCTTCGGCCAGCAATGGGACTCTGCATAATCACCTCACAGGTGAGTTTTTCTCTGCAGTAGAAGTGCAGGAGAAGAACAAAGACGTCCGATGCTTGATGCACCCCTGGCTGCCAAGAACACCAACTGATTCACTATGATAACATCAGCCTCCTCATGAATGTTACGAAGATTAGTTTGGGTCCTTACTTGTCCTTTTGTGATGGATATGGGGACAGGATGTTCAGCAGTGATGACAAGTTCATTAGTATTGTCTTCTACATGACCAGTGAGATATTTGGTGATCAGTGTGATAAGTTGGGCTTTGTTGTAGGTGACAGTTAGCACTACATTCTGGGCTGGCAGAAGTGTATGGAGTGTCAGTGAATGTTTGCGACTAGCATTTGTACCAGCACGGTTTGATCTGCTGGCACCCTTGGTACTATGTGGTGCATATCTGTCAAAGATCAGATGTACACAACACATTTGTAAATAGTATTGGAGGCTTCCCAAGAAGTTCTTCACATAGTCTTCAACAGTACCATTAGATGGCCAACGAACAGTCCAAAGCAAGGCACACCCGTCGATGACGTAGGCATCTGGAGGGTTGATGCGACGGTTTGATACTTCAACTTGTAATTTGGTTAGGAGTGTAGCTTTAGCTTGTGATCTCAAGTCACCATTTTCATCAAAGAGTGCAGATGGTACAGCAGATAATTCATAAGTAAGAACATCTTTGATGTTCAAGTTTTTGGATTGCTGAAGGCCAATGACTTGTATATATTATTTCAGTGTTAATTACAGGTTTACCATCAATCTTGATCAACTTCTTGTTAGAAGTCATTGTTTTTACATTCTTCTTTAGGGGGCCATGGAAATTAGTTGGCCATCCTGCTTCAAAATCCTTCATTTGATGTTTTCCAATCTCGATTGAGCTATCTACATTCACGTTGCTTGAAGATATCAACCCATTAGCAATGTTGACCAAACCTACTGGATGACTTGTAGGATCTAGAGGATGGATGAATGTGCTCAGTGTAGTCCTCAGTTTTTCTCTGTCAGTTGTGTCACCTTGATACGGGATTTGCCCTCCTCCTTGTGACTTGTTGCTACAATGCTCTTCTGACCCTCTTTCAGTGCAGTTGCATCCATGCGAAGTTGGCTACATACATGGAGACTGAGTGCCCACGTAGCGACAGCTGATGTCTGGAGTGTCAATCCCACCAGGCCCCCAGCCTCATGTCCATACCTCATGAAGTTGGACTCTGTATGCATGTCAGACCATATGCCATCCCATATTCCAGGGTTATACCTCATGACGTGATTGCCCTTCATGAACTCTGATAGCACCTCAGCTGGTAGAGCCTCCATTGACCTCAAGTAATACAGACTATATCTGTCATCATCATCATCATTAGAATAAGAAGAATAATGCATTTCAAAACTCCAAGATAATATTCACCTGATTATAATTATTAGTTTATAAAAAAAAACGTGACAGTTCAGTTGCATTTTCAGATCATGTATCATGTATCATTGACTAAAGAACCTACCTGGCATAGTTAAAGTGTGCACTGGCAAAAAAATAGGGGATCATGGCAGCAACTGGAGCTAGATGTAAAGGCCAGTCTCCTTCCCTCTCAGCTCTGACAAACTGCGTCATTATCGGAACTGGCTTGATGAGATTTGTTAACCACATCATGGAAGTTCTGCTTCTCCCAGCCCTGTTAATAAGAAGCATAGAGCAACAAATTTAATGTCCAACTATTAGTAATTTCGCCGACCTGTTCATAAACAAAGAAACAGAAAGTTCTTGTGAGTTTAGTAGTCAAAGATGCACTAAAAAGTAACACTTTGCAATAAATTTATTCAGTCTGAGTTACCTTTCTTCCAAGTCAACCATCAGTTTATCAAAGCCCTCACTGGCAGGTATAACATCTGGGAGGAGCGCTTCCACCACCATCCTCAGGGCTCGTACACATTGGGGAAACTTCTTTCCTGCAAGCATCTTCTGTACTCCACCAAAAGCCGTATTCATGAGTGCTTCCAGTCCACTATTGGCCATTAGAGTCCTGACTGTACCAACAAAGCTCATGAGCATATGCATGCCCCCAGGACGAGGGATGAGATCTTTGAATTGCTGAGGATAGGCCCGCAGGACATCAACAGCTACATTATATAGTTGCTGATCAACAGTGAATAATGTCACTAACTGACTGCATTGCTGGGTTAGTCCCTGAGACTCAGCCATGGCAGTCATAATCGTGTCAGGATCTTAAGGCTTCATATCCATGAGGAGAGTGTAGATAGCTTTGGTGGCAGGCTTGATGGTGTGTCCCAATTTACAAGCCATCCCTGTATTGAGTCCATTGTACTCTGGAGTAGAAATTTCATGTGTGATTTTTTTGAGGAATATGTAGTCAGTCAACTGAGCTCTGCTAAGGGTGATTATCTTAGCAGCCAATATTCGCAGTGGGAGAATGGGTTGACAAGTATAAGCTTGTGGCATATCGGGTTTTCTGGGTCCATTATACCTTTGTACAGTCACGGGGGGTGTATGTTCTATCTATAAGTCTTCCTTTCTCAGCCTTTTGATTGTAGGAGTCTTTGGATCTTGGATGTGATCTGTATTTTCCTGTACTTGTGTTAGAAGCAAGGCTTGTGAATGAGTCGATTTCAGTCCATTCGGTGATGCAATGTTCGCGGCAAAGTTATCAGCAGCCGTTTGAATTAGGCCAGTTTTACTGTCCATCAATCCTTGTAAGTTCTTCTCTTTCGAGGCAGCATGTGCCACTGATTTCTTGAACCGTAACACTTCATCACATGAACACGTTATGCCGAATTCTGCACACTGTCCCTCATGATGGTTCCAAAAGTTAGTTATCTGTAACATTGTTGGTCTGTTGGTGAGAACACTTGTTCTAATGTTTCCTATTAGTAAAACTGGGTTTGTGTTGTCTAGTTTGGGTGACAACTCAGCAAGCAGCCTTAGGATCATATCACTGCAAGCATTTGTTCCATCTTGAGTGAGTCGAGTTTGGCATGCGTCCCGGTTGGCTGCTTTTCCACAACATTCTTTCTTTATTGTTTTGGCTGTGACGACTGTCATGTCAACCTCATCACTAGCATCAGTAGGTTTGAGTAAATGAGGAACTTCACTGCGGAACACAAATATGTTAGCTACTCCTTCTCCTGAGAGTTTCAGCAGATCATAACCAAAATGACTGAATAAGTTACTGATGAGGTTTTTTCGTGACAGTTTACTGCCTCCGTAATTTGTGTATGCTTCGTGGATTTCAGTAGAGCTCCATGTGTGTGATTTTTTACCTCCATTTCACAAATCAGTGCATCCAAGGCAGGGTCATCTTGTAGAAGGACAATGAATTTAGTTCCAGCAGCTGCTTGAATATTCTTGTGGCTCATGAAGCGCTTATAACAGTCATTGTGGTACTGAGCATCTGCTGCATGCAAATCTGTAACCGCGCCGCTTAATCTGACTCGAACTTCATTGGCCAGATCATCATTACGCTCATCACAGGTGAATAATATCTACTGCTTGTAGTTGTAAAGTCACCACATCGACGTCAGCGGAGTGCTTCACAGGCGTCATTAATTAAGTCTCCGCTGAGCAAGTTTTCTTTGGTGACTTCCCATTTTCTTCACACTCAATTAGTCACGCCTAAACGTGCCAGGTCACGCATTTTCTGCCATTTCAACTTTATATGTATTTGTACATCTGTCATAAGTTATGTATCGCATGTTTCTTTATTCGCAGGCATCAAGACTGTATCCATATTGAAGTTCTGTATGTTTCTATATTGTAAATTGTATTTGTTCGCCGCATATTATTGTTAATTGTTTTGACCTCAGGTCACACTCAATGTCATTGTCTTCCGCGGTCCGGCGCCAGTCGTCCGCTATATAAACTGCCTGGATCTGTAATAAAGTAGCAGTAACTTTTACCTGCTCGTTTCTTTCGCACCTCTTACATAGTCACCTGTTGTTCGACACTGGTATACTTTTCTCCATCTGCCTGGATGGCGAGGATCCAATGGTAGACACTTCTCACCGCAGAATACACAGTGTTCTTTGAAGTTGAATCTCGTTGTACCCAATCTGCATGATCTTTTGGCTAGTACTACTGTTTCTGTTGCAGAGCTGTCATTACTCTTCTTTGTGACAAATCGTTTGAGATGATGCTTAGAAGTATAAGTAGATACACACTTTTATGACATCTTAGAATCTAGACCATGCAATTTATCAATCAGCCCATCACCACGCTTTATATTACAGTCTCTGATAGTTTGTACTGTAGCAGCGCCACAGTTAATGAGGTTAGGGGAAATGTTGGAGCAATCAAAGAAACATTTTTCATCCATGCTTGACCATACTGTCTTAGTTGACCTGTAACGAAAGAATGTTAAAAAAAAATTACCACCACCAATGAGCATGCATATTATCATATAATTATTGGTAATTTAAATTATATATCTTTCTACATACCTTGAAATACGAAACTAGTAAAATCAAGGACTTCTTTGACCCCAAAAACAGGTATAGACACCAAGATCATCTTTCTGTCAACAGTACTGAAAAAGATATGCGACATTGAGCATTGGCGACATGCTGCGTCGCGGCCATTTTGTTTTTGGCCCGTAATTTTTTTTTTTTCCCCAAGAGTTCTAGAGTGGCACCCGGCTGATTCCTGTTGAGGACATGTCAGAGCACCAGAATCAACAGTAAAACCTTCTCCATACCACAAAACCGGGTTCCACCCCAAAATGCCATTTGGCAACTGGACTGTAAGGTAGAACCAGTCACTTACTTTATAATGGGGCCATATGGTATCGATACTTCCCTAAAGGGTTTATGTATTTATGTGTCATTCATTGTCTCTGCTTTGATAATATATATTTGGTGGATTTCATTTTAATGCCAGATTTTTCCTTCCAGGATTGAGACATGGGCCCTCGTTGAGTGCAGCCCACCAATATCTCCGATGGTTTTAAACAAGGCTCTGTCCTTCTTGCTAGCAGAGGTAATTATCATTCAAACTGTTCATGTTTGTAGAAACTCTTGTTTGTCAAAGGTTGTTATCGTCTGCATATTTCCACGTTCTTCTGCCAACCTTTTGTGGACCTCCTTACATGACTAGTGGTCTTTCTGTTGATTTCTGATAAGTTTAATTTTGATTTGTGTATTTTTCAGTAAATTTCCAATGGAAATCCACATATCAGAAGAGTCATGGTCGTTGTAAATCTTACCTTTCAATATCCTAAATGTAGTTGCTTCTCGGACATTCATAACTGATGTAGAGGGTGATTTTTCTGCATCGCTGCTCACCTGATGTTTTTATTCGTCATCCATTCCCTTTCCTCTCTTCCAACATGCCAGTCAACATCTTTCTTCAACTTCTTTTGTTTTTCTAGTTCTGATTATTGTCCCTAGAGAAAGAATCCCTCTACCCAGTCCCATGAAACCATTGGTGATTCAGCAATCCTACAATCTCTTATTCAGGTTGAATCACAGACGAGGCATTACTGTACACCCCCTCTTCTCTACTCATTTTCTTCATCTTTCATTTACCCATCTCTCTCTCTCTCTCTCTCTCTCTCTCTCTCTCTCTCTCTCTCTCTCTCTCTCTCTCTCTCTCTCTCTCTCTCTCTCTCTCTCTCTCTCTCACCCCTGTCCTCACAGTCATACACCTCCACTAATCAAACTTTCTCTAAATATTCAGTCAGTCAAACACTACAGTCTACATCAAACCTACTTCTTACAGACCTTTTCTACGAAATCCTTCAACTGTAGTTTCTGTTATTGTTATTATTATTATTATTATTATTATTATTATTATTATTATTATTATTATTACTCAGTAGATGCAACCTATTCATATGGAAAGCCCACCAAAGGGGCCATTGACATGAAATTCAAGCTTCCAAAGAATATTAAGGTGTTCATTAGGCATCGTGCTTACCCCATATAAAAATGGGAAAAAATGCACGTTAAAAAACAAAAAAAATTAGGAAGAAGTAAAAGGAAGTACAATAAAGGTAATACAAAAAGAAGAGATACCACGTATTAACAAAAAAAAAATTAATAAATGTATAAAAATGTATTAAAATGCAAGGAGAATAGTATTAGGGTAAGAATGCATTGCATTTTTGCTTCAACTTCCGAAGTTCCAACTTCACAACATCCTCTGGGAGGCTATTCCACAGTCCAACAGTGTGAGGGATAAAGGACCTGTGGAACTGAGAACTTCGACTACAAGACCATTCAGAATGAAAGATCAAACTTCCAGTGCATTCCCGTTGATGCCCTAGGCCAGTGATTCTCAAAGTGGGTGCCACAGACAGTGCCTAGAGGTGCCACAAGATTATCATGAATTTTGTTTTGGCCAGATCATCTCAACAACAAACATTTGTAAAAAAAAAAAAAAGTTTGTGGATGTCTTCATATAATTATTATCAGTGTTTCTACTCTAATTATTATGAAGTTGATCTAATTCTTCTGATATGCTCTTTATTTATACAGTATATTGCTGCATGTACGGTGTGCTGGTTTTAGTTTGAGTATGGATAATAATTTTATTCTCTAAATAAGAAGGTAATTCATGCCATATGGTGGGATGGTGAAGAATGGTGCCACGGTAATGATTACATTGGTTAGGGTGCCATCACCAAAAATAGATTAAGAATCACTGCCTTAGGTAGTCAAACCATTGCCTGCCAGATGAGACCTGTATTTGGTGAATTTCATTTTAATTTCGTATTTTTCCTTTCAGAAATGAAAAAAGGAAGAAAAGGGCCCTCATCACTGTATACAGCATTGCAGTGCTGCTCTTCACCAGGAACTCCTTTTTGCCATGTGGTGAATATTGTTTACAATTTTTGTATTTGATAGTTTTTTTATTTTGTTCACCTTCGTTGTTGTCATAATCTTTTTATAGATAATTTTCAGTATTTCCAAGCAGTTTAATGATAATGTCATTATTCTGTATCCTGTTTCTGTATCATTTTCAGTAATTATAGAATTAATTCCCACATAGAATCATTGTCATTAAATATCATACCTTTCAATGGTCTGCAGTTTGGTAATGGCCCAAACATTCACAACTGATTTAGAGGATTATTTTTCTGTATTACTGTCCGTTAACTGTTTTTGCTCTTCACCCATTCCCTTTCCTCTCTTCCAGCATGGCCGTCAACTTCCTTCTCTTGTTCTACTAGTTTCAATTTTATCCTTAATTTAAGAGAGTTGTTTTGGGTAGAGAAATTTGCAGAGCTTTCAGACGAAAGATGTCTTTGGATACTACAGCATGTTGTTTGGTTTCCAGGTGGATTTTGAGAGGCAGGAATCCTTCCTATCAGATTTGACTTACTCACTGACTGACAGGCAGAGACAAACAGCTGTCAGAGGACAGGCTGTGTGTTTGTGATGAAGCACTATGGAAGAAAGCCTTGTGGGAAACATCAACCCCATGAAGAAGCAGGAGAAGATGCAGAGAGAGAAGAAGAAGAAGAATTTAGGCTTCCTTGGCTGAATATTATTTCAAATTGCCTAACCCTGATATTCCATACTGCAGTTATTAACAAAGTGTACTGATGTCATGGTTTCTAATTTTCTGAGGAACCAGTGTTGAATTTGTTAGGAGGTACCATGAATGAGGGGAGTTTATCATACAACCACCACTTAACCTAGTTTTGTTTACAAATTAGTCAACACAAAGCCACTTCTCAAGTCAGGCCTTTCCAAGTTGTGTGGCCATCAGTATATGAAATAGCTGTTTGGTTCGTTTGTTCTCAACATAATGTATCTGGACAACGAGATAAGGTTCAGATTCAACAATTCATAAGTCAAAATTGCATCGCTTATTACATTTTTCATTTGCTGATTCTTTGTATATTGCTGTCAACTTAATACTTGCCTGTAAGTTTTCTGTCTGTGTTAAATAATACAAATTAATCGCAATTACATGCTGATGGTCAGTTTTGTAGTTACAGTTTAGTTTACACGAATGAATACTTTTACAGTTGTAACTTTAACAAACTTTACACATGTGCTTTTAGTATGTCTAGTTATCTCATTTTTTCATTGCAACAAACCTCTTATTACAAATTTGGAACGTGTCAGTACAAAGTTAAGAGTCATAGTAACTCGGTTAATTATTGCTTTGCAGGCTTGACACTTCATTACAATTAAAATGATTTGATACAGACACCAAGTTCAATAGAGCAAATAAATAGAAAGATTGTATTTCTGTTTTGATTGTCAGTTGAGAGAATGTTTTGTTTTGGCCAAATTTGTATTTGACAGTAATAAGTCTTATTCTGAGCCTAAAGGAAGTGTTAGACGTGTCCAAAGTCTTGACGACAGAATATAACAAAAACAAATTTAATATTTTTCTCCAAATGTCTGGAGAAGTCTTTCCCTTACTGGTACCTGAATTCCTGTGTAATCGCCTCAAAAATCTTTCAGATCCCAACACTTCTGTATCTGTCACACTTAGTTATCCTTTTTCCTGTTCTTGATTTGACCAAACACATTTTTGAAATCTTAATTGTCTTTTTCAAAGTCTGTCCACATCTGTGTTATTTCCTCATCTGGGGAAAGATCCCGTGAATGCAATCCAGCCACAAACGTTAGCTATTTAGTGTCACACCCTACCAGTTTCCCCTGTCTTGCCTTTGTGCCTATTTCTGCCATTTCGAGCAACAAAGGCCTTATAAAGAAAAGTTAAATTTATGCTCTTGTTTCCGTATTCTCCCTTAAGGGGTCAGTGCCATCACTGTGCACTGTAGCCATTTCCGAAGGTTCTTTGCAGCCTCCCTTCCATGGCCTCTAGCTTGCTATAACCCCCTCTCATTCCTTTTACTGTACCTCTGTTCATACGCTCTTTCCTTCATCGTACTTTCCTCAACCTGCTCCTGACAGTTGTTTCACAGTGCAACTGTACAAGGTTTTCTGCTCTTGTTATGCCTTTCAGACCTTTTTATTCCTCTCAATTTCCCTTTCAGCACTGAATGACCTCATCATCAGTCCCAACGCCTGGCCTTTGGCCTCAGTTTTACATATTCCATTGTTTCCATACTCCATTGATATCTTTCTCTCCATTTTATCCAGATTGTTGCTGCTATTTTGGTACATGACTGGCCCCTCAACTCCAGTCATGGAACACAGTCAGTCACCTCAATAACAGAAGTGTTCTACCTCTTTCAGGGTCTGCCCTTCCACTAAACATGTCTTCAGTGTTAGCTCTGGTGTGTATTTAGGATCAGTGTCCTTTATTCCTCCGCTTGAATTTTGGTGTTTGGGCATATCTTGCAATACAGAATCTTCTTTTACATTCCAGTATAATTTAAGTTATGCAGTATGCCTACGCCGTGCCCACATCATCTGCGTGGGCAGACCATACCTATCCTCTGCTCCCTTTCTGTTATCAGAACCACAGTTTTGTTCACTTTGTTATTGCATTCCCTACAGAGCCTCTCCCACGACATCTATGCAGCCACTTCCCTCGCCAGACATTTTTGCCTGTCCTCTCATTCACCACAAACTTGGTTTCTCTGATATTGATTTGAATCCTTTCTTTGCCATTCCACTTCTCCATACTTTCTGAGCTTCTCCTAAGACGTCTTCTTGTGGCTGTCTCGGCTAATAACATAGGGTCCTGCTCACATAGCAGCTCCCAAGTGCCTTCTTTTCCATATTCCTCTGCAGCATCTGTCATGACTATGATTTTCAGTGAAGGATTAAATGCTGGTTCTTGAACTCCAAGACATAATATCTCTGAGTCTTTTGTGTACTTTGAGTAATGCCTCCACCTGAGATCTTGCTTCACTCCATTGTTCCCTCACTACGCTCTCCTTTTCCTGAACACACTGTCAGATACCTTCTTAAAATCCTTGAGTTTTTGTATTTAGAATCTGCAGGTCGCATTTTACCAGATACGTATGTAACTTATAGTAACTGCAGTGCCTTCTTAACTTCTCGGTTTCTTCACACCTTTGAAACACTTGACACTTTTGCTGGGGACTTTCACATAGAGGACAGTCTGCTGCTGTTGATTTGAATGGCCTGAAGCCAAAGAGCACTAAGGGCCTTTTCATACAGGGTTTCAAAAAATGTTTAAAATGATAAGTGAATTTAACCACTGTGCAGCGCTGACTTCGCACAGTTAGAAGAACCAAGTCTTAGAGAAATATCATGCCTAACACTTCTTTAGGTATATGATTTTATGTGTACTTTTATATATTTATCTATTCTGTATGCAATTTACTGTGTAATTGCCATTTTTCAGTGATGTTTATTCATCTCTTTTTTCATGTTTGGAAAATATAAAAAATAAGTTTGGGTTGTGTCAAGTTTACTTTTAGTTTTTTAAGGCATTCCAGTTTTTGTTTTTAAATAAATATGTTGCATGTGTTTTGTAACCTCCCTTTCTAGGTATTCATAAAATTGTGCTTTCTAAAAGCGACATAAAATTCAAGGCCCATAATATGAATGGTAATTAGGACAGTATGTAAACCTTTTCTGTTTGGAAATCCCTTATTTCATGAGGATCCAATTTTGGTTGCTCGGGTGTAAACGTTTTTTGTGGATGTATAAATTA
The DNA here is from genome assembly GCA_039081455.1 of Macrobrachium rosenbergii. Classification (NCBI taxonomy): domain Eukaryota; kingdom Metazoa; phylum Arthropoda; class Malacostraca; order Decapoda; family Palaemonidae; genus Macrobrachium; species Macrobrachium rosenbergii. Next base: position 1,359,634 of record JANJGK010000036.1, on the reverse strand, counting down.
GTCTTGTTCTTTGTGATGTAACCCATTCTGTTTCTTCATTGCTAATGTCATCTTCTTACCGTGAGTTCATTCCTTGTTATTTCTGGCCTGAAGTCCAGAATTCCTACATATAGCATCGTACATTTCATTCTGTCTTTTACACATTTATTTTGCTTTGTTTACCTTTAAAAAGGAGAGAGTGCCACTCAAGTCTTGCCCGCTTGATACATACTAAAGATTTTGGAGGATGTACAACTTTCAAGTCATTTCTGCTCACGTAGCCATTGTAAGAGTTGCAACTGTCATCTTCTACGTACTGACATGATTGCCTTCCAGCTGTCCTTGATAAGATGAAACTTTTGAAGAGAGCAGGGTTATGGAAGTGCCCTATGAATTACCGCACGTCTCCTCCTCAAAGGACAGCGGTTTGCTGCTTCCTTTTGGTCTCCAGTGATGAGTTGAGTTCGAGAGAGGTGCTGGTCTCCCGGAACTTGTTTGTAGTGAGCCGTACCCTCCAGTTTCAGATGACAAGGCTTTAGGTGACTATATTAAGAGAGGTTCCCTGGGTGTTCCCAAGTTTGAAGCCAAATTAGGGAACTGCACTAGCAAGTTATTCCTACTGCCAGTATTTCAATTTCTCTCCTTTTCTCATGTTTCTGCATTACTGTTTGAAATATTGCTCTCTTATTTGGAGTGCTAGGTCATCCATGTCTTCTCAGAAGGAGTGAATCCCCTCTTTCTCAGTGGTTTAGGCTCTCCTTCCCTTATAGAAATTATTCTTTGGGTAGGAATCCTTTTAATGCACATCAGGCTTCTGTGGGCCCTATTTGCCTAGGAAGTTGGTAGTCCTTGAGACATACTCTACAGTAGAGTGAGTAATTTCCCCTCTAATCAAGCTTTGTCATTTTTGTTCTTGAATCCTTGAATCTTACCATCTTTATCTTTCAAAAACCAGACCTGATGTCTCTTTTGAAGTGGTCCTCCTTCCTCCTCCTTCCTGGGGCAGGGTAAAGGCGGTGGGAGTCCTGTCCCAACAGCCTTTTTGGGACAAAACCCATCCTAACAACTTACAGTAGAGTCTGATTGAGCATACATTCTCTGGCAGGTTGATGTGATTATGGATTTTGGTCAGGTTTATTCTCACCTTTTTTTTTATCTTACCGTCTCGAGAACAGAGTATTAACACCGTCGTTTGCAAGTTGCACGAGTACTTCAAAAGTCTCATTAGAATTTGGGGTTTTCTTTGTAGCAGTTCTCTATTGGGTTCTGCCCTTCCAGCACCAAAGCAGTATATCACATTACTGTAGTGCAATGGTTCTGACCTACAAAGAAAATGCTGGAAAATAATGTATTTTGTTTCATTATAATGTATATTTTGTGAGAGTTTGGATTGCAGTTTTGTGTGCAATACTGAGTCATTCATGGTGGCTTTTCACAAGATCTCTGAATAAGCAGGTGCTGACTGGTGTGGCACTGCTCTGGATGTATGTTGGAGTTTTTTCCACTCGTAATTTTTTCCAGATGTGTTGTGTCCAAAGTCTCCTATCCATTGCATCTTCCTCCAATATCCAAAGTCCTATCTTTGCCCCTTCCATTCCTATGTTCCTGTGTGGTCTTTTGTAGGATTTCCTCTCCCTCTCGATTTATTCCATTCCTTTGTCGTGTGGTCATTCTTCTCATACCTTGGAACGTAACAGACTCGCAAAGTCTTGATCTGTTTACCTTTGTGAGTACCCTTGACTTACCTAATGTCCAAGATGCACCTCAGTGCTCTGATGTGTATTTTGTCCTACAACATTCTTTTCTCTGCTTCCTCATGTCCCGCATTTATGCAACGTGAGTCAAGATGGTTTGTGCGTTTTCCGTAGCTTCACTAACATCTCTTGTTTATCCGAGACGTTCTTGCTTTCTCATGGATGCCTGCGTCTGTCCCATCTTTGTCACGTGTTTTTGTTAGTCGTTCTGTCTGTAATATTCATTTGTACATTTTTAACATTACTCACACTTGAAACTTTCACTTTGGGGTCTCAATTTTCCACTCTGACAAACAACTTTATAGTTCTTCCTTGTCTGATTCATTTTGATGGTTGCTGACCTTAGATACAGGTACCCCTGGCATTCAGACTTCCATACAGTTTTCTCATTGCTCATGCCTTGCCTCTGCTCAGTGCTCGCTTAATATCTTGGTTTAGTTACCTTCCTTTATCTCTCGCCTGTTTGAATGCCTCCGTTTGTTTTTGTGTCTTTAAATGTTTTTGGTTTGACATCACCCTCTGCCCACCACCTGTGCTCTCTTTGTTACGTATTCCCGTCCCTTTCTGCCTGCTATTCCTTCTGCTTTACAAACCTCTACTTCAGCCCAATTTATCTACTGTCAACATCCATTCAGCATCCATTTCTATTTGCTGTGTGGTTCTTGTTTAGCTGCTTCATATGATTGTACCTGTCCCCTTTGAATTCACTTCTGTTTTTCTCCTTAACTTTTGTCCTCTGTGTTTGAAATGATCTATTGTTTTAACTGTGGTATCTGTGGTATTACCTGGATTTAACAGTGTGCTGTGGATGTGAGTTCAGATCCCATTCATGCCTTGGTAGATTTCGGTGGCAGCTTGGCCTGTCTCTGAGAGCAAGGGACATAGGCCTACATGCTGAGTTTTCCTCAGCCACTGCCTGGTTCCCCCAGGCCCTCTTCGAGTAAGTTTGGTCACTGAGACGTAGGGCAGTGTAACGACATGTTCCTTACCTCTGCTGTTTGTTATCAACTCTTAAACCAGGCACACTCTCGAGATTCTTCAACGTCAAGATGTAGAGTGCATGGCTGCACTTCTGAACACTTTCATTCAGGTTTCCTTTTTTGAGGTAATGTGTTTATGGTCACAATATCTTTGTCCTTGTTTCCCAGTTTCCTCTAGCTAGTCTGCTCGGCCGTCTGTCTAAGTCATGGGTATTTTTCATCAGTTTATTTGTATGGTGTTTCACTTGTGACTTCCAGTTCATGTCAAGAAAGTGTTTATCCTTTGTATCCCACTTACAAGCATTTGTTGTCATAACTTGAGTTAGTGCTTGATAATGAATCCAGCTTTGAATAACCTGATGTTTTCTGTCTCGAATGGGAGCTTTTCACAAGATCTTGAAAGAAGCGAGTACAGATAGGTGTGTCACTGCTGTTGATATATTGTGTTTAGGTTATTTTTGCGTGTAACTTTTTCCAGATGTGTCGAGTCCAGAGGCTCCTGTGTTGCATCTACGTCTGGTCTTGATCATGTCTTTGTCCCTTCCATTGCAGTACGTGATGCGTTGTTCTTGTGTAGGAATTCCATTCCGTCACGAGTTAATCCATTCCTTTTTCATGTGGTCATTTTTCTCAAACATCAGAACGTTCTCAAACCCGCAAAGCCTTGGCCTATTTCCTGTACTTAAGTGAGTACACATGATGTGCCAAATTGTCTTGGACCTGTGTCAGTAATGTGATGTGCATTTTGCCCTAAATTCTTTTCTGTTTCCTCAAGCCCCACACTTGTGCACTGTAGGTCAAGGTAATTTATGCTTTTCACAGATTTTCACTCTTAATATTTCCTGTTCATCCAAGAAGATCTAGCTTTCTCAATGATGTCTGCATCTGTTCCATCTTTTTCACGTGTTCTTGTTACTCGTTCTGTTTATAAGCGTTACCTGTAGCTTTTGTATATCTCCTGCATTTGAACATTTCACATTTCTCAGTTTTCCAAACTCTGCTAAACATCTTCCAAGTTCAGCCTTGTCAGTTTCACTGTGGACTTTGGTAATCCTAGACAGAATAATATAATCATGCTTGTGTTTTGTTCTGACTTCACGTCTTCTCAGAAGTGTCTCCAGTATTTAGTCCCTCTCTTGTATGGCGTTTGCGTTGTGAGGTCTTAGATTTAACTTTGTATGACATCTTGCATACTGTTTCCAGCCTTGTCTTTGGTTTGTTGTGTCTACGCCTTTATTTTGGTAATCCCTGTGTCCAGACTGCCATACAGTTTTCTCATTGCTCAGGACTTTCTCTGCTCAGTGCTCTTTGATGTCTGGGATCAATTGTCTGACCTGTACCTCTCACCCGTTTGAATGCCCTCATTTGTTTTCCTGCCTTTAAATGCTTTTGGTTTGACGTGCGCCCTCTGTCCATCACCTGTGCTCTCCATGTTACATATTCCTGCCTCTCTCTGCCTGCTATTTCTTCTGCTTTATAAACCTCTACTTTGACCCAATTTATCCACCATCAACATCTATTTGTATTTGTTTTGTGGTTCTTGTTTAGATGCTTCTTCATATTGTACCATGTCCCCTTAAAATTCACTTCTGTTTTTCTCCTCAACTTTGTCTTTTGTATTTGAAATGATCTGTTGTTGTAATCATGGTAGCTGTGTGGTGCTACCTGGATTTGACAGTGTGGTGTGGTTGCGAATTCAAGTCCCAATCATGTCTTGGTTGATTTCAATGGCAGCTTGAACTATCTTTTTGACCTAGGGATGTTGGGGAACAGGCTTACCAGCTGAGTTGTCCTCAACCACTACTTTGTTCCCCTAGGCTATATGTGTATGTGTTAAGTCACCGAGATATTTTAGGGCTGTCTAATGATCTGCTCTTTGTTATCGACCCTTGAACCAGGCCTGCTCTTGAGATTCTTCAAGAGAGTGCATGGTTTTAATGGTCGATTACAAACAGTAAACGTCCAGATGATCTTTGGCTAGTCTGTCCAGCCTTCTCTTCAAGCCATTGGTAATTCTTGATTTGTATGGTGCCTGTGTAACTCCGTTCATATAAGGAAAACTTTTATACTTTTCATTGTACAGTGCAGTATCCAATTTACAAGTGTTTGTTGTTATAACATGAATTATTTCCTAATGTTAATTCCAGCTTTGGATAACTTGCTTTCATACCAAAGGTTTGTCTTCTGACACTCTCAGTGTCGCTCCAGTGTCTCAAGATTGAAGTTTCTCTCATGTTCCCCAGTCTGTCTTGTTTATTTCGCTTTCCATTTTTCGTACTCGCCTCGTCTCTTGCACTCCGTTTTGGTTTCGTCTTCTGCGACCACTCACCTTTCATTGACCGTACGTATTGGAAACTCTTTTTCAGGTGTTCTTAACTTGGATAGCTAGGTTTGTGTATAATACAGCACTCATACTTCCCTCTCTAGCTAAGAAGGTGTCTTATGTCAGTGGGTATGTAGTGTAGTATACATCAGTTTGGTAAACAAATCGTGCAGATACTGGTAAAAGAAGATTGTGTGTGGTACAAGAAAAGGTGTCTCTCCATGCTGTCTGCAAAAACCACCGTTAAATGAAAAGATGACATTGGAAATACATTGTTCCACTGTTGAGGAAGCATTCGAAAAGTCTCGAATGGGTGAGTAATCTTTTGAATAGTGAAATGATTTACATACTGCCTAATTACCACTGTATATTGGGATACAGAACTTGGTCTTTCCATCTTGTTAACAGTGAAGGCTGTTATAAAATAACAGGATTTTATCTGATATTTCCACTTGCAGTGTCTTTTTATTTTACAGTGCCACCTTTTGCCTGTCTTCAGTGATTTCCAAATGAGACCCCCATAGTGGCTAACTAACTGGGGTTCTTAATTATGTGCAGTGGTTTGTGTGTCTGCCTTTTGTAACCACCACTGCACTGACGCAGGTGGTTACAGCTGTAACTTGTTCATGGTTGTGTTTTTCAATTCTCTGCTTTTGCAGTGCTTTCTCATGTTTTTAAACTTTAGACATTGTAACCTGATGCATTGCTTGTACTTACGGTTGATTTTTGCGTCTAAATGTCCATTTTTAGTCAAGTGACACATGCAGCATAACTTCTCTTTACTCAGAGGAGCAGTGTATCCCACAATGCCTGCTTCTCATGTTTTGGAAATTAGGTGCCAATATTTTATAATACCTTTATTTTGTAGCCTTTTCCAGTGCTGTAAGAGTCAAATGCTTTAGGACTTTTCTACCTGAGAAGCTTGTTGCAGTTCTCTCAGACATCAACAGCCAGCAATGGTTAAGACTTTCCTGTAGACCAGTCAAGCTAGGCTTCTCTGTAGTCCATGTCCCTCACTGTCCAGGAATGGGAACTGGGTAGGCACTGCATCTCATCAACCCATGGACCTTTTATATATTTGGGCAATTGTGGAAATGTTACATGTCTTCACATGCTGAACTTTTTGATTTGCAAAACATACGCTACCTAAACCAACTGCAAGACTTTCCTGATCTGCTAGCTTCTGTCTCTCATCATGAACGCTATTGATTGTTGGGAACTTAATAGTTTCAAGGCTGTTTAGTCTGTTGTGCTGGAAAGTTTTTGCGAAATAATTGAGACTTTCAGTAGCCTTCTGGTTAGTTTAGCTAATAGGCTGTTTGTGAGCAGTGTTGTCTTATAGTTTTATAGTTCCACGCTTCGTTCCAGCTATCCTTTTTTATAATGGACCCTGTTTTTAATTTTACCTTTGCACCACCCAGTACTGTGAAGCAACATTCCTAATTTTGACTGCTAGTGCTGCAAGTCCCTCCCAGTAACAGTATGCCCAGTCCTTGAGTGCGAGTTCTCGTACCCAAGGATGTGGTGGCACGTACACCTTGGAATACAATACTGTTGACTGCGTATTGTACAAGATTATACAGCAGTCTTCGTCAGTATGTGGCCTTAATGTAAAAAGACAACTGCGAGTTTTGACAGATTTTTAGCAGAGTACTTTGGGCTGTAGAAGCCAAGTTCTAAGGACAAGACCTTTGTTGAGTACTTGGATGTAATTTATATCCACTTCCTGGTTCTTTCAGCATTGATAGCATTGCATTTAATGTATCCAAGGCCAGAAAGTGTTTCCTATTGCTTTTGAATGCAAACATTGCATCTGGCAGTGCTTGACACACTCAAATGCTGCAGAGGAACTATGTAGCAGGTTGTAATGCTATCTAACATAATTTCCTACATCAGGTCATTTGTTTGACCATGGATCGAGAAGTGTTCTCCAGTTTAGATGACAAGAGCAGCAAGAACCCTTTTCATTGGGATTAAGTGGCTTGAATTGGGAGTTTGTGGTTGTCCAGCCATGGTAATAGTATTTCAGTGTGTTACGAGGTTCCCTGCTTGGCTGGTTTAGATAAGCTTCAGAAATGAACTCTATATTATTGTTCTTACTGCCCTTGCGTTTGGATAATGCTTGTTGCTTGCAGCTTTTGATCTACTTTTCTTTCTGTATTTCCTTTTACCTTTTGCTTCTTCCTAATGAAGATATTTTTTGGAACCTTGGATTCCAAGTCAATGGCCCCTTTGGTGGGCTTGTTCCATATGAATAGGTTTCATCTTCTGAATAATAATATTAATTATGGTTTATTTACTGCTTTCCATCATGGGTTTTAAATTGTTTAGAACACGTAATTGTATTCTGTTGGAGTGACTACTCGAGTTGGTACCCTTTTGCCTTCTTGCATAAGCACTGTCAATAGCTGATGAGCAATAATGATAGCAATCAAATTTTCACTTTCCAGTGTTTACCTGGGGATGTGCAGGTCTGTGCTAAATGGAGGAATCTGTTTTGTACAGCATCTACTTTATAGTAGGACCAATGCTCTTGACTTTTCCATAGGGCCTGAGACTCCTTGCCTTAGGATGCCCAGGGACCAGGACTCTGTCTCTCCTAACTCCTTATATCAAAGGATTGCTTTATCCTCTTGATTCTTGCCTTAAAGAATCCTTACAGGATATTCAATCACCCCCATTTTCATTTCTGATTGTAGCAACAGTGATTTAACACTGATTTGCAGCTTCAGGTGGTAACCAGTATTGTTAAATGGTGGTTCTTCCTATACCCAGAATGATTGTTGTTCTTATAACCAGTAATGTTAAAGCATGATTGGTCTTCCTGTTTTTGCCTCTAGAGCTTGACAATCTTAGGAGTTCTAGATAACTTTTCTAAAACTTCGAGACTAATAGAACTTCCAGGTGAATTTTTTTTCCTGGAGCTTGACACTCCTAGAAGTTCTAGATAACTTTTCTAAAACTTCGAGACTAATAGAACTTCCAGTTAATTTTTTCCTAGAACACTTCTAAAAGTTCTAGATAACTTTTTTAAAACTTCGAGACATCTAGAAGTTTCAGGTGAATTTTTTTCTAGAGCTTGACACTTCTAGAAGTTCTTGATAACTTTTCTAAAACTTCGAGACTTTAGAAGTTTCAGGTGAATTTTTTCTAGAGTCTGACACTTCTAGAAGTTCTAGATAACTTTTCTAAAACTTCGAGACTTAAGTTCCAGGTAGTTTCTTACAGAGCTTGACACTTCTAGAAGTTCTAGATAACTTTTCTAGAACTTCAAGACTTCTAGAAGTTCCAGGTATGTTTTTTCTAGAGTTTGACACTTCTAGAAGTTCTAGATAAATTTTCTAGAACTTCAAGACTTCTAGAAGTTCCAGGTATATTTTTTCTAGAGCTTGACACTTCTAGAAGTTCTAGATAACTTTTCTAAAACTTCAAGACTTCTAGAAGTTCCAGGTGAATTTTTTTAGAGCTTGACACTTCTAGAAGTTCTAGATGACTTTTCTCAAACTTTGAGACTTCTAGAAGTTCTAGGTGAAATTTTTCTAGAGCTTGGCACTTCTAGAAGTTCTAGATAACTTTTCTAAAACTTCGAGATTTCTAGAAGTTCCAGGTATATTTTTCCCAGAGCTTGACATTCCTAGAATTTCCAGATAACTTTTCTAACATTTCGAGACTTCTAGAAGTTCCAGGTGAATTTTTTTTCTAGAGCGTTACATTCCTAGAAGTTCTAGATAACTTTTCTAAAACTTCGAGACTTCTAGAAGTGCCAGGTGAATTTTTTTCTAGATCTTGACTCCTAGTTCAAGATAACTTTCCTAAAACTTCGAGACTTTTAGAAGTTCCAGGTGAATTTTTTCTAGAGCTTGACACTCCTAGAAATTCTAGATAACTTTTCTAAAACTTCGAGACTTCTAGAAGTTCCAAGTGAATTTTTTTCTAGATCTTTACTCCTAGTTCTAGATAACTTTTCTAAAACTTCGAGACTTCTAGAAGTTCCAGGTGAATTTTTTTCTAGAGCTTGACACTCCTAGAAATTCTAGATAACTTTTCTAAAACTTCAAGACTTCTAGAATTTCCAAGTGAATTTTTTTCAAGGGTTTGACACTTCTAGAAGTTCTAGATAGCTTTTCTAAAACTTCGAGACTTCTAGAGATTTCAGGTGAATTTTTTTCTAGAGCTTGACACTTCTAGAAGTTTTTGATACCATTTCTAAATCTTCGAGACTTCCAGAAGTTCCAGGCAAATTTTTTCTAGAGCTTGACACTTCTAGAAGTTCTAGATAGCTTTTCTAAAACTTCGAGACTTCTAGAAATTCCATGTGAATTTTTTCCTAGAACCTTAACACTTCTAGAAGTTCCAGATAGCTTTTCTAGAACTTCGAGACTTCTGGAAGTTGCAGATAAATTTTTATTGAGTGCTTGGCATTTCTAGAAGTTTTAGATAACGTTTCAAAACTTCGAGACTTCTAGAAGTTCTAGATAACGTTTCAAAACTTCGAGACTTCTAGAAGTTCTAGATAACTTTTCTGATACTTTAAGACTTCTAGAAGTTCCAGTTGATTTTTTTAAAGCTTGACATGACACTTCTAGAAGTTCTAGATAACTTTTCTAACACTTCAAGACTTTTAGAAGTTGTACGTGACTTTTTCTAGAGCTGGGAGACTTCTAGAAGTTCTAGATGACTTTTCTAAAACTTGACTTTTCCTGCTAGTTTCTCCAGAAGGAACTGACACTGTACTATGTCTATAAAAACATTGGAGCTTTATTATAGAACTAGACTTTTTGAGCTGTATGCTAGATCTAGATAACTTCTAGAACTTTGATCCTTCTAGTAGTTCTTTGCCAGATCCTCTAGAAGGAAATGGCATAGTGCTCTGTTGCTATCTAGAACTGTTCTAGTTTTTGTACTTTGCCATTAGGCCAAATATATTGACTCGAAGCAGATACTTTGTCTCGTTAAGAATCTGTTCACACACCGTGGTGGCCATTTGCTGGTCCTAGTTTGACCCTGTAGCCTAAATTTCATAGATTAGGCTATTCCAAAGACCCCTGTGGTGGTCCTAGTTTGACCCTTTCTGGACCTGTGGCTTAAATTTAATAGAATTCTTTGTTCTAGAGTCCCCTATGGTGGTCCTAGTTTGACCCTTTGTGGCCCTATGCCCTGAATTTGATAGATTTATTCGATCTGGAGGCCCATATGATGGTCCTAGTTTGACCCTTTGTGACCCTAAGCCCTAAATTTGATAGATTTCTTCGTCCTAGAGGCCCCTATGGTGGTCATAGTTTGACCCCTTGTGGCCCTGTGGCCTAAATTTGGTAGATTTCTTCGATCTAGAGACCCATATGGTGGTCCTAGTTTGGCCCTTAAATTAGTATGAATTCGAACAACACTTTTCCTTTCATTCCTGGCACTTGCTTAGAGGAAGTGGCCTTATACTGTAGGTGCCAGCAGCAAGAAAAGGGGTTGGGGATGGGGCATTTTTATAAGGAATTTTGGGGATTTCAATCTCGAGGTCATTTGGAAATCAGGAACTGATTTGCTTGGCTGCTTGAGACTGGCAAAAATGGCATTTGTAAAGCTAAAAGGTTTGTGGGGTTTTGAAACATGGTCTCTCTCTCTCTCTCTCTCTCTCTCTCTCTCTCTCTCTCTCTCTCTAAAACTAATCTAGCTCTTATTTCTCGTAATTTTCAAGGTTGTTTGTGGTACACACTTTGGTAAAGAATCTCTCTCTCTCTCTCTCTCTCTCTCTCTCTCTCTCTCTCTCTCTCTCTCTCTCTCTCTCTCTCTCTCTCTCGTATGTGGTACACACATTGGTAAAGAATCTCTCTCTCTCTCTCTCTCTCTCTCTCTCTCTCTCTCTCTCTCTCTCTCTCTCTCTCTCTCTCTCTCTCTTTCGTATGTGGTACACACATTGGTAAAGAATCTCTGTCTCTCTCTCTCTCTTAGTATGTGGTACACTCTTAAAGAATTCTCTCTCTCTCTCTGTGCAATCACGAGTTGCAACTTGAAAGTGATGAGAAAGAAAAAATAGGTATCAGGTTCAAAGGCCTAATGTAAAGATAAGCCATTTTTAAAGTATGGCTAAGAAAAAGTCAATTTTATTCAAGCCTTTTAGAGGCTATAAAAGGCTTGGTCATTAATAAGACTTGAAGAGCCTTTTCTTTGGGCCATTAATATAAGCCTTATTTACTAGAGAAATAAGGGTTTTAGCAAGGGTCAAACCAAACGGTTTTATGGACCATATACAGGGTATAGACTAAGTCGAAGTAAAGCCTTTAAAAGGCTTCCCTAAAACGTACGATTGTAGATTTTTAAAAAAATTGCCTTTTAAAGGGCACCAAAAACTTCTGAATATTATGCCTAGTTAAGGCCTTTTAAAACATTAATATTAGGCCTAGTTAATGCATTTAAAACCAGTTAAAAGTTAGGAATGTATAGAAAATGGCCATAAAAAGGTCTCTAATAAGAGATGGCTTAACAAAACATCTCAAAGAAGACTAACGATGACGTCATTGGTGTTATGAGTGACGTATGAAGTCGCTAAGGTCATGATACTGGTGACGTCATAAAAAGGGAAACGATGACGTCATTGGTAGAATAAGTGACGTATCAAGTTGCTAAGGTGCTCACGACACTAATGACGTCATAATTGTAATGGAAAATACATTATAGCTGTAAGTCAATGCTGTGACGTCATCATTGTAATGTATGATAAAAGTAAATAAATCTGCTAAATGTCCGTTAAGTCTTTTATTTTGATCCACAAGAGAATCTTATAAGTAGGGAAGGTTAATTATGTTAATGATAAAAATCAAATATATTTTTTTTTACCCCTCGAGCCAGCACTGCAATGCCCCAGGAGGGAGTAATATGTCCTCAGCCAGAGTTAATATGAAGTCAGGTCAGTCAGTCATCAGCAACTGAAACCGACTCGAAAAAGGACTGATTTTTTCTAAGCTGACTTTGGCCGAGATGGGAATATATGAAGCCTTATGCCCTTGTATTTTCCAAGATGGCGTCGGCCATATTCTATGTCCCTGAGAGAATGTTTAGACTTAAAATGCCTTATAAGATGCCGGGACAGGGAGTCCAAAGAGGGTTGGGGGTATGGTGTTATACCCACCGAGACTTCAACCTAAAGCTTACGTTCAACTACCATGGCTAATGTCTAACTTGCCAGAGAAAGTCTTCATGAAACATGGCGTGAAAAATCCGTGTAGAAATGTAAAGCCAGAATTTCGTCCAGTCGTCTCTCTCTCACTGTTTCTCACGCTCTCTCTCCCACTCTTTCTCTTTAACTCTCTCAAAACTCTTCGGGTTTAAAACATAAATTCTGACACTTACGTGATTTTGCATGATTTTACGAGACATCACGACTCTCTCTTTCTCACTCTCTCTCTCTCTCTCTCTCGCTCTCTCTCTCTCTCTCTCTCTCTCTCTCTCTCTCTCTCTCTCTCTCGCTCACGTCTTCGTATAGAGAATGGGTCTTTTACTTATGCATCAGACCTCATAGAAAACGAAGGGACAAGCAGCGAAAGAAACGATGACTACGATAAATATATTCTCGAGTGTCTTAGCCATTTTGATACCGACTTTGCACCAGACAATTCTTGAACTTAGAGCCGTAAAGAGTAATTTACTTGTAAATATTGATAAATAAGGTTATTTAATAACTATTTTAGTTGATATTTATATATAAAACTTAGGTCCTTTTCTTTAAATAAGGATTTTACCTAAATAACTTTGTAAATTTCCAGGGTCTCTCACAGCCTATTCTCCGACATCTTTCGGCGTTTTGCCGTCAATTTTGACGTCAAAATATCAATATTTTTTGGCAAGATTGGGGTTTTAACATGTTCATAAGCGTGATATCAACACGAGACTTCAATTTTGCAATAAACATTGACAAATTGACGTCAAATTTGACGGCAAAATACCAAAACACGTCAGAAAATAAGCTCTGTGATAGACGTAGAAATGTTGTATAGTAGGCTAGTGATTTCAAAATTCTTCGATTATTTTTCGAATGATTCCGATTTAGTTGAAGTTTTTAAGACTGTAATTGACAATTTTTGCTTAGCATTTTTATCATCTGATTTCGTTTTTTTTAAAATAGCTTTTCCTGGCCGATTTATTCCCTATAAATTTGGTGATATAATACGTTTAATTATAACTTGTAAAACACCAATCTCCATTATTAGATAGGCTTATTTTTAACCAGATAAATCATTAATTAATTTCAGTTGTAACTGCAATTATTTACGTATTTTTACAGCATTTCTTCATAATCAGTTTTTTTTACTTACGTTACCTTATTTTTTATATTGTAACTAACAACTTAGGCTGCATTTTATATTATTTTAGCTAAAGTTTTGGCCTACCTTATCAGCATCACTTGCACCAAAATAGTTATCTATTTATAATTAATTTTCTGTGACTCTAAATTGAATTCATTAACTCAAAACTCTTACAAGTTATATAAGTTTAATTTGGTGCTATTTTCAGTTTACATGATTTTTTCATCCACAAGATTAATTTGCAGTCTGGAATATTAATTTATACCTTCAGACGTCTTCCTAGCAAGAGAATTTTACAGGAATTTCACGAAGAAACCAAACAAAAGCTCATCAACTTTATTTCAATTCTAAAAACTTTATTTTCAGTTAAAACTATATTACTTCAATGCACAAATCAATAAGGGTCATCCTCCAGTCTCTTGTTGCAACAAAAGCAATTAATTACACCAAGACACACACCGTCCCCCCAAAAGCAGACAAGTGACCCAAACCCCTTCAGGTGGAACAAGCGCGCCTTGAGGCACCCCACCACTTCATCTTATAGGCCTAATGCCACCATTCAATGTAAGTGATTGAGTCAGGTAAATGGTTGGAGACGTGCAAAGCTAATATCCTCCTGCCCCGTTCTTCCTCCCCCAGCAGGACAGCAGGTCGGACTAACGTCAGCCTTCACCGTACACGTGGACCACCAGGCCAGTTTAGGTTCTGTGTGATACATCTTGCAAGAGTCCACCCCATTGCCAGTAATTAGGGATGTGTATAGGCCTAATTAAACTAGTAACTGCCATGTAATTCAATAAAACCCCACCTAATTTTGCCACATTGACAGGTAATTAGAGAAAAACAAAATCTTCAAAAGATAATTATGTAATTAGGGAGAAATATGCATCCCACTGCCACTAATTAGGGATATGAATAGGCCTATCTAACTAGTAATTCTGTAATTAGGGAGAAACCAATGATTAACAGCTAATTTGGTAGGAAAACTTTTCATTAACGTAATTTGGCCAAGAAATCTTCCTCTTTAACAGGTAATTATGTAATCAGGAAGAAATATGCATCCAATTGCCTCGTAATTAGGGGATAAACTGCTTCATTCACACGTAATTATGGAGCAACAATATACTTCATTTACAGGTAAATATGGAGGAATGTCCAGCACCTGACTGGTACATTCATTTGGGCTTTTTGAAGTCAGGATTTCTTCCCCCATTTTCTTTCAGCTTCCAGCTTTAACAAGACTACGAAAAGCAGTTTTGTACTGTTCACAGGAACAAGTCTGCAAGACTATGAATAGCCATTTCATTTTGCTTACAAAACACAAGACTATCAAGATATCTCTTTGTTATACTTATCAAAATAGGGCAACATGACTAAAATTTGCCCACAAGTGAAAACTGCTGTTTAATACTGACCATGAAATGTGGAATTTCGTATTACAAAAACCGACCTTCACATACTCACTACAGTAAGATTACAAGACACAAAACACTGTACTGTAGTTTCGTACTGATCACCTATAAAGGAGTACAGAATTATGAATATTTTTCATATTAATCATTTTGATGGTGTCATCATTCCTGCTGTCAGGACCAGCTAGTACAAGTTAGGAACAACTTCATGGGAAGTTTAATACTTTGAATTTAGACGTTATACCTCAAAACTCGCCTTTAAAAAGCTATTGCTAATTTAAGTTTCAATATCTTTATATTTTTGGTCAGTGTTTAGGATACTCTAAATCTTGGCCTTTCATCTCACTACTTCAATAATTGCAAACTTCTTTAGGCAAAAGCCTCGATCCAACTCACTTTCTGGGCATAGAAATACAAAGCTGTGACTCTTTTTTGGTAAAACAACTCGACAAAACTCATTTAGGCAAAAAAAAATAGACTAACCTGAGACTTTATAGGCAAAAAAAAAAAAAAAAAAAAAACTACGAAACTCTCTCATTTTAGGCAAAAAATCTAGACTATATGTGACACTTTCTAAGCAAAAACCCAAGAAGTAACACAAAGGCAAAAAACACTTTCAACTACTAACTCTTTTTAGGTAAAAACCTATCTAAAACTGAGACACTTTCAATGCAAAAATTCTCCCCTCAAGATACACTTTTTAAGCAGAATCTCTCACAAACAAACAACTTTTCTATGCAAAAAAACCTTTCCAGAATTGACACACTTTTTGGAAAACATTATCACACAGTTACAGCCTTCCAAGCCAAAAAACTCCAGGACTAACAGACTTCCTGGTCATAAAACTAACAGGATTAAAGACATTTCAACCCAGTGACTCACGAATCCTATAAATACATCCAAAACAAAAAGGTATTCTAAGCAAAAACTCCCCAAACAAGATTTCTTAGCAGAAACAAACCACAAACTACCAAAAAATACCTAACTTTATAGGTATCTAACAGACTTTCTAAAATTGAACCAACAGATTTTGACCCAAAAAAATTCCAAACCAAGAGTTTTTAACTAAAGAAATTCGAAACCAACAGACTTTCTAACCAAAGAAATTCCAAATCTAGACCAGCAGATTTGCTGCTTCAAAAAAAAAAAAAAATTAAAAAAAAAATAAAAAAAATTTTCTAGCAAGAATAGTAACTAAGAGACCTCTAGGTCACACATTAAGAGACTTCGTAGCCCAAAAAATCACAAAAGGCTAACAGCCTTTTCAGTCAAAAACTCAAGACACATTTTGGAGGCCAAAGCACCAAGACTAACACACTCTTCTAAAGGCAACACAAGTACAAATTAAAAGGCTACAAGATTTTAGAAGCATCTCAGTACACTGTAATGGAATATATATCCCATCTTTTCACAATCACTTTAGGGAGAATGTCACAAACCAGTACACTTTCTAAACAAAAAACTAATAGAAACCAACACATCCTGAATGCAAAAAATGTATATAAAACAAAGACTTTGAAAGGCAGAGTTTTCATGAAGAATCAGACCTTCTCAGACTAAGTTTACCAGATTAAGACTTTCTAAAAGTGAAAGTATCACACACTAACACCATTTCTAAGTGTCAGGAAAACTTCTTCAGTGTGAAATATCACAAGAAACTTCAAAATAACAGTAAACAGAAGGTAATTTATATCCTAAAATTTGAAAGTACCACAGACTTAATAGACTTTTTAAAACCACACCTACCATCAGAAACCAAACTTTCTAAGAGAAAGTCTGAAAAGACCAAAGACTTCCTGAATCCCAATTGATCTTGGGCCATTTTTCTGAATCCTGGACTCATTTCAAACACCATCAAACATCTCCTGTGCTATGAAACTTAATATCATGTAATCCAGATTCTACCATTGTGGATCCTACTATTACTAAATGATTTCTGAAAACCAAACTACGCCGTCACCAAGAAATTGCTAAGTAGCAAATCCACTGTCACCTATAAATTGGCGAGTTGTAAATCCACTGTCACCAGCTTTATAAACTGGTAAGTACCACATCCACTGTACCCATCTAACACAAATACCAAGTCCATTGTCTCCAAATAAAATAACATTTGAATACATACACCACCACCATAAACTAATACAGTATTGTCCATATTCTATACACCACCATACAAGACCAAACAAAGTCTAATCAAGATGTACCGTACCTTTAACAAACTAGATATCATTAGGCTTTCCTGTGGAACAACTCTTTTAACATTATCATACTACAAAACTATTATTGTAAGTTGACACTTCTAATGCCAAAGTACAGTGCTGTGAGGAAGGGCTTGAATAAAACACAAACTACCACCATAGAAAATAAGATGTATTTCATCCCAAACTAGATATCTTCCGTACATTTCTTGACTGACATTGCTATTCAAAAATAGCAAACTTCCACCTTTACAGTAAGATAAAAGACCAAAACATACGAAGCCTCTACACAAATCTACTGAAATCTAGAGAATTATATTATAAATCAATTTAAAAACCAGGAAATGTTCTAATCTACATTGAATCTACTGGAATCTAGAAAGATTAAAAATCAATGTAAGAACCAGGATAAGTTATAATCTACATCAAGTCTACTGTAATCTAGAAAGTTATAAATCAATTTAAAAACCAGGATAAGTTCTAATCTACACCATGACCAGTGTCTTAAATCAAGTTACCCAAGATCAAGTATATGAACTACAAAATCTGTTGATATTCTAGTGACTTCTACAGTTACCCTGGCCCAGTAAGGCCTGCCAAGACCAATTAGGAGCACTGAAAAAGCTGTAGTTATAGATCTAAATACCGACAAAACAATAAAATCAGATCTCGTATCAATTTCTCCCCAGCAACAAAATATTATAAAACAATCCTTCCTTTCTTTTTTTAATTCTTCAGCTGAAAACTCTAATGGACAAAGTCAACAGACTATAATAAACCCAACAGGGCTTTAAAAAGACATCAGCCTGCAGTGAGGAAAGTAATAGGAAAATGCAATAAATAAAGACACACGATGGAATAAAAAGTAAGACCGATACACCTGAATTCAGATGTCCGCAGAAAGGAAGAATGAATTTGCTCCTATCTTGAACATTTGGAGGTCAGAAGAAGATTCAGCAACTGCACTAAGCAAACTATTCCATATTCAGTTGTATCCAAAACAAAACACTTGGAAAATTAAGTACCGTAGTCTTAAACCTGATACTAGAAAATGACAACCTGTTTGCAGCAGTGGCCAGCCTATCGCTGCGAGCAAAAACAGCTACACCAGTTAACGAAGAATGCAGAGGATGTTTGTCGTTGTCATACGTTTCATACAACAAACTAATGAATTCATTCTATATCTATGCAACAAGTCAACATTAAGAGTGAGCAAAATAAACTTTACTGATGACAACTCTATCCAAGAATTTGAGATAAGTCAGTATTTGAAGACCACACTCATAAACAGTACACCAAGCCACCATTACTTAAGCACCTCACATCAGAGACATAATTCTCCAATTTAATGAGCAAACACAAAGCTCAGTCAACCTATATGACACCTTCTTTGTCAACAAACTGTAAGAGGAAACCTGTGAACATCTGACATCAATTAACAATCACATCAACAAACCAAAGGTTTTTGTAACTTCTGTAAGGAAATGGCAACTAGCTTCTCCATAGCATCTGATTCATCTACATCTTACCAAGGTTTTAAAGGAATATTTTCCTATCAATGGACCCTTCCAACAGAAAGGTAACCTACAAGTGAGGACAGTTCCCTCATCCCATTAAATGTTGGGGAAAACATTTGTTCTAAATTCACCTTTTTCATTCAGAAAAATCTAGATATTACCTCACACTGTCTCAAAATCAAAGAATGCTTTTTGGCAAGGTGTTTGGTGATGTAGTATAATAACCTTTACAATATATCAAAGGCCACATTCTGCCTTATTACCTTGTTAGAAACTTATCAATTTTCGACCAAAGATTTACATATTTCAATCAAAGTTCCTCCAGGGTTAACACCCACTCTCTCTAATTGTTGTCTAATTACTAACGATGTGGCGAACACTTGCAAGGTTTCTCGCACTTATTCTAAACATGATTGTTGTGGTGTTTTATCCCTCCTTTATTTCAAGTACACGAATGAATGTCGGCCCAAGATGCAAGACGTTTGAGCCCCAAGCTGGTACCCCCTTTTGGAAAGACAGTGTGTGTCTGAAATACAATTAAAGGTTTTGCTGGACCAAAAGGATAACTCTCTCTACAAGGTCTGACAGACTTACTTTACACTTCTCAACCTAACTTTTACCTTTATACTTTATAAGACATCTGGCAGGATATAAATAATATTCAAAGCTTTAAAATAATCTTGCAAAACTGTTCTATGTAAACTACAGTAGTTAAAAAATAAAAAACTGCAAAACTGACAGACTCTAATCTCAGTGAATGATGCCTTGCAAGCTAAAATTTTCTGTACTACACCAACAAGTTTACTTATAATTCTCCAGGAAACAGTACTTGATCAAACGGAATCTCATAACCGCCTTATAAGTAAAATGTGACAACTCATGATAAAAAATTACAAATGATAATTTTTCTTAGAATTAAGTCAATTTTACACTTACTTATTTCTGACAACTGAAATAATCCTATCAAGAAATATTTAAGAGTCAATTTTTACACAGCTCTAAGGAAATAATTGTCAGCTACAACAGTCAGTATAACGGTCAACACCTTCGAAAACACATTCGCCATAACCATGTCTTGCTCGATCGTGCCTTTTCTTCTACAAGATCAAATACACTCAACTTCTCTAACAGGATGAGAGAGAATCCTGCACAAAATCTCACACAAAAACCAAAAACATTGTTGAGTTGTAGATTTTCTCACCTACTCACATACTTTTTTTGGGCAACTGTACATCATATGAAACCAAATTCTGGCTTTAAAAATCTACATGTTTGCTACACCATATCATGAGGACAATACATGCCAAGCTAACATTTGCTTCAAAGAGCAACAACAGTTGAACATAAGCCTAAGGCTCGTCTCAGTGGTAACTGTTTCCACAACCCTCATTGGACTCCCTGTCTGAACATTTTGTTAGACATTTTAAATAAATTCTAAAAGTTTCTTTCACAGGTTCACAGAACATTTTAAACACATCTTGGAAAATACAAGTACATAAGGCTCTTCCCATCTCGGCCATATCAGCTGAAGTCGGCTTAGAAAAACAATCAGCCCTTTTGAGTCGGTTTCAGTCGCTGACGACTGACTTGACCTCATATTACCTCTGGCTGAGGACATATTACTCCCTCCTGGAGGCACTGCAGTGCTGACCCCAAGGAGTCCTTTATTTTATAAAGTCTTTCCAGCTTTACACAATGTATAAATATATGAGGACTTCTGTACTTCAACTTACATCAATTAGTAAAGAGCAGTAATTCACTTCCTTTAATCTGTTCAGGTTTAGAGATGAATGTTTACAAACACTGCTCTAGTTCTCATTAAAACATAAAAACATATAAAATGAAACTTGTAACTTAAATCACAATACACAACTCTAACAAATATTTAAAACGAAGACTTTAGAATTCATTTGAAAACTGGGCAAAAAAGGCAAATATCTTTACGTTGAAAGATTCAACTTAATTTCATACCCTAACAATCTCAGGTCCACATATGAAGAGTTTACAATAAGAACTTACATGTGAGGGTTTGAAGACTGGGAGAAATAGAGAAAGCACCCTGAAAGTAAGTAAATAAGTGTGTGCGTGTGTGTGTGTCCAGGAAAGCATGTCAAATAGTCAGGGTCACTCCAGTAGAGAATATGATATACAAGAAAGCTTCAACAAAGTATGTAAAGTGAAATGATGGTTCAGATAACTATGTAAAGATTCTGGCAAAGCACAGAATGTGCGGAACTGCTCTAACAAAGAGAGAGAGAGAGAGAATGTGGATTTTATAACAGTACGAAACCTGGAAGTTTTCTGCTGACAAGTATTCAAGTGATCAAAAACTGCTCTTACAGCACAAGAGTCTAAAATTCTGGAGGGTCCAAGCTGAGCTGTAAAACTGCCAAGTGTTTCTATGTAACAGCTTTAACAGCAGACTGCAGAAATGCCCGTGAAAGTGTACAGTGTAACTTCAAGGTCACATGAAGGGAAGTCTAGTGAGGATAGAAAGCCGAGAGATAAAAGCATGGACAATGTCTACATTACGTCACCTTAAAAAGATATCTCATTTCTATGACGGGGTGCTATTGCTGATAATATTGCAAAGGAATATTGCTACCCAGATATCTGAAAATGTTGGCCTGTGGGGAAAATTTATATAGATATGAACTTCCGAGCTCAGTTTATCAAACCTAGATTGCAATGCCCAAACAGTATACCATAACTAAGGGATACAATGGATATTGTTACAATTCTCTTGATTTTTGGTACCACTAGTTTTTTCAATAGTTTTAAACTTTGCTCTGCTGTGCTGTGAAATAACAAAGGCACAAAATGACCTTTTGTAGCTAAATGAAAGTCAATACCTGATGAGAACTGAGCTCAAAGTTGAAATTCAGAAGTCCTTGTACAAATCAATACATACATATTTTGGTATTACAATAATTTTCCCATTATTCAAATTTTAGTTAAATTTTAACAATAACAGTCAAGTGAATCTTGGTTTCATTAAATTACTGAACTTCACTGGGAATTATATGAAAAGTTACAAAAATATAAAAAACACAGTACCTACAGAAAATCTCCATATGTCAAGACACTGTTACATTGGGACATCTACAATTTAGAAAAATCAATACCTCAGAAATAAAACATGATTTTCTCAAACAATTCATGTTAAAGTCAAATACATCTAAGATATGTCTTGTTAAAATGTAACTAGAAACATGGTCTAAAATGATTTAGTTCCTTAAGCTGAGACATAACTCTTTTACGATTTCATTTCCAATTACTTTTTGAAATTTCATTGTTGCCTGAAATGAACCATACTTTATATATACATAGAACCTACTGGTCACTTTTTACCAGATACTTATCCATGTAATTATAATAGCCACAATGCCCTTGGAACTTCCTATATTCTTCACACTTTTCTTGGATACACTTGTCACTACCAAGCATTAGATCTAAATGGCAGAATATGAAGTGATTCTGACGTCTGCAGCAGGAGTCGGACCTGCATTTGGAGTATCAGAAAGAGGTCATGCTACCTACCTGACAACTGCAGTCGAGTGGATAACGTGACCTCCTTCTGATACTCTGGATGAGGGTTCAAATCCTGTTACAGACATCAGAATTACATCACATTCTTCCATTTCGATCTAAGGCATGGTATTGACAAGAGTATCCAAAATGTGTGAAGAAACTGAGAAGCTAAGATTGTGGTTATTATTATTATTACATACTTCATAAGCCCCCTTGTTTACAAGGCTTTACAGTGAATTACTCTTAAGGGCAAGTGTACCTATAACAAAAACCAATCCCTCCCTGTCAATCAAATATCTTTCTTATACTTTCCATCATTTTAATCTCTTCCTCTTTGCTGTTCAACTTCTTTAACCTAACCGTACTCCAATTTACGTCTTTCGTGGAAAAGCAATCCCTTTGTGAGAACCTTACAAGGAAAGAGATATGGAAGACTTGCTTGTCTCAAAAATGTCAAAATGGCAGTTAATTAAATAGCAACTATCCAATAGCTAAGGAATTAAATAGCAACTATCCAATAGCTAAGGAGTCCAATAGAATTCAGCTTTTATAGCAAAAGTCTGAAAAAGACTTAGTGCTCTAGTAAAGAAAATGAATTGAATCGTTCCAGAAAGTCTAAGTATCAATGTAACATTAAGATGAACAAGCCCTGCTCATAACTGAGAATGCTCATTAACACATATACCACAAATATCTTTGTCAAACGGCAATTAAAAGAGCACTTATGAGTTTACTTATTCATATATATAAAAGGCCATTAGTGTATTAAGAATACCTAACTTCCTTTACATCAACATTCTGAATTTGAGCTTACTTACAGATTAATTTACCTAAAATGTTTTGCAAAAAAAAAAATTGACCTCTAAAAGCAAGAAATTCAATTCGAGTGCCAAAATCCCCTTGAAAATTAATTTTGAATTTCAATTTACTTATTATTTGAGTTTACATATTTATGTATATACATAAGAAGCCATTGTTAATGATACTTAACTTTCTTTAAAATAAAATCCGAATGAGAATTTACCTAAAATATGTTTTGTATAAAACCACATGACCCTAAAAGTAACAAATTTAATTTGAGTACCAAACTCCCTTTGAAAAAGCATTTTGAATTTCAATTGACTTATTGAATCTTGTTCCTACATTACCAAATTCCCTTAACAGTAACAAAATTTCCGTTTGGACCCTTCATGTTCCAGCAGTGTCTTGAAATATGCAGAGATGCTGTGATTATAATAATGTCCCTGATAACATACCTCTTCAGTACTTGCAGTAAACTTTGAATTAATTTACGTTGGAAATTTTAAATAATTTGTTTAATGTTTAATACAGTGCATTATTATAATCATGGCAAGCTTTGTACAAAATCACAGAGTATAATTTAATCACACGAAAATAATGACAAGGTCTCCATAAGTCACCAAATTTCAAAATGTGGGAGCTGTAATATTCATCCTGTATTAAGCAAAGCCTGTCATAACCTAAGTCTTAAAAGTTAAAAAGTACCAACGCTTACATAATAATGCAATAATGCAAGAGCTTAGAGCTATCAAGGATTTAATTTAACTCTCAAAAACTCTGATATTCAGCAACTGAAACAATCTGTGGATTAAGGTTACAAAGTATTTGAGAGCTTTGCTTCCAAGTCCCAACTATGGTGGAGGCTAGTTTAACAAAATCTATGTGGTGGTTAACTGAGAAAAAATATCAGGAATCATTTGTACTTTAGCTGAAAATATGACCTGTTCTCCAAAGGCAATACATCACAGGTTTGGTTCCACAAAACTATCCTTAACTACACTGACTTCCATGAAGATATTTCATAAAATCAACTAGTTCTAACTAATGAATATTTGCCACTGATAATGTAAGAACTTTGGGGAAACTAGTGAACACAATAAGAATCACTTGCTATTACTGCATTACTACCCTCATATTATTCTTCCTGCATCTGAATCAATTTTTTATTTATTTATCTATTTAATAATTTTTATTTCTAATAAGTGGGATCTCATCTTTCTGTATTTCAATTTACTTCCTCTGACTTCTTCCTAATGAACACCTTCATATTCTTTGGAAGCTTCTGGAATTTCAAGTCAAAGGCCCCTGTAGTGGGCTTGTTCCATATGAATAGGGTTCATCTTCTGAACAATAATAATATAACAAAAATAATGATAATGACAATAATAATAATATCCCATGAATTTCACACCCAGGAAAGTATGTATGTATTGAACAGTGACCTACTGGATACTGCAAATGAAATCTAAGTGCTACAGGAATTCCTAGAAAGCAGTCAATTACCTGACCAGTAACATCAAACTTATTTCATGAAGAACAATTATCCTTAGACATACTAAGCTTACTGATACAAAATAGTCTATGCTTCTACAGCTACCTAATATCTTATCTTACACCAATATATTTATTTCTAACATTTTGTACCTGATATTAAACTAAGGAGAATTACAGGTGGATAACTGTCCTCAGGATCAAAAGTGAAAGAATAAGTGGAACTACTAAAGTGGTAGAACTATCAAAGAAGGGCCAGGAAAGAAGACTGCAGTGGTATGGCCATGTGGTGAGAAGGGATGAGACACATAGGGAGGAGAGTGATGCAGATGGAGGTGCCTGGTGAGAGAGAGAGCAAGACGAAGACTGAAGAAGCGAAGAAGGTGGATGGATGTAGTTAGAGAAGACCCGGGACACAAACAACTGTCAGAGGACGATGTGTTTGACCGAGTCAGGTGGAGGAAAGTTGTCAGGAACATCGACCCCCACATGGAAGTGGGTAAAGATGCAGAGAAAGAAGAAGAAAAACTATGTACCCTAAAATGTACCAAGCTACCTGAAAGTTGATATTGACACAGCTAAGGAATTCAAGAGAAAACTGTGCATCCTGAAACTAACTGAGCTCTTTAATTTCCAATATTTAACAGATATGAATCTTGTGTAAAAAAAAAAGATGCATCCTGAAGCATTGAGCTATTTAACGGCCTTCAAACTCATCTTAGACTCTGGTAAAAATAAAATTATGCATCTTGAAATGCAATGAATTGCTTTCAGCTGATATTAAACTGATAAGAAATTAACATTAATGATGTATGAATCCAAAACAACATTGAGCTAACTGACAGCCAATTTCAAACTGGTAAGAAACTACAAAACTATCTGAAATACACTATAGTACTTGACATATTGAACTCATGAACCTTATGTAAATACGACTAACGGTGGTGCCACATGGCTATTGTTAAACTAATCAGAAAATGAAGTTAAGAATATATATCACGGAACAATGCTTTCTATCCGACAAAGAAATTCAAGCGCAAATAAAATACTGTACTTATTTTCAAATACACAGAACTGAAAGCTGATATTAAAATAAACTATGCACTCTAAAACATTCTGAACTGTACGTTAACTGAAATTAAACTTATAATTAGTCTACATAAATGCTTAATAGGTAATATTAAGCCATGGGAGTTTCAGGTACCTGAATAATACTGAGATGCTGGTTGGCTAAAATTAAATTGGGAAGAAATGAATGTGGAAATTATATAACCTGAAATACTGAACCAGCAACGTTTAAATAAGTCATATGTCCTGAATATAGACTCATACAATTCCTAAGTGAAAATTACAAGCATCAAAGACTGATTTGGGTCACTAACATGTGACCACTAGAGTGCTCCAATTGTAGTTTTTCCTGTGTTCTTCTTCTACAGTGGAGATGGAATTCCAAGGCACAATTTGTGTGTGCAAACTTGTCCAGTTTATTCTTGCAGACTGCAATTGCTTTCCTGAAAAGATGAGGAAGAAGTTAATGACATAATGACTTGTGACACTGAAATCTTTAAGGTTACAGGGTCACAAGATAAAAGATAAGAGGGGCACAGATGTGAAACAAGTCTTTAAAAAAGTAACTGAACATTCTATTGCAATGCAAATTTCATTACGAAAAGTGAAAGGCTCCTTACTGTTAATTTCAATTGGCAAGGTAAAATAAATATATAGTTCTGTATCATAATTAAATATTATCATCATTACCATTTGGGCTTGGCTATAACATCTGTAAGAACACTGCAACATTGTCCCAATATCTCTGACTTGTCTTATATCCTACAAGTACTCTAAGATCTGAGGCACTGACAGTCAATACACTCCAATACCTCTTCTTTAATTCACAATTTCCATTAAATACAGTATCATTATCTTTAATTTCTGCAAAACCAAAACCTCTAACTCCATAACTTGGGCTCCATCTGAACAATTCTCTTTGTCCCACCAAAATGACACACTTCCCCAGACACCTTACGTATGTTAATTAAGAATGTACCTTTGTTAAAGCGCTACAAAACATCTCATGATTATCTTCTTCCAATGTTTGTCCAGGAGCCTCTTAGTGCAAAAACACATGACAAGTTATCCAGTGGGTGTGTAGCTTTTAAAACCTCACTCCTGGCATAAATAAGGACAAAAAGACCAAGTTTCTATCCTGTTTGTCCAGATTTGTTGATAGAAATCTCGCAAGGTATAGCAATTATTCCTTCAGAATGTCTTTCAATGCATCTTCGGCAATTTGTGACTTTTGGATATTTGCATTATCGGTTAAGTGGTTGCATAGAGGTACTGAGACTCCTTAAAGAGGTGAAGACTTTTCACTTCCTTTACAAAACAACAGTGTCCCTACAATGCAACAACTCTTCACTTCAGCTGCTAATGTACAAATTACTTCGTAGTCTCGAAACACTCCACACCCAGACTCAAATTTCCTTCAAAGTCTTTCCCTCAAAGTCTAACTTTCATTTGCGCTCCTTTACAATTTCCATGAACATCAAGTGTTTGTACTGTGCAGTACATAGATGCCTCCTTCAAAGTCTTGATTCTTTTCGTGCTACCGGCCGGGGTTTTACTACAGTTTCCTACCTCTCTACTATTGTATTCATGTTTGTACAACAAAGTGCAGTCTCTCTTTCATGTGACTAAATACTGTGTTTCAGGATGAAAAAATGTACAGTGCTGTATTAACTTTATATCACACCATACTTAAATAGGGATGAAGAGTACTGTAACCAGTTTACAAACAATTCAACATACAAACAACTGTCCAGAAAATAACTCGTTTGTAAGTTGGGTCAGGCTGTACTCGTACTTACCGGTGCATCCACGTTTTGAAGCTATGGGCCATGTGTCCAGCTTCCCTTCTGTCTTAGTATTTCAGTTACATAGAGTGACCTTACGTGCTCAAGAGGTTTTACATGTGAGTCAGTTCCTCAATCTGAAATAAAATGGGGTCCTTCAGTACTGCACGTAAAGGTCTTCTGAACACTTTCCTAAATTGTTCTTATCATTGTGACGTTACATTTAGACAAAAACCTTTCACTTTAATCTTGCACAGTTCATTACTCATGTTTTTGCCAACAGCCTTAAAAACCAGATCTTGAAGTATCTTATTCAAGCTATACTAATACGTCCTTTTTGACTCATGCAAATTTCTATCCAGATATTAATAAAGAAGTGACGAAATGTGGCACTCTGTTACCTCAAGGTTAAAAACTCATAACTACAACACTTAAAAGTAAACTAGAACTTCAAAAATCTTTAGTAGAGAGACAATACTGCCACAGATATCAAAGATTTCAATAAAACTCCCCTTCGCATCATAGGTAATTAAATAATAAACTAGTCCTGTCTCATTAATCTGGCAAAACTGCCTGGAACATTAACCAGTACTATTGTATTCTTAACACTTCAGTATAAAGCTTGGGTAACAATCTGGGTAATGTAAGTTAGATTCAGGGAGTTCCTCTTTGCTATACATAACCCACAAAAAGGGCCTTAGCATCTGGGGGTTCTATAGTAATATTATTCTAACGGTGTGTCACAGGACGTAATATGCAATTGCTTAAACTGGAATGCCTGTAATCGATCATTTATCAAGTCCTAACAATGCTAAATCAAACCCTTAAACCTGTACAAGATAAGCCATCAAGAGGTTATAATTAACTTCAAGATCAATTTTTTTGATCAAAAATAAGTTTAAAAGTTCACAAGCTAATCAATAGCCAAAGAGACACGCTGCATAAGTCTATTAAATCTTTAATATTTAGTTTTTTCATTACAAAAACCCTATCTCATATAAATCATTAGAAAGGTTTCAATTTATGAGGACACTCACAACAGCAGAATGAGGAGACCCCGTTAAGTTTGAATCAAAGTCTGATGCTGTAGAGACAAATAACTGTAACGGAGGAAGGAAGCAGCGCGACTCTCTTTGCACGGCCAGCACTGAAAAGCCACTAGACTCTCGACTGTTTCTCTAGTTAGTCTGTGAAGTGGCACTGAGCCAATGTCTCTTGACATTGTAGCTCTAAAGTGTCTCTCATATGGTTGCTAACAAGCCAGGCCTTTGTGGGAGCTGGCCCAGTCCATACGAGAATAAGTGCTTTGGCTGAAATACTGAAAAGTAAAGTAACAAAATATTTTGACTTCATCCTTGAAAGCTTTGAGGGTTCTTGCAAAAGATCAGGGTTCATTACCATGATATATTGTCTTCCCTTTCCCAAAGAACTAGACTAGTGAACAATAATTAAATATTAGTTTTTATGATCAAAATCTTCACTTATACTGGATTTAAACCATAAGCTTATTTAGCTTTGCTTTGGAAATGAAAAGTGATATATATGTTCCTTACCATTATTAAGTGACAATTGGCCACATGATTATACCGTTGTAGACAAATCTCAGCTTCCATCTCCTATATCTTGGATGTGACGTCCAGAGACCTAAGGAACGAGAAAGTTATTAGTACTGCAAAGTGTTAGTTGAATCCAATGCAAATCCTAACAGATAGATCAGCAATTATGACTTGGACCAGTGACGGATGGTCTCTTGTTTGTCACTTTTTCAGAAGTTGTATTTTAACAGCAGCACCATTATGCAGTAAGTCCAGAAGTCCTTTATTCCTCACACCATTGGACTGTGGAACAGTTTCCATGAGGATGTCATACAACTGGAACTTCAGCAGTTCAAGCAAAGATGCAATGCATTGCTACCCTCATACAATTCAATTTCCATTTTAATACTTTACTTTCATTCTTATTTATCGATTAATTTGCTCATTTATCTGTTTTTCTAACAACAGATCTCTTTCTGCATTTCTCATTACTGTACTTTCTGTTACTTCTTTCAAATGAGGACCTTGATATTCTTTGAAAGCTGGGATTTCACGTCAGTGGCCCCTGTGGTGGGTTTGTTCTATATGAATAGGGTTCGTCTTTGGAATAATAATAATAATAATAATAATAATAATAATAATAATAATAATAATAATAATAATAATAATAATAATAATAATAATAATAATACTAATAATAGGAAAAAGACCTTCTTTAATACAAGATTTGTTAAACAGAATTGCAGTTTCAGCAGCATTTATTTTATATAGTAAACGCTCAATTCGTCTTATCAATTGCTTTTCTTGCGCTGGAATGGTTGCAAGCAACTGACCGACATTCATTTCCGGTGGTTTAGTGATGTGTAGGAGGTAGTTCTCGTGGGGTGTCGACTAGTTTCGCCCCTCTTGTTAGGGTATCATTCAGGACAGGATTGCATTACAGCCACTGCATCCTGCAATCCTGTCCTGAATGATGCCCTAACGAGAAGGGCGAAACTAGTCGACACCCCACGAGCACTACCTCCTACACATCACTAAACCACCGGAAATGAATATCGATCAATTGCCTGCAACCATTCCAGTGCAAGAAAAGCAACTGATAAGACGAATTGAGTGTTTACTATATAAAATAAATGCTGTTGAAACTGCCATTTTGTTTAACAAAACCAATAATAATAATAATAATAATAATAATAATAATAATAATAATAATAATAATAATAATAATAAAGAACAACACTGTATATGGAGGCTAAGAATTTCAACAAATAATGCTGCAAGTCTATGGAGTGGACTCCTGTACTTATCAGCTAATTTTGATGATTATTTTTCCCTCTGCCAACCATTTCGGCTGTGATAAAACTTCTAATACGTCTCTTAAACTGTCTGTTAAGTGTAATGTACAGGTTAGTTTAAGTTAGGAACTATGACGTCATTCAGCACTGAAGGAGAAATTATGAGTGAAAAGGTTTTCAAGGAGCAACAGGAAGGAAGAGAACCTCACAGCTGCAACACGAAACAATTGTTTGCATACGGTGGAAAGTACGGAGGTAAAAGAATATGAACAGAGGTACAGTGAAAGCAATGAAAGGGGTTGCAGCTCAGGGTCACGGAAGGGACGCTGCAGCAAAGAACCTCGAGTGATGCCTACAGTGCACCGCATGAGGTGCATATATGGTCTTTGTTGTAACAGACTCTGTTACTTATGAGGAAGGCCAAGCCCCCCTAAGGTGTTACTATATACCTAATCCTGTACAGTATCTAGTTAACAGCTCAACTGACCCTGTTGAAAACACGTTTCTGTTTTGGGCTTGAGGAGTTACGAGTATACAGGCGGTCCCCGGTTTACGACGGGGGTTCCGTTCTTGCGCCGCGGCGTAACCCGAAAATCGTCGTAAGCCGGAACATCGTCGAAAATCGTCAAAAATCATAAGAAAACCTTACTTTTAATGCTCTGGGTGCATTGAAAACGATGTAAACTGCATTATTATTGAGTTTTACATCAAAAAAACCTTCAAATTATGATTATTCTGCCATTTTGGGGCCATATTTCTTCCGTCGGATCGGCGTACGACGCGTCGTAACCCCGGAACATGCGTCGTAAGCCAGGAAATAATTTCTGATGAATGTATTTGAAAAGCGTCGTAACCTCGGAACGTCGTAAGCCGGAACCGTCGTAAACCGGGGACTGCCTGTATATGCTATCCTTCCTGCCTTCAGTGGAGGAGTCAACTTTGCTCGACGTACAGTCCAGTTTGAGCACAACGCAAAGACGTCTAAGAAACGAGTTGCACGGGAGGATAAAATCAGGAAGAAGGGTCACAAAACATGACTGAGGTTTGTTAACACATGCGTAGGGCCTAATAAGGGAGGTGGGGTGTACAAAGTCATTAATGGAATTGGAGCTGAAATATAAAATTTAGGCCAGACCCCAACTGCTGGGACCTATGAAGTCATTCAGCGCCGAAAATGAAGAAATAATTGTTTGGAGAGGGTGCAAAGTAAGAGGGAAGAAAGAGAATATGAATGAAGGATTAGTAAAATTAATATTATCATTCTTATTTTGAAAATGAAGCCTTTTCATGTGGAACTAGCCCACAGGGGCCACTGACTTGAAATTCAAGCTTCCAAAGAAAGAGAAGGTAAAATGATATACAAAAAGAAGAGATCTCACTTACGCTATTAACAAGAAAAATAAATTAATACATTAACCATTCGATAAAAATGTATTAAAATGCAAGGAGAATTAGCTTTAAGAATGAAAGGGGTTGCAGCTAAGGGTTGAAGGGACGCTGCAAAGAACCTAAAGTAATGCCTACAGTGCACCATGTGAGGTAACTGATGGCCCTAAAACCCCTACAAGGAAGCATTAACGGGAGTAATGGCGAAAGAGGGTTATGTACCATTTTGCCAATATGGTGATGCTGTCTCAATGAAAAGTTGGCTGTCTTTGGGTAATACAAGACACACCCCTCAAAAGCTACAGTGGTCTCCAACTCCAATTCACCAAGCAAGGGAAGTGAGAAAGGACACCTTCACGTTGGAGTGGAAAATAAGATTTAGACCGAACGCCCAGCGCTGAAAGGGAAATCGAGTGTGAAAAGGTTTTACAAGATATAAAAGGGGGGAAAACCTCAAAGCAGTTGTACCATGAAACAACTGTTAGGAGGGGGCAGAAAGTAAGATGGAAGGGAATATGAACGGAGGTACACTAAGAGGAATGAAAGGGGTTGTAGCTAGGGGCCGCAGACATGCTACAAAAAACCTTGTTCATGAGGAAATCTTCAAAGATTCAACACAGCAATATTTTTCCATACTTTATCTTCTTGTTCCTAATTCTCAGAGAAAATCTCTGCCTGTGGGGGAACAGGAATATCAAATCTGGCCAAATGCCAAGCACTGGGAACTGAGGTCATTCAGAGCTAAATGGGAAGTTGAGAGTAAATTATCATTAAATATTATTATTTAAGAAATACTCATAGTAGCATGGGTTTTGAATTGAAATGGAGAAATAAATCCACATATGTACTGTACATATGATTAAAGACAAATCTGTACAGAAGGCTTTCGGGAAGCTGTTTGATTCCCCTTTTCAATCAGACTGCAAAAGGGAATCGAACAGTTTCCTGAAAGCTTTCTGTACAGATTTTTCTTTAAATATATGTACATATACATAACTGTGGATTTGTCTCTCTGCTATTATTATTATTATTATTCAGAAGATGAAGAACCCTTTTCATAAGGAACAAGCCCACAAGGCCATTGACTTGAAGTTCACCCTTTCAAGGAATATGGTGCTCATTTGAAAGGAGTAACAGAAGGTAACAGGGAATACAGAAAGAATAAATCAGTTATTGGATAAGAAAAAATAAATTAACCCATTAATAAATAAGGATAAAAATGTCATTACATTATAAAAGACAAAGAGAACTGATTTAGGGTAGAATGCATTGCACCTTCACTTGAAGTTATAAGGGTCCAATTTTAAAGGTGTAACAAGATGAAAACCTCACAGTTGCGCTATGAAAAACCTGTTAGGAGAGGGTGGGAAACATGGTGGAAGAAAGAGACTCTGAACGGAAGTACAGCAAAAGGAATAATAGGGGTTGCAGGTGGGGGCCAAAAGGATATCGCAAAGAAGCTTAACTGATGCCTACAGTGCATCATGTGAGGTGCACTGATGGAGTACCCCCTACGAGGATTCTCTTAACCAAATGATAGGCTTCCACAGGGTAAACCCAGATGCAGTCTCAGTTCTGAAGACTTGAAACATAGCCATAAACTCCTTGTAATTAGGACATGAAATAGAATATGCAGGAAGACAGGCAAGCTATGCCAAGAGACGTAATCTGGGACCACATACCACTAGTAGATGCGAGTTTTTTTCCTATAATTTACAATGATGCTGTAGTATTACAGGAATGCGCAGACGTTAACAAAACACAATCAACCAAGGTGATACTATCCACCAGAGATATATATATGATGCAGTTTTTTATGCCTGAATAACTTCCTGTCTCTAGAACTCTTGACTAAATGAGTAGAACATCTCATCTTCATACTTTAACAACTTGAATTTCGAGGCTTCAACAAAGAAGGTATTTGTGACTAAAAGAGAGAGAGCGAGAGATACTCGAGACAGTGTCTGACAGTTTCAGAATGTTATTTCCCCAAAATACAATAAACATAATACTGTATAAGACATTATTTTTTGCCGGATTTTATATAGAACTGCGTTATTTTTAATGCTCGGAACTTGTTATAACAGCAGTTATAGTGCTACCTGTCAAGAATATTTGCCTTCAAATGCTGATCAGGATTCAAGCACCTAATTGTCTACAAGATGACCAAATATGCAAATACTAGTGGAATTGACCCTCTTACAGATTTGATATAGCATTTTCTACAGGCTCAAGTTCCAAATGTTCCTCCAAAGTTACAGTTCCTAACCCTAATCACTTATTTATTGCTTAATTTGGTACTTCTGGAGGGCAAAGCAAATTTCAGTACTGCATAAACCTTACTGGCTTATTCCCATCTTGAGTTCGATGCTTGTACATGTGAAATATATATATAAAAAACCAGACAGACAGCAATTATATCATTGACTGATCCATTAAATAATGTAAATACTTTTGAAATTGTATTGAGCCTTAATTCATTGATAGATTAATGAGCTATTTTCAAGATAACCAAACCAGAGAAGGAAAACACAGTTCATATTCATAAACAATATTCGTAAACTTACCGATTTCAATGGCTGAGTTCTGCCTTATTTGCGAAGGTCGAACACTACTACTTTCCTCGACATCCATCTTCTTAGTTGAAACAGCAGTCTGGCCATTATCACCAAATTTTCAGTCATTTCAATACACCCACAAAACCCATTTGATACAGCCCAAGTCGTATCTGAACGCATACTATAATCTGACTTCCTAAAAATTTGACAAGATTTTTGTTTTTCATGTTAGTACACTAATAAAAAAATGAAATGATGATTTTCATACAAGCAGAATGAAGTTTACATCATTTCACAATTAGCTCAACTGACAAATCTTTTTAATCAATTTGTATTTTTCAGAGCTAACAAACCTGCAGTCTTGAACTAAGGCTATCAATTTCATGATTCTTACATACTACCTAGAAAAAACATAACCTAAAGTGTTTACTTTGCAATTCTGAATTTCTACCACTACGAGTATTTTGACTTCCCGATTTTGCTATCTTAATTTACTATCAAAGCCATCCTTTTTTTTGTGATGTTTACAACTTATTTCAAAACGATACATATGAAATAAGAGATCACTTAATAGTTTTGCTATGGGCAAGTTCTCAGCTACGTTGTATGTTAGGGAACTGGCTTCACTAATCTATCAAATGCCGTATCTGAATTTTGTGATACGAAGGTAAAATAAAAAAAAAAGCTCTTTGTTACAAGCAGTGGCATCAATATTATATCACTTATTTCCTGTTTTAGAAAGTAAGTCAGACGGCTTGAACTGCATTAAACTGTCTTTATGGATCTATAGAAATGACTTAAAAGCTAAACAACTGTAGGTCCTGCAGCATGTGGTGTCTGTAAAAAAAAGAATCTACATTAGTAACTTATTTTAAAAAAGGATTCATTATGGATAAAAAGTCTTCGATTGCCACAAAACTGTACTGCACAATTCCTTAGGTTATACAACTGCTATGAGCCAATAAAAACTACACAGTGCAGTTTGTTACATTGCAGTAATGAACCAAATTATTATTCAACTCTGTATTTAAAAAACAAAACAAACATTACCGCTGTGGCCTGCCACATATAAAGACATTTACTGTGGCACTACATCTAAATTTCTCATGTAAAAAAGCCACATATAAAGACATTTACTGTAGCATTACATCTAAATTTCTCAGGGAAAAGGTTTTAAAAACCCATCAGTACTGTCCAATGCAACTGGCAATAATTACTCTGGTACAAATGATGCTAAATACAATCTTGAATTTGTTTCATAGTTCAGAATCTCCAGACAATAGACAAATCTTGTGGAATGGTGGGTAAAGTGTCATTTCCTTCATACAATGTCTCTTAAAGTCATTTTTTCACACCCAGCATGTTTCTGTTTAACACAGCACATTTCAGCTGCTTAATACAATGAAACAAAGTGCAGAACAGCATATCAGCAACAAATCAATATGTTAATGATAAAAATTCAATTCACCAAATCTGCTACTATTCCGCAATGCTTATTTTCTCCTGAAACATTTTTACTGTTATGACTTTACCCTCTGATATTTTCCTGTCATAATTACTTGCATTTGAGTAGCAAATTCAGTACTTTTGAGGGAAAGTATGGTACTGTACGCTTCTGTGGAAAAGTATGGTGCAGTAAGCTTTACATATCCATAATTAGTAAGCTGGCCTATTGTATAAGGACAAAAATGCTTATACAACACCTGATAAGCTGATTTACTTTACACCTATGATATTGGAAGCTTAATCTTTCTTTTTGAGGATCTATGAAGTTAGTTTAATGTGCCAAATTCTGATACATTATTCAGCATTGAGAAACAGTTTTATCGTTAATATAATACAGGCTACTTTAAACATCAATATTATATTTTACTCAAAAACTATAAAAATCCATTAATAATTGGCAAATATAGTAGTTTTTTTGTAAGAATGGCGAAACTAATACCAAGATAGTCAACTGAAATTGGAAAACAATATCAATTTTATGAGATAAATACCTTGATATGACTTCTAACAAAGCTTATAGGTTGTGGGCTAGATACTTCCATATACAAAGTAGCAACTTAACTAACCTGCAATTGGATGTATCTAGCCTATAGAAAATAAACTTTAAGTTAAAAGTCATACCAAAATCATATGATAAATACCTTGACATGACTTTTAACTTAAAGCTTTTAGGCTGGATACTTCCATACGCAGGACAAGCAACATAAGGAGCATTTGTTTGTCAATTCAAACCAAAACATCCTTCAACATAATGTGCTAAATAACTAGAAATCCTGTAGAATCCCAAGTTCATACCTTAGTGGCTCATTACTCAGGGCTAGCTTACCAGTACCCCAATAAGACAATTATTGCTAGTGAAATTTGGCTTTGTAATTACAAATAAACCACCAGAAGAGGCCTCTGTTTGCTACGACCAAACCCTGGGGCTAAAATTGCCCCAACATTCTTCCATTTCTCAAAATTGACCCGAATTCTTTGATACCCTGGCCCTAAGGCTTGTTGTTACTATGCCCACTCACCAATACCCCAAGGTAAATATTTGCCAAACTAAATAAACATGGCTAAATAATTGCTATTAATTAACCAGGACTCGAGTATTGCTATTAATTACTATTAATTAGACTATTACTATTAATTACTATTAGTATATTAATTACTCTAATTATAATTGACGTCCTCCGTCATTCCAAGATGCGGCATTAAGCCACAGAGGTTTCTAGCCACACAGCCTCATCCCGGGTTAATTACGGCTAGCCAGCGGTGTTAACATCCTAATTAAGTTAATTAATGGTAATTAAGAAGGAATTAATTCAAGTAATCAAATAAATAAGCTTCGAGTTTCTCCAACCGGTTTGACAGGTAGAGAGAGGCAGCCTTATTTAACTACCATATTTTACGCATTAAAAGTCATTACCCTTCGGTAATTACTATCCCAGATTAAAGCAGCCATGTTAATTAATTTATCTTTCGGTTTCCGTTCGCTTTCATCCATTAATTACGCAAATTACCACGAAAATAACGAAGCAAGAGAGACGTGACTTACGTCCATTCAGCCTTTCCCTGTGAATGTAAACAAAGGGTTGCCAGAAACCACTTTTTAAAGTCGTATTTTATTCGCATGAGTGCGTATATGAGTGCCAGAGCGCGCTTGTGAGCACGCAGTGAGTGAAATATACGCTAATGTATTAATTCTACGCATTTTTATGGATTTTTAGGCCATTAATTTGAATATATGAAGGGTTTTCACTCTGCACGGTTTAAGACGGAGCCGATGGTTCTTGTTCGAAAAATGAGATTTTGTAGAGCTCTTTTTGAATATATATTAATAAATAACAAATAAACAATATTAAGCAAGTTAATAATATACTGTGTAATGTAAATTAACCATGAAAATGTATTTAGTTCCTTAATAAGGATTCGATATATGCCAAAATCGATGACGTCATATGGCCTCTTTCACCTGCCGAACTGGGATCAGTGATAAGCGTAAAATGACGACGGCATGATAAAATAACCCCTCTTTACTTAAAAACACGAGTATGTCAGTAAATTATTCCCCATATGGGCGTTTTAAATTTACGATACTATATCTGCATATTAAGTTGGCCTGTAATTCGTATAACAAGCCATACATATGCCTAAATATTACCTGTATTACCTGTAGGCAAGTAGGAACCATTCTTCAGTCCCTTCCTCCTAAACATCCACACCTTGGCCTCTCTGCTTTCATTCCCTTTAAATATATAGAATGTGACAGCAAAATTTGTTTTCCAATTACAAGGAAGAATCAAACATATTCTTGTGCCTTTTTGATGTATGAGTCTACTTCCAAACGTCCATATTATTAAAGAGCTGTTAATCAGCTCAGGGGTCTGGTAAAAGTAAGGTATACTTATTTTCCCAGTTCATTCCCTAACAATTAGAATGCCATAACCATATTTATAACCATTTTGACGTCATACGTAACTACTGTATGTTCAAGAGGATTGATTGAGATTCAGTTTACTAATGACCATAGCATAAAACTTTCACATTATACCTCGAATAACCAAATGTTTTGAACCTATCTCTCACACAGTTAGAAGAAGAAGAGAGAGAGAGAGAGAGAGAGAGAGAGAGAGAGAGAGAGAGAGAGAGAGAGAGAGAGAGAGAGAGAGAAGAGAGAGAGAGAGAGAGAGAGAGAGAGAGAGAGAGAGAGAGAGAGAGAGAGAGAGAGAGAGAGAGATGTAACTGACTTTGCTCAAATGTAACCCAAACCAAACCATATTTGTGGCATTTTTTTTTTGCTTGCAAAATATGCACTAATATGCAATTTCACAATATGCTGATTAGACTGCAACGTGCATGTATTAATTACAGTTGAATCTGTAGTGATAACAGTTGTACAAAAGCTATTTCTATTCAATTTTTATCATTTTTATATAATTTTCTCTTTACTTAGGGCATTGCTCTGCAAATTTCCTTTACAATTCAAACTTCAAATTCTGTCTGCTATATACTTTTTCACTTTAATGCAAGATTCCCTGTCACTGCTTCATTTCTCCTTATATATTTATTTTGTCCAGTTTCATATTTAATCTTGTCACCATAATATAAATTTTGCCTGCTAACATTTTATTGTGCAGTCAAAGGCTTTTTTGGATAGAGATGAATCGTCTTCTATCAGATGACCTGTACTGATCACTCATTATTACGAGTGATCTGTACAGATTGCAGCGTATACTTGCCTCTTAAATGTTCTACCACATGCCATTAAATTGCTGTGAAAAATAACTCCCAAAAATTTAACTTCCTTCTCCTCGGATAATGAAGGTATCTTTAAGATTAGGAACAGTTTCCTTACAAGTGCTCCTCGTGAACTGACCAGCCAAAGTTTATGAAAAACAAAATATGAAACCACTTACTGCATTAACTGACCTTCGCAAATCAATTGCAAATACAGCATTGTTAGCAGTAATGCAGAAAAGTCTCAACAAACAGTGAATCTTTGACTGGGAAGACAGATTCATATGTGCTGTTAATAACTCCTCCCAAAATAGTGACACTGAGGACAACTGCCTTGTGGGACCCCTTACTCAAAACTCATAAGAGTCTGATAAGGTATTGCAAATTCTAATCTTCATATAACTGTCAGACAATATCTAATGAAAATAATCTTATTACCTTGAATGCCCACCTCATGCTAATACTAATTCCAAATTGTTACGTAGTATTATAAGCTTTTAAAAATTGTCTGGCAATGATCAGCACACCCCTGTTGAATCTGAGTTGATAATCTAAGTACAGGATCTAAGGTAGATCAGTATTTCCTGAAACCATAATGAATAGAGAACTAACAATTATTCCATAAATGCCACATTAATCTGGAATTTTCCATCCTATAAAATAATCTGCACACAACTTTGAAAGTGATAATGGCCTGTAGTTTGTGGGGCAATGTGGAATTTGAAGACGTCTCTTGATAGGGGCAACATTGCCAACCTTCCAGGAAGGAGGAAGAATGCCAGTCTCTCATTTTTGTTAGGTTTAAGAAGGAATCACTTAGCAAGCTCTGGAAGGTGTTTAAGCATATTATGACGAATGCCATTACTGTACTTGGTAGTCAAATCACATGATGACAGAGCTTCTCTTAATCCCCTTAACTGAAACTTAGCATTATAGGCTTCCCAATTTTGATTCAAAATTTGAAGTAATGCTCACATTCAGAACGTCAGGGAACTCAGTGGAATAGTTCTTAGTTCAATACCTCAGAGAAATTCAAAGAAATGGAATTCTGAACATCAGGGAATTCAATGGATTAGTCTTCCTCTTATATGAAAACTCTTATGGAGAGTCAACAGACTTTTAGAAACCCAGGACTGGCTCCACAGGGAAACCAGCTTGCAGAGAGAGTGAGACAAGTTACAGGAAAAGGTGATAAATAAATATGAGGGGGGAAAAATATTCAGACGTCAGCAGGCAGCAAGAATGAATTTGCTCTTCTCTTAAAACACTGGGGATCTGAAGATTCCACAACTGCACCACGCAAACCATTCCACATTTTAGTTGCAACCAAGATACAGCTCCTTGCAAACTGAGTAGTATTGCACCTGATACTAGAAAACAACAGTTTGCAACACCAGCCTAGCTACAGTTGCAAGCAAGCAAAAACAGCTATGTAAAGGGTCTCCAAATTTATACCATTTATATAAAAAAAAAAAGGACAGGATTCCCTCTTGACTTTACTAATATATTTACATTTCTTAGCTAAATCACACTGATAGATATTGTTGTGCACAATTTATATTTATGACGTCAATAACATTTTCTTAGAAGTCCACAGGTCTTAATCCATCAAGGAACAGCAGGTTTGCAAGGTCTTTGGAATCAAAGTCAAGTGGGACTCAAAATTCTGAAAAAAGTCAAGGTCTTGACGTTAAGCCCAACCTGTTTCCTGCACCTACCAGTTAATGGAAGACGAAAATCACCACTTCTGTGCCAGAATTCACCAGCAGCCCAATTAAAATCAGAATTGACAGATGGGGAACAAACGCTTGTCAATTCAAAAGAACTTTAAATGAAAAGGAAAATTATCACACCCGAGCAAAGATTCATCAACAGCCCAACTGAAATACGAGTACAGTTGACAGAAGAACAATTGCTCAAGTCTCTAACAGGAGTCATTGGGATAGATATTAACAAATGTCATCGATCTGTCATTATAGAGTAAGATCACTGGGATGGCTATCATCAACGATCCTTCCTCATGCATCAAAAAAAAAAAAAAAATCTCCACACCAAAGTGGACTGTGGGAATTAGAATCCCAAGAAGCTGAAAAACCGAGGGCATTGACTGACTAATGCTTGAATCTCATTTAAAGTAGATCTGGACCTAGGGAGAAAATGGTCATCTAACACTGATAATAGCAGTATACCAAGGAAGTGCGCTACGTCCAATCCTCTTTCATATATGTTCTACGAGGACGTGATATAAACCACTCTTACGTATTGCAAGCCCAACTATCCAAAACATGGTTCAAGAAGTCAACTACATAACATAAATCTAGATCTCAAAGTGACAGCAATCCTGGTAAAAGACAAAAGCTACTATGAACCCCATTTTATTGTTACAAATTCTCTGCTAACATCTTCCATAGCTCACCCTGTATTACAATTCATTATAAGGATACATAAAACATTAATTTACATATACCTGTATACCAACATTTTGTTTTAATATTCTATCTATTGTATATTTAAGTTACAGTAAAATAAAGTTCTTGCTAGGTTACAAATACACTCACAGAATAGTTATAATCACCATTTAGAGTACCTTATCCAGCCATACTACACCATATGCTGTTGCCATATAGATTTCTAGTACTGTTTTTCAAAAGCATCAAAGGCCTGAAACCAGATACTAACAGGTGCACCTTGTCTCCAGTAAGACAAGTGGCTAACTTAGGCGTCACATTCCCAACAGCCCTAAAAATCAAAACACTGAATTGCTACCCGTACAAACACACTCACAGTTATCTGTTCAAGTCACTACAAAACTATAGTGATAATAAAAAGATTCCAAGCACCCATAATCAGTCCCCCTCAAATTGGGACCACCTTGACGTGGCGAGGGGGGTCTCGAACCTAGGGATCTATTTTTTTTTTTCTAAGTTTGACCCCAAGTGTCCCACATATAATAATACACTTTAGGAATAATTTTGTGGATTTTTCCACTTGCGTCAAAATTACCAAAATTAATAAGTAGGAAAACATGTCATAGCATGGAGTGAGGTTGAATCTGAAGCTCAATAGTGGGAAGTGTGGTAGAACCATCATCTACCTGCTAATGTTCGGACCTGTTTTTCCAGGGGGAACTATTCTGTGGAGCTGGACCATGGATTCCAGGGGGGCCTGGTTCTAGGAATAGGACTCTCGGCTTTCTGTCCGGTTAGCCCACATTGTGATTAGGGTGGGGATGACTGTATTATTACAATGCACTCAGTCCTAGCAAGTGGGTTTTGCTTACACTTGGGCCATACCAATCATGATGGGCCATCCCCCTTTTGGGGTTGGGTAGGGATGCAGACATTTGCGAGTCAGTTCCCACTTGTGCCATTAGTGGAACGTTCAGCTTCATAAAAAGCCAATGATATCTTTTCAAGATTTGTTAATCTTTTTTTTTTATCCTTTATGCAAAGTAGTCATGAAGATTTTAGTACCCCTGGACCCCATGATGGTAAAATTCTGGCACGGTCAATGACTAATGGAACGTCACTCCCCAATCTCCTTAGCATAGATAGAAACGCTACAACGGAACATCCTGTTCCGAGTAAAATATCAGTTCCTAAAGACTCAGAGAGTTTAGAAAGTCAAAAAGAAACAAATAAAAACAAATTGGTAAACTCCAGTATTGTAACACTGGAACCATACATAAAGGACAATGACTCTAAAATAGAGACAAGTAATCCCCCTTAAACCCCATCAACACAAGAGAGTTCATCACCAATGAATGTGAAAAAACTAAAAAGAAATAACTATCGACTCAATCCAACGCTAGTTCATTTTGAACATATTTTTGGACCAGACAATTGGTCCAGATTTTTAATATTAAAAGCAGAAAAGCAGATCTCACCAGCCATTTTAGAGAACAAATTATTAAATATACACCCCACACAAGACATGGAATGTAGACATATCAAAACCAATGAATGGCTAATACAAACAACAACCAAAGCCCAATCAACAACCTTTCTACAAATAACCAACATAAATGAAATAAAAGTAACAGTAACCAGCCATGACACAGAAAACTATACACAAGGAACAGTAATGCTCCCAGACAATGATGAAAAAGAGCTACCATCAAATCTTAATTGACTCCCTTAAATTAAGATACAACAACACACATGACTTGGAATTATATACTGTCCCAAGTAGAAAGGATGCAAATAAACATATTAAAATAGTCAGAATAACATTTACAAACCGGGAACTACCACGAAAAATGAAAATTCTGGCACTGAATAGAGAAGTTCGCCCCTTTGTCCCTAAACCTCTCCAGTGTTCTAGGTGTCTAAAATACGGCCATTCAACCAAAAGATGTAAAAATAATGCTATATGCACTGTATGTTCTGAAGACCAACCTTCAAATGTGTAAATTGCAAATTAAATCATCATGCAAAATCTAACTGTGTATTTTTTATCAATAATATACAGAATTACAAATGTTAATGGACAGAACTGGTATGCCTGTTAACGATGCCAAACTCGAACTGAAGATGAGAGGAATCAATGACCCAGTAAAATGCAATTCATATTCAAATGCCGTAACAATTCATAATACACATAAAGAATCTCAACACAGAATAGCTGTGACAAACCTCTCCCCCTCCTCAACTACTCATGAAAGCCCAAGAGTACAGTTGCAACAGACCTCCCCAGTAACAAGCCCAGTCAATCGTTCAGAAATGAATTCCAGTGATATGGAAAAATCAACAGAGGTTAGTAATCCAGATCTGGAAACTCATATACTGCACTAACATCATCCACTGAAAACTTAATTGACAAAAATAACCATAATAAAAAGAGGAAAGTAATCGACAGAACTCCCCCAAGGGTAAAAAACCTAACATTCCATTCACAGATCGATCCAGCAAAACCCCAGTCTCACCCATTAATCAGAAACAGATTACATTAACTGCATCACAAGTGGAAATCCATAATGTTCTACAATCCAAGACAAATGTAAATAACGATTCCCCAAGTATGGATAAATCAACTAACTCTTCTGCACTCTCATCACCGAAATCAATGCAGAAACCTTCAATTAAACATCCCACTGAAGATTCAAAAACCCATAAAATTAATCACATCAAATCAACCCTCAACAAGACCAAAGAATAATAATAATAATAAACCTAAAAGTTCACATCAAAATTTTACACCAGCACAGAGATCCAATATAGCTATACCAGAAATTCCAAACAAAAATATTTCAACATCCAGTAATGGAAACGTAATTGGGACCCAGAGAACAGAACCATTCCTTCAACACTCGGGACATGATTTATCTTGCGGATGGCAAGAGTGTTTCATCGTGATGTACAATCATTTACTTAACAAAAATGAAAATATAACCTGAAATTTCATAAATAACTTTACTAGGTTCCGAAAATGCCCTTTAACATTCCATCAAGATGGCGGACTATGCTCGGAATCCTTAAAACTAAAGAAAAACATGATCAAAACTCAAATATAAGGAAATATGAAGATGAACCAATGCATCAAATATTCAGCAATCAAACCTAGCTACAAAGAAACCACAAAGTAACGCAAACTCCCTTAAAATGTTACGGGATATAGCTAAATCATCAATTAACTTACAAAATCTAACGCCAATCCCACCAAACAATGACCAATAAAATAATTCAGTGGAACATGAATGGATTTTCTACTCAGCTCCGGCTAGGTGAAATCCAGAGAATACTAAAGGAACATAAACCTGTTTGCATATGTCTACAGCATATCGGTACAACTCCTAAGAACTTTAGAAACCATAAATTAGCTTGCCACTCGCCAATAGCGGATGGCAAGCTAGGAACAGCTATATATGTTCATAACGATTCAACTTATGAACCCTTCAATATTACA
Source organism: Macrobrachium rosenbergii (assembly GCA_039081455.1). Lineage (NCBI taxonomy): Eukaryota > Metazoa > Arthropoda > Malacostraca > Decapoda > Palaemonidae > Macrobrachium > Macrobrachium rosenbergii. The sequence goes on along the minus strand of JANJGK010000036.1, from coordinate 1,315,093 downwards.
GCACTGTCATATCAAATAACTGAAATCAAATTGCATATGCCAGACAATCACATTATCCCTATACTTAATCTATATAATCAGCCAAATTTTAACTCAAACTTTAGTGATTTACCAGAAATACTAAATAATGTAAATGGGGAGCCTCGATGGCTCGGTTGGTAGAAGCAGCAACCTCAGACTTCATAGAAGTCTATGGCGAGGGTTCAATCCCTGCAGCCGACCGGTCAGAGAGGTGGACACTTTGCTATCCGTGTAGACACCCCGGGATTACGTATGTAATCAACGGATAGGTTTGCTGAAAGCAAATGGGTGTTACAGACTAATACACACATAAAGAAAGCCACTCCAAAACCTTCTAAAACATAACAGACACCTCACACGTCTCGAACTGTCAACCTACTCGCCCCGTTCTCCTCGCTGCTGGGAGAAAGGGAGCTGGGGATTTGGTAACATGTGCACATTCGCTACCGGGGTCTAAGCGATGTCAGGCAGGGCAGCCGATCGAGGCTACGGCCTACCCCACCGCCAAATCCAAGTCCTTCAAAAGAAGGCATCGTGCTTACCCCATATAATAATGGGAAAAAATGCACGTTAAAAACGAAGAAGACTAAATAATGTAAATGGCCTCCTACTAATAGTAGGCGACTTCAATGCCCACAATCCATTATGGGACAACACACATGCTATTAACTTGGCCAGGACAAACACTGGGAATTGCATAAATGTTCAGAATTTACATTCCCTGAACGAAAGTGATTCACCAACGTACTTCTCAAAAACTCATTTAACCTTCTCCTCAGTAGATATTTCATTATGCTCACTGGAATTAGTTGAAAAACTGGAATAGAATGTCCTAGACGACTCATATACTAGTGATCACTTTCCAATTGTTTTGAATTATTTGAACAACCAAAAACAATCATTTCCCATAAAATATAACTTACTGAAAGCTGACTGGGATAAATACAATTTACAAACTAGAAATATCCCTCCCCTCCCATTAAATCAAAACAGTAATGTCACAAATTATTTCTTTTCTAGTTTTGTAATCAGTGCTGCAGATAAATGCATCCCCAAAACTTCTTCAACCCCTAATATATCCCCCGTTCCATGGTGGTCTAACAATTTATCTCTCTTAAATCAAACCAAACAAATTATAGCACGTAATTTGTGTAGACTAAAATCTAGATTAAACACCCTTAATAAAGGCCCTTGTAATATAAACAAACTAAACAAGATAATAGTTATACAATAAATATAATGCAAAATTTCTAAAAACAATATTTGAAAAAGCTGTCATGGAAAAATTATACATCGGAGTTGTCACCAAATACTTCAATAAAGGAAATATGGCACAAAATTTGTAAAATCAATGGTAATAAGACCACCTAGAGGCCCAATACTATATAATGGCAAACTAAATCATAACCTACTAGATATTTTTTTCAAATATATTAGCCAAACATAGAAGATATTAGTGCTCATTCTAACTCAGATGAGCACTTCAAAAGAATTAGAACATCAGCTCCGGGTCATGATATGATTTCCTTTGAAATGATTCAGAATTTAGCTACACTAGCTAAAGAATTCTTGTTAAAATTATATAATAACATATGGCTAACGCATATCTTCCCAACTAAGTGGAGACATGCAATAATCATACCCATCAGTAAACCAAGAAAAGACCCTAGCAACCCCACTAATTATAGTCCAGTATCTCTAACAAGTTGCTCGTGCAAACCGTTGGAGAAAATGGTTAGTTTGAGATTAACAAGTGTCATAACAAAACACTCAATTTCATCACCTACCCAATCGGGATCAATAGCTGGTAGATCCACACTAGACCCATTAACTCAGATCATATTGAAAAAAGGATTTGAAAAGAAAAGCTGACAGTGGCTATTTTCTTTGATATAGAAAAAGCATATGATACCACATGGAGATACAATATTATGCACAAACTCCACAAATCTGATATTTGAGGTCACCTTCCTCAATATTTATCGACAATTTTTTAACAAATCGTACATCTCAAGTACGCATAGAAAACAAATATTCAAATTGCTACGTACAAGAGGAGGGTATCCCCCAAGGCAGTGTTTTGAGCTGTTATCTTATTTGCCCTGGCAACAGATGACATTACTATGATCCTGCCTGAGGGTGTACAAAATAGTTTGTATGTGGATGATTTTGTAATACATTATTCAAGTTATTCTCTGAGACATGCTCAAAGAATACTTAATACAGCAACAAATAATATGACCAATTGGACCAACTCTGTAGGCTTCAAGTTGTCGGTAAATAAAACAAATGGCATTGTCTTCTACAAAGACAAAAGATGGTTGAAACAACAAAGCAGTTATATCTTTATAATGAAGAGATAAACATGTGCAATAATGTTAAATATTTGGGTATAATTTTTGATCAGTTAAATTGGAAAGATCATGTCAAATATATCAAAGCCACAGGATCTAAAGCCCTTACATTATTAAAGAAAATCTCACACACCAAGTGGGGTGCAGGATGAGACACAATGTTAATGTTGTACAATGCAACAGTACTATCAATTATAAATTACAGCTGTCCAATTTATTCAACTGCCTCAGAAACGACTCTAAAATCGGTAGGTGCTTTACATCACGAGGGAGTGTGTATATGTACGGGAGCCTTCCGCTCACCTCCAACTGTCTCTATCCTAAAATATTACAGTGATCTAATTACTTTAGGAAGAGGCTTATCCCTTCACGCAGGCACATCTCCTGTATCAAATAAATTTCTGAACCAAAATACAAATAACCCATATCAAAACTCATTTACTACAAAAAACTAACCATCTTTTGAATTTGCATAACATGATACCCAAATATACCCAAGAAATAAATCGGATCACACCATGGACACTAAAAAGGGCAAAAATATGCACTATATTTATCATACCTTTCAAAGATATACATGTTCAACACACAAATGTACCATCAACATGCCATGGAACACATAAGACGGGAGGGTAATCCCTTCATAATCTACACAGATGGATCCAAAAATGAAGCTGGAGTGGGCTCATCAGCCTATTCAAGTGGTGAAACTATCCAAATGGACCTTCCTCTAATATCACCAGTATTTACGGCTGAACTAACAGCCATACAATTGGCTCTCAAGATCATAACAAAAAAAGGAATTCCTTCAGCACTCATATTGACCGACTCAAGAAGTGCAATTGAAGCAATAGGATCATTTAAATAAAATAATCACCTTGTCCAAAATATCCAACGGGAAATTCATCAATTACAAACGGCCTTCAAGTTCAAATTTGTTGGATCCCAGCCCATGTAGGCATTGAGGGTAATGAGAAAGAAGATAAAGCTGCTAAATTAGATTGTACAATTGCCCCAACTACTACGAAAGCTCCCATATCAGACTGGCTAGCATCAGTTAAACCTTCAATTTATAAGGATTGGCAAAATGACTGGACAAATATACCCCCTCCAAACAAACTAAAACAAATTGAAAACGAAGTTAAAAAGTGGCATTCTTCTACCCAAAAGCAAAGAATTAATGAAGTGATTTTAACAAGACTCAGAATAGGACATTCCAGACTCACACATGGTCATCTGATGTCAACTCCACACACAAATCCAATAACTTGTGAAAGATGTAACATCCCAATAACAATCAAACATATCTTGATTGGTAACATGAAAGAAACACTTATTTACAAAATAAATCAATGAAAGACATTCTAGCAGACGGTAATAACTTTTCCATTAATAACATCATTCTCTTCTTAAACAAAATTAAATTGACAAATAAAATATCATCTCCCCCCCCCTTTTTTCCCCCTCTTGATTTTTTATTTTATTTCAATTTTTTCCCCTTTTTTATTTATTGATTTAATTACTTAATTTTTTATGTACTCTTTCCCCCCTTCTTTTTCCAGCCCAAGAAGAATCCTACAAGAGTTCAGAGGTCTGGTTAAACAAATCATTTATAACTAACTAACTAATCCCCTTAACTGAAACGTTACATTACAGGCTTCCCAAATTTCATTCAGAATTTAAAGCAATGCTCACATTCAGAATGTCAGGGAGCTCAGTGGAATAGTTCTTTGTTCAATATCTAAAGAGAAATTCAAAGAAATGGAATTCTCAAAGTGACAGCAATCCTGGCAAAAGATAAAAGCTACAATGAAACCCATTTTATTGTTCCAAATTCTCTGCTAACATTCTCCATAACTCACCCTGCATTGCAATTCATTATAAGGATACGTGAAACATTAATTTACATATACCTGTATGCCAACATTTTGATTTAATCTTCTATCTACGTATATTTAAATTACAGTAAAATAAAGTTCTTGCTAGGTTAAAATTACACTCACAGAATAGTTATAATCGCCATTTGAGTACCTTATCCAGCCATATTACACCATAAGCTATTGCCATACAGATTTCTAGTAGTATTATTTTTCAAAAGCATCAAAGGATTGAAACCAGATACCAACAGGTACACCTTGTCTCCAGTAAGACAGGTGGCTAACTTAGTCACATTCCCAACAGCCCTAAAATTCAAAACACTGAATTGCTACCCATACAAATGCACTTACAGTTATCTGTTTAAGTCACTACAAAACTACAGTGGTAATAAAAAAGATTCTAGGCACATATAACCAATGCCCTGATTTGGGTAAATTAGGTGTTTTCTGAAAAATCTGCTGTGAACCTCTCGATGTCATCAGTCACAGAAAAGTGGGGAAAACAATCACGTCTCAATTTTACGACATAAAAAACCTCAAATCATAAACTGTTCCCAACCTGGATGCATGTGAGTAATGACTATACATAAGTCTTTTTAGTTACAAATGTGTGGACTTGAATCAGAGCCTGCCTATGGTTTCCTGAAGAATGCCCATAACATTTTTTGTCTGTTCTTGTGAATGGTAGTACCATTAACCCTTAAGGGACGGCATAATTTATCAATGTGCGGCACCCCAGACCGGGGAAACTTTGAGGTCGGCAAAATAAAAAAAAAAAATCACATCAATGGAAAGAGAATGACACGTACATTTACACTGTATAAATAAAAAAATTATAAAAAATTTTCCCTACCTTCCACAAGAAGTTGAAAATGACTATTTACAACCCCTTGTGGGCCCTCATTTACAAGACAATTGTAAATTTTACCAACTTATATATGTTTTTTCTAATAACTTTTTAGGATTTTGTAAAATTATTATTACTGCTCACACAATATCAAAACAGATAAGAAACAAAAGCAGTAACGAATTTTTTGCATATTTGTTGTAAAATATTCATGTAAGTTTACAAGAAGGAAGATTCAGTAACTTTTTTTTTTTACTTTTACATGCTTTTTCTAATATTTCTTTGCAATTTTCTTTGTAAAATTACATTTACAACCAACATACTATCGTAAAAGACAAAAACAAAAACCAACAGCAACCCCTTCGTATATTTACAAGCAAATTTACAAAGACCCATGTGAGACAGAGATGCAGTACCTTCCCCCTTGAAGTCATAAGCATTACTGATACTGGCCCAACTCTCAGTCTGTATAAAAGTTGCCATTAGTGAATTTATAGCATGTAGAAGTATTGGCACCTTTGTTTCGTATCATTACCATAACAGTGGTGTGTAATTCTGCTTCACACTGAAGCGCAATCCGTCCACCTCCCCAAAACCTGTTTTACTTCACACTGAAGCGCAATCCGTCCACCTCCCCAAACCTGTTTTACTTCACACTGAAGCGCAATCCGTCCACCTCCCCAAACCTGTTTTACTTCACACTGAAGCTCAATCCGTCCACTAAGGGTTAAGATGCAATTTTCCTTTGGCTGGTTCCTGGTTCCTGCAAAACAAAACTCCTATTAATACAAATTAAATGTCAAAATTGAAAATTATCAATCATTTCACACTGAACTTTCTCAAAGAGGCCTGTATGTTCAATAACATTGTCCAATCCCAGAAAACTCACTACTCAATATGGTTTTCCTACTATAATCTACTCTTGTACCTTAGTCATGTAAGTTGCAACTAATGAACTAGAATTGTTTTTATTATGGAAATTCAACCTACTGAGAATTTCTGACTCTTACTTTCATAAGTAAAGATCAAAGCAAGAAACATCAATTGTATATACAGTAATACACACACAGGCTAACCTGAACCCCAACAGCAGCTCAAGATCAGAGCACATACTAATTCTCATATCTGTAAGTTTTCCAGCAGACATGAAGTGCACAGCATCACCCAGGAAAAATGGAAACAGAAATAAGCTCATTGAGAATGGGTTCAACCGACATTTCAACATCGCAAGAAATGTAAACATCTGTGGCACAAACCCTGGTGTAAAAGCACCTGTGTTGAATGTTTGAGAGAGGAACACACAATGAAACTGATTTTAATCTTGTGGCATAGAGTAATGCTTATTCCATAATGACCACATCCAGGACCAGACGAAACACAAGACTGTTGGTTTTACATATTCCAACGCATTGGCAAAAGGGACCCAAGCTGGTTGCTTAGAAACAGTTGGTTTTGGGAACTTGAAACAGATGTGATTTTGAAAACAATACAAGGAAGGGAAGGCAGCACTGAAATTCCGCTAGAGACGAGGATGAAAGTCCCGTGACATGAAATATTGAAAGACAACAGAGAAATGGATCGATTCCATTACGAAGATTGCACCTTAGATCAGGTAAGGAACACTGAATACAAGAGGCATCAGAAAGCGAACTGGCTAGTAAGGGCAAACGTCAAAAAGAGGAAACTACAGAAACTAGACAGGATGAAATGTCAAAACAGCACAAAATATTGGAAAATATACCATCCAAAAGCGGCTGGTACAAACATGCTAAAAACGAAAAACTCTAAAGGTGTGTTAGTGTGCCCGAGATGTAATGTATAATATAAATTTTCATAACAGAATTTGGATACTTACTGTTAAAGTTAGCTTATATCTCCTTGTCAGACAGACAAAGCTGTCACAATAGTTTTCTTTTACACAAAACCAAAAAACCAAAGTTCTACATTGCAGTTTTTTCTGTGAAACTGACCCAAGATTCTTCTCTCAGTTTTAGGAAGGAATTTTAACCAGTGTCAGGAGCCTTTGAAGAACTAAGTGAATTCACCCCCATATTGGAGTTATTGCAATTATATTCTGATGCCATGCTGGGTTCATAAACCCCATATCATCAAGACAAAACAATAAGGGAAAACAGTCTAAAAAGGTGAAAAATTAATGTAAATAAGCCAATGAAAGTGTGATAGCCAATTGCTTACACTGGAACAGCTGAAAGAAGATTGTTGTACCCAAAAATTGCCAGTTCCAAACCTTGCACTTTTAAAAGATAAGAAATTAAGTGCCTATATTTAACAAAGCACAGCCATTTTTCGAACATGTTAATTTAAGAGTTTACAAGCATAAAAAAAAAAAAAAATTACAGAGCCTATATAACTGCTAACTTAAGATTTTCTATTGAAATTACCTCACATATATCACAGGAAGGGCTACAGTTTCTAAGAAGACTTACCTTAAATTGTAGTCCAGTAAAACTCATGTCAAACAGGGACTCTTCAATAAATATTTTTCACCTGCATTTCAGTCCAGCAAACTTCATGTCAAAATGGGTCTTCTTTATTGCGTATTGCATTAGTTTCATACTGAAATAAAATGTGGTACTTCAGCATTGAATACAAAAGGTCAGAGGTCATCCATTAATAATCTTAGCCTATCTCTCATGTCAGTACAAGTGCCCTGTGCAATAAGACTGAGTCAGTAACAATGTGGAAAGGTACTACAGAAACAATGTAGGCCTGTCTCACTTTGGTGCAAAATGACAATTATTTGCACACCACAGTAGCCCACTAATAATACAGGCCTGTCCCCAATTCACTATCACTATTCTGCACATCAAAATTGTCCTATGATAATGTAGCCCTGACTGATTCACTACAGATGCAGTAATCACAGATCTAAAATGCAGTTCAGGAGCTACACTCTCACAACAAAATTCTCTGATAAAGTTCAACTTTGAAAAGCAGGAAAGTCAAGGTTTGATTGACACAGACAGAACAAACAAAGCATTGGAGATTACGATTACCACGTTATGAAGATGCCTAAGGCTAATACTTCATACTGGAGATGGTAGGGACACAGAAAACCCAGTGTTAATTTCTGTGGAGAAGTCATAGTTGGCAGAGTCAATGACTTTTTCCCTGAGTTTGCAGATATAAACTTACTACCTCTGAATCTGTGAACTTGCATACTGCAACATTAATTCTACATAAGTACTGTATTCTAACCATGCATATACAGTTGATGTACTTTGGATTGTGGCAGAGCCCACCATATAGTTTTAACTTGCCGGAGTCAATAGAGGAGCTTCTGTCAAACTTGCAATTTTCTCAAAATTCAGAACACTTTGCTGGGAGAGGTTTCAACTCTGAAATGACCAGAGTTTTCCCTTCTGGACTGCACAGTGGGTCTCCTGAATAACTATTATGCCCAAACTAATATAGCTATTGGATGTTCAACAGACATCAAAATGATTTAAGACAAGACATACATCACATTAAACCTGGCAAAGATTTCCATATAATGCACAGATAGTTACCATAACTTGAAAGATGGACTTTACATAATTATGCTCAATTTCACTCTTAGTATTTTGAAAGTGTTTCTGGGCTACTTGATTGCTAAAATGAACCTTCTAGTTCGCTAGTACCTACATTCAACACACTTTGGGAGCCTGGCTTTCTGATAAGTAACAAAGTCTGTTGAATATTTTCCAGATATCTTACAACTGACAAAAATTCCTCATAATTCCTAAACTCAACTATCCTGCTAAGTTGGGGTGTTACCGGGAAACAGGTTTATTCAACATTAAATTCTACCAGACAAATTTAGTCATGTATGTGTCACAAGATTTTACTACACCATACTAGGAATCCTCACATCTACACACAAGTACAAAGCTCTAATTTCTATACACCTGAATATGGATCAAATTCATATAAAAACTGTAAGAATATCCTGAGAGAACTACACTCTCTTAGTTTTGTAGCCCAACATCCTCCTCTAAAACACCTGATGACGTTTCTCTGGGTGGTCTTAATGAAACCATCTCCACTGTACAACAGTATCTAATACACTCTGCTTTTCCCACTGACACTACTTAACATTTCAGATAGCATTTAGTTCTCCAGATATCCTGTGCAATCATTTTACATTCCCTGACGACTACACCAAGAATCAAACTGCTGTTGTGACACTCTTGTATGGACAAATTTCATTCTCTCAATAACGTCATTAATCTTGACAGCAATCTCTTAGACACTCAAAGAACTATAAGACTTGTGATCTACACGAAGTACCAATGTTACTTGTGGCTCCTAATTCCCTCTTCTCTGCTCTCGTTTGGATATTCAAGAAATAAACACAAAGTGATCAGATTAAACCTGACTATATTCTCCAAAAAAATGCTCTATGTTGATGTGACTGATTTTATATAATTTTCGCTAGGAAGCCAAACACTAGGCGGGGCTTTCTAAAGAGGGAGTTGGAGTGGCTGGACAGTACGATGGAAGACAGGAAGTGGGAATGGAGGTGGAGCAAAAGGCTAAAAAGTGGGTGTAGGTAGGGGTCGAAGGGATGCTGCAAACAATCATTAGTAATGCCTACAGTGTGCCATGTGAGGGACATATAGGGACATTACCAGAATTGAAAAACAGAGTAAATTAAAGTAAAAATCATACGCCTATTTCATCGCACTAAAACTAGCATGGATTTCCATATAAAATGAACCGTTCCATTCAATGAATTCAGATTTAACTCTGATTATAATAATATATCATGAAACTAATTCAATCAACATTAAATTCTACAAGAGAAATATACCCATTACCAAGGTTTTACCGCAGAGTACAAGGAATCCTCACATCTACATAAAAGTAAAAACCTCTACAGTAATTAGTTTGTCACATCTGAATATGAATTGAATTCCTATATAAACTATACAAAGAATATCCTGAATACTGGTCAGCACAGAGAACTACAAACTCTTAGTTTTGTAGACCACATTCTCGTCTAAAAAACCCGACAAAGTTTTTCCTGAGGGTGCAAGTGTAGTCTTTCCTGTACCAAAAATATCTAACATTGCTGCCTTTTCCATTGACACTTTAACATTTTACTCTGTATTTAGTTCTCCACACAATTCTTACCCAAAAGTTCTACCAGCATACTTTACTACAGACTAACTACTAGTGCAGAATATCATCCGCTTTCAGGTACTTCTAAAAGTCCCATAACTGACTCTTATCAAATCTGACCTATTGTTTCAAAGCAGTCAATTTACAGTTAACTGGAGTTCATGGCAAGCAAAAGTGCTCTTAACTGTACCAGATTCAACATTATCCAGTTAAGCAAACACAGTCTTTAACTGGTCTGACGTTTCCACCAAATTCAGTAGGACAGTTCTAGTTTTATTTAAGTCTTACCACTACAGGATGTGGATCCAGGTGGTAATGGGTCATCTTGGCCCACTCAAGTCTCAGAAGTAAGCAGCTTCTCGCTGTTTAGTTCCTTGTAGCAAGAGTATTCTCCTAGGTGCTCATCCTGCAAGAAAAACCTTTAACCAGATCCAGATGATGTTATTTGAGGGGACTGGTCTCTAAAATGTGCTGAGATCCATCTGCACTTCAGAATTTATATCTAAAACTACTGAACAAAATCTTGCCAACACAGGAAGGTTTACAAACGTCAAGATTATACCATCATTACCCATTGAACTTCTTTTCAACACACTATTATTACTTTCCATAAAAATTTATATTTCAAAGGTAAATCACTGGACTTAAGAGGCCTCTTAAAATTGTACAAAATAACTGCAAAATAGACTCACATACCTAAAGTCAATCTTTCAGAAGGTCGTGATTTATGAAGATTGCAGTGTATCGTATCAAATTCATTAAACTTATTGAGCTTGTAGTTCATCCTATCAAATTCAATAGTCTTATTTTGCAGAGGCCAGCTGCACTATCTAGATAAAATGTACATCTTATGGATTTTTACTGCTGGGTTCTCAGAAGTCAGACACACTTCCTGACACTCAACTGTAACTTCTTACTAGAATGGCTGAACAATTTTTTCTTGTGGTTCTGTCAATGTATCTGACTCAACACTATAATTCCCCCCATTCAGTCTGTTTCAATAACAATTCAATGCACCCTCAGATGTTCATTATTTTTAAAAACTTGGACGATCGGAAATGATATTGTTGTTTGTGTAAAGGAACTTGGCCCCTTCAGGAGGAGAATCTTCGATTTCTTTGAATTGAATATAGAATTTAGGCCAAAGGCCAAGCACTGGGACCTTTGAGGTCATTCAGTGCAGAAACGGAAATTGACAGGAAAAGGTTTGAAAGGCATTACAGAAGGAAAACCTCAAAGCAGTTGCACTATGAATCAATTGCTAGCAAAAAGTGAAAGTACGGTGGAAGAAAAAGAATATGAGAGGAGGTACAGTAACAGGAACGAAAGGGGTTGCAGCTAGGGGCCGAAGGCACGCTGCAAAGAACCTTAAGTAATGCCTACAGTGCAATGCACGTGGTGCACTGATGGCACTATCCCCCATGGGGATTGGATTTCTTTGACAAAATGACAGTGTACCTAAAATTGGGAAGACCAAAACATTTTGCAAACTGCAATTAATTCAGTACTTTACGTAAAGTATGTAATACTCTTCACGCCTTCAATCAAACTTCCATTGCATCAACCCTCAGTCTCTCTTTCCCTCCAAAGTCTATATTCATTTCGGTTCCTTCAGAATTTCCATGAACATGAATATCTATAATGAACAATAAAAACTTTCCCTTTAAAATTCAGACTCTTTTAGTACTGCCAATCACGGTTTACCACAGTTTCCTAATCCTCTACTTTCATGTTCATGTTCGTGACAAAAATTGAAAGTGTTACACCCTATCTGAATGCAGTATACTAGAGATAAGACAGGATTTCATACTACAAATTATTCAAGACTCACCCTGGATAATCCAGATTTTGACGGCATACGGCAGCAGTCAGGTGGAGGGGTAAGGCTTGTGCTTGCCCATTCCTGCCTTGGGTTACATGTGAGCAAGGCAGTTGGGGTGCCTTGCTGATTGTATTTTTCTGAAAGCTTCCAAGGATTGAGACTGAACTTTCTTTACTCACATCTGCAAAGGGAAACTCCATGTAGAGCAAAACTTACTTGAATGTAAAATGATATCACCTAAACCTTTCCTTCATCAGCTGATCAAGATTTACATCTTTTAAGTACCTCCTGAGCTTATGCAGTGTAAAATGTAAGTGACACAGATTAAACCATATGCAGTGCAGTATAAAATATATAAGTGACACATTAAAATGTGGGAAAAATCCCAGTACATACAATAATGTAAAATTTATACACAGTACACCATCGTAAATAAATAATAAACATTAACTATCTGATAGAAGGGACAGCCTGGAATGTCATCTCAATGCTACAAATTCAGAAAGTAATTTCTTGTACAAAGGAGCATTCTATGCAATATACTATTCCACATGACAAGGTTAGTGCACTGTTGCACTGTGTAGAAGCTTATTACCTTGCATGTCAGCCGACTGCAAAAAGTTCTGTACAAAATATCAAATTTGTACAAACTGTGCATGTGAGTACCAAGTCCACAAAACGAAACTGGATCATTCTTTCACTAGTAATTACACCTGCAAATTGTGAGAATATCATTCTGGGTCACTCAATCTTAATCACACAAGATACTGAAAAACAAAATATTTCAACCTCACTTATGAAAGCTCGGAGAATCCTTACCACAAACGAGTCGACTGTCATGTGAAACCCATACGCTTATCAAAAAATAGTCAGCTGTCATGAGTAATCCATAAGCTTATCAAAAACAGTGACTTTAAAACACTGACTTCTGTTTTTTTTTATTTGACTAAGAACTCCACCAGCAAACTAGACCATATTCACAGTTATAAAAGACATATTTTATCTCTGGCTGTGGGTTGGATCAATCATTCATGGATGAGTATTGATTAATTAGAATCTGATTCCATACCTGGGCAATTAAACCTAGTAAAGTATCTGGGGCTAATCATCTGAACAAATATTACTGTAGGCCTGCTTAGTGAAAAAACCAAGAACCTGCCCTTTCAGGAATGTCCAGGAACACCAGTACCTTATCCATTCGGTACCACAGATCTCTTTTAGGTTTCCAGAACTTGAAATAGGCCCAAAGTTCAGTAACAAGGGAAGATAAACTCAGTAAGAAGTGTTACTGAGACTTATAACTGAGCACAGTATGGCTTAGGAGTGTAAGATGAAGGGTAGTAGGATGCAATAAGTAATAAAACTGAACAGGGGTAAGCTCTAGCCTCTACTTATTTGGTTGGGTTGATTGTTAGGAAAGGGTGGAAGGTAAGAGAGAAAGAGAGACTATGAACAGAGGCACAGTAATAGGAATGAAAGGGATTGCAACTAAGGGCTGAGGGGATGCTGCAGAGAATCTTAAGTAAGACCTACGGGGGTCAAACAATAAGAGTTGTAATTTCAATCAGATACTGGTGGGCTTCCAGCAGGAAAGACTTTATGTTACAAAGGTGGCCCACAATACTAAGTGTGCAGTGTGTTATCCAGCTATCAGGGATCTTACTGAACATCCTCTATTTTTTTACTAACACTTGCTGATTTACTTCTGTCATTCACTCCTGGATTTCACTGACTGGAGAAAAACAGATCCGGCTGAGAAAGCATTCCTACATCATGAATAATCAAAGCCAACAATCCAAGTTCTGAAAAAACAGCAGCATATTCCTTGTAGATAGAATACAGAATTTAGGCCAAAGGCCAAGCGCTGAGACCTATGAGGTCATTCAGTGCTGAAACTGACAGTGAAAAGGTTTGAAAGGTATAACAGCAGGAAAACTTCGCAGTTGCACTACGAATCAATTGTTAGGAGAGGCAAGAAAGATGGAAAAGAGAGAAAATGAACAGAGGTACAGTAAAAGGAATGAAAGGAGTTGCAGCTAGGGGCCAAAGAGACGCTGCAAAGAACCTTAAGTAATGCCTACAGTGCACAGCATGCATTATTGACGGCACTACTCCCCTACAGGGTATACCTAGTAAAAAGGACATGAAGTAAGGCCCACGGGAAAGTACTGAGGTCATGCCAAAGAGACAGCATCACAGCATTATTAGAATATGATTTGGATACTCAAGATAATTCTGAACTACCCTCATGGGCAGAGAAGAGCCACTCACCATTATACAAGTGAAAATCTTCCGTGGGTTGACAGGTGGTCCAACACTTAGCCTTTGTTCTGAACTGCAGTCGGTCATAGCACTGGTTGATTGCAGTGTACGCCACGGTAAACAATTACAGATCTGTAAAAGAAATTCAATTGTTAATTACCTCTTGACAGTGGCTGAGTATTTTATGCACGCTACATTCATACTAAACTCATTAACAATGAAAACATTAACCAACTTTTTATATACCTAAACCTTAAACGCCCATCTCTTCGATAGTACACTATAAATTTCCACCATTCCTTTGCGGCTAAGGCCTCCACCCCTCTTACTGCCATTTTCTTTTCAGTCTATGGAAGCTTAGGGCACTGGGTTACCTGTCCTCTGGGCCTTTGCATTCCATTTTCTAAATAATGGACAGAAATATAACTAACACTAGTAACTACCAGTAATGGCGCCATGAATTCAAACCTAACCTATACTAAGACACTGAGACTTATACAGTAGTCTTGATGTGGTGAATAAAACCAAGGTGGCATATACAGTAGCCTACAATGACAATGGCCTAGCTACCCAATCAGCAAGCCTCAGGGAAGTCTAGGGTACCCTATGGTACAGACCCTAGTCTAGGATACCCTATGGTACAGACCCTAGTCTAGGATACCCTATGGTACAGACCCTAGTCTTGGGTACCCTATGGTACAGACCCCAGCCAACAGTACCCTTGGATACAGGCCCCAGCCTAAGATACCCTTGGATACAGGCCCCAGCCTTGGGTACCCTAAGGTACAGGACCCAGTCTAGGGTACCTTGGATACAGGCCCCAGCCTAGGATACCCTAGAATACATGCCCCAGCCTAAGCCTAGAGTACCTTATGCTACAGGCCCCAGTTTAGGGTACCTTATGGTACGCTATGAAGGCAACTAGTCACTTGAAGGGGGTTTATGACTTAGGAGGCCTCGTAAGGAAATACTTTAAGGTGACAAGTCTACATGACACTTTACAAGAGTCCACGACTCTTTTTACATACGTCACGTTTCTATAACACTTTAAATTAAGTGTCAATGATTTATGAATGTAACGGGCGACACTTACGATCGGTATAAATAAAAAGGGGAGGAAAATAACGGCCGAAATGCGATGGCCACCATAGGAGAACGTCAGCCACGTCGCCCAACTTTGAAAAGTTGCTTCAATTAATTCGTATTTTTATTCGTAAATTCGTTAAGTACGACTGATATGACGGTACATATGTAACGAATATTCGTTATAGAAGCGAAAACAGTAGATTTTAAGCGAATAGAGTTTAAAATAAGTTGATATTTACCGTAAATAAAGAGACGCTTGAGTGAATGGTTACCAATGCCAGGGGATTGTTTACATTGGTAGTGAGGGATTACGCGCCTAAAATAAAAGCCTAAAAAATATTTTTAATATAATCTATGTAATATAATCGAATTATTTCCAATAAAACCTTCATTTTATTCATTATAATATTCAAAATTCATATCTAATTCATCGTATATTTAACATTCACGTGCCTCCAAAAATGAATGACTTCGTAACATGAAGAGAGAAAATAATCGAATTATTTTCAATACAAACTTTCATTTAACTGATATAATATTTAATATTCATATTTAATGTTATATTTATCATACATTTTAAAATATACCTTTCGTAATAGTTTTAGGCTCGTCGTAATTAAGAA
>JANJGK010000036.1:1231603-1296603 GCA_039081455.1 Macrobrachium rosenbergii | reverse complement strand
ACATTTTGCGCGTTTTTCAAAGTTCCTTTAATTTCGCATTGTGTTTATCATCACGTACTTATAACATGGCGTAGAATTTGAAGTCTATAATCCAAACACTCTTTAGTTACTTGTGTTTTGATCCTAATTCCATTCCCTTTCTTATTTACCTTCTCTGGAAGCAAAGTTTATATATATATTTTTGTCTTAGCTGTAAAAGAATATGGTAGGTGTAACGCCGGTTGAAAGAATCGACGAAGGTGGGTCTTTTTCTCTCCTATTCTTAGGTCAACTTCCAAGGGATTAGTAGAGCCTCCTGTTTTGACGTCTCTCTCTCTCTCTCTCCTCTCTCTCTCTCTCTCTCTCTCTCTCTCTCCTCTCTCTCTCTCTCTCTCAAGATCAGACGTTTACAATAATGCCGGGTTATTTCACCATTAGCTTCCGTAAATCTCATACTGGGATTGTCTTAAGCATGCATAGGTCTAGTCCGATTAATAAATTTCTTAAGCACATACTTTATTATTATTATAATTATTATTATATTATTATTATTATTATTATTATTATTATCATTCATTTGATGAATAATAATTATCATTATAGATTACTAGGTCTGGTGCACACTGAAGCGTGGAGAATTTAGTTCTAAATTTTCAAATCTATTTCTCAGGAGTACAAAATTATTAAGATCATATTTTTTCATTAATAACTTTTCATAATTCCATTGATTCTAAAAACGAACGAATTCGTACTTTGTCTGTACATCGACAGTCCTGGAGATATAAATACGGAAAGTAATAATACTTTGCCCTCAAGATTTTTATCAATATGGCGAATGTTGGGTACACGATCGCTGAGACCAAATCACTTTTTCAGTGGCCATATTGTGATGCTCCCTCATGTTTCGTATACATAGAGGTCTGGCCGCTTGAAGAATAAAGGAATACTGTGCGATTCAAGCTTTTGCCATTTATTCATTTTGATGATGATTTGCAGACACTCTCAACGTAAGATTCAAAGTGAATCTTCTCCACATGAGACCCCGGGGAGATGGCATAGGTCTAATACGAAGCTTTCAAACCAAAATAATTTAACTTTATATATATATATATATATATATATATATATATATATATATATATATATATATATATATATATATATACACACACACAATATATATATATATATATATATATATATATATATATATATATATATATATATATATATATATATATATATATATATGCCTGTTACAGATTTCCTGACTGAAACAAATGAGGAATGACATGCTACAATACGTATAAAATCTCTCTCTCTCTCTCTCTCTCTCTCTCTCTCTCTCCTCTCTCTCTCTCTCTCTGTTCACGTAATTGTTATGATACTCAATCTATCACTCATTACGGATGTCTGCCATGACAATATTTATCTAGAAAACATCACATCTTTGGTTATCATTGCTAAAGGAACAATCGCTCTCTCTCTCTCTCTCTCTCTCCTCTCTCTCTCTCTCTCTCTCTCTCTCTCTCTCTCTCTCTGTCGGTTTTTCCAAGTATTTTAATAATAATTCGTTATAATATTATTTCACCATTGTCTTCGTAGAAGACGTGGAGGAATCATGCATAGACCTAGACTGATAAAAACAACTTCACTGAGACTATTATTATTATTATATTATTATTATTATTATTATTATTATTATTATTCGTATTATTATTATTCATTTGAAGAATAATAATAGTAATAAAAACATCACAAAGACAATGACCCCCAAGAAAGATCCGAATATATTAATTAAGGCAATGTGAGAACGCTTTCCTCACGCCTGCCAAATCTGCCTTTACTCTAAGGGATGGCGAGTAGCTTTCTCTCTCTCTCTCTCCTCTCTCTCTCTCTCTGGGTCGATCATTTTCATTTTAGGTCCTCCGTAATTTACAGTCAAGCGTCTTCATGAAAATGGCATACATAAAATATAAGAGCAAAAAAAAAAAAAAACTAAATTTTTCAACGAGCCTTAAAATTAATAAAAATTAATAAAAATGAATAAAAATTATGTAAACAATGTAAAAAAAAAAGGTCCAAGATTAATTTACACGACTTAATATTTTCATTCCTCAAAGGAGAGAGAGAGAGAGAGGAGAGAGAGAGAGAGAGAGAGAGAGAGAATTACTTCCACCAAGCTTGTGAATGAAGATTGCCTACGATACTCATATGTAAAATTAGTTTAATAATAATAATAATGGAGAGAGAGAGAGAGAGAGAGAGAGAGAGAGAGAGAGAGAGAGAGAGAGAGAGAGAGAGAGAGAGAGTCGAATTCCAAATCTCGAAATTTGAGATTCGAATTTTGAAATTTCGAATCTCGAATCTCAAACTCGGTGGGGAGGGGGGGAGGAATGTCAAAGGCACCTCCCTCCCCTCCACCGGCCAACCCATCGCTAATCCCTTACCAGTACAACCTCTCTCTCTCTCTCCCTCTCCCTCTCTCTCTCTCTCTCTCTCTCTCTCTCCTCTTCTCTCTCTCTCTCTCTCTCTCATGAAATACGAGGGATGAGCTTCTCTCCCTCACTCATGAAATTTTAGGAAAAGAGCTTTCTCTCTCACTCTCTCCTGAAAGACGAGGGATGAGCTTTTCTCTCTCACTCATGAAATTTTAGGAGTCTCTCTCTCTCTCTCTCTCTCTCTCCAAGGATAAAATGTAGACATAAAAACCAATTACTAAAAAAAAAACACTGGTATTAGAGGAGAAACTGTTGGGAGAACATTATAGCAGACCGTGTGTATCTGAGGGCGGGGTGGTGGCGGGGGGGGGGGGGGGTTGCATATCCACGGATGAAAAGGGGGGGGGGGGAGGGAGGGAAACAAGGCGAGTGGCCCAGGACAGCAAGATAGGGAACAAACAACCCCATCCCACCCCCGCCCCCGCTCAACAAAGGCCTCCCCCCCAAATTGCACTTGCCGTTGTTCTACCCATTTTAAAGATGTGGAAACGAGAGTAATGATTGCACGTCTACAAAAGGTACAATATTCAGTAATCAATAATAACTATTACACATATATATATGTATATATATACATTTTATGTATATAAGTGCATACGTTAACATACAAGCATGCATACACGACTTAAAAACGAAGTCACTTGGAAAATAAAGCAAATGGGTGAACAGACAGTACGCTCCAATATGTCCACTCTCGGGATTAACCTTAACCTCGAGGTTAATCCTGAAATTGTTCTCCCTTTTTTGGTACAAACAAACAAACGCCGGATCGACAGACCCAAGCCATTCCTTCCAAAAGGCATAACAAATACTATTATTTATAGATATTATAAAGTACTTACTCGAATGAAAGAGTATCCGCCTCGTGGTTCGCAAAAGGCGCCGCGACGAGGCGCGCACATCTTCACTTCACCACATCTCAAGGCACACTGACGAGTGACGAGACGAGTCACGATTGTGAAGCTGGTGGTTGATCTGGCCACCCCTCCCTCCTCCCCCCCCCTCTCTCCTCCACCACGATAACAGATTTCTGAGGCTTAGGAAATGCCCTGTTTCTAGGCAAGCTCTGAAAGTTTTCAACTCGATTAAAAGCAAGCCACAGAGAGAGAGAGAGAGAGAGAGAGAGAGAGAGAGAGAGAGATAAAAGGAAAAGGGGGGGGGGGGAGAGGAAAGGAGGATCCTCTCTAGAGCTCCCTTTCTCCTCCACCGGTATCAGAGACGAAAGGTTTTATCTTTATTTGTTTTACTATATATATTTGGGTTTTTGCCCCTCTCAGACATATATACATATACATACATATACATATGTGCGAAAAAACACAGGTGTGTCAACCGTGTATATATATATAAGCACAAGATCGTCTTCTAATACGCCGGTCTGTGACCCGGCTATTATAGGCCTATAAGTCCCGCCACCGTCGCCTGTTCGTGACCTCCCCACCTACATCCTTCCTCCCTCCCTCGGGACGTTTATCAATTTGGTTAATCCTTTCCACGTGTTTATTCATCTCTCTCTCTCTCTCTCTCTCTCTCTCTCTCTCTCTCTCTCTCTCTCTCTCTCTTCGACACGTCTGTAGAATTCTGTAAAAGTTCAAGCGAAGTCATTCTAATTGTATTTGTATCGTTCACTTACATTTTTTTTTTATCTACCCCGTAGGGAGTAGTGTCGTCAGTGCACCTAATGCGGTGCACTGTACGCATTACTTGAGGTTCTTATAGCTGCAGCCCCTTTCGTTCGTTCCTTTGACTGTACCTCCTTTCATATTCCCTTTCTTCCAACTTACTCTCCCCAAACCCTCTTTCTCCTAACAATTGATTCAAGAGTTCCTTCTTTCTAATGAACACCATAAGTCTGGTTTTGTCAGCACTACGAAATGGCAGGAGAGAGAGAGAGAGAGAGAGAGAGAGAGAGAGAGAGAGAAGAGAGAGAGAGATTGAGTGATTTTCCTCCTGCATTTTAGTGATAAATTCTGAGAACAAATGTTTTTGTCAAATAGGTAAATGGTTTCTTGTCCGTTTTTTCATAAATATAACCGAGTGATAAAACCTATTTGGATATACAAATCAATTTAAACTAAATAAAGCTAATTTTTTTATATCAGCAATTCGAACGTTTACTCTGTGTCCCCTTACACCAAACAGCAATAGGAATTGGCGGATTCTCTCTTTCTCTCTCTCTCTCTCTCTCTCTCTCTCCTCAACAGTGACACCTTCCACAGACCTTCGAATCCCCTGATGACTCCCTCGGGGGGAGATTATAGAACCCAGTGGTCTGCCTGACGCCTCAGATGTAAATAGCTGCCCGGAGCAGTGCTCAGATAGACCTATCACATTCATCAGATTGTGATTTATATATATATATATATATATATATATATATATATATATATATATATATATATATGTGTGTGTGTGTGTGTGTGTGTGTGTGTGTGTGTGTGTGTGTGTGTGTGTGTGTGTATTAAAAACATAAAAAAATTCTGCAAAACTTTCATGCATGTATGTGTGCACAGTTTATCAAAAGTAAAGTAATTACAATATTTTTATTTATGAGAGAGAGAGAGAAAGAGAGAGAGAGAGAGAGAGAGAGAGAGAGAGAGAGAGAGAGAGAGCTGTACTGTGAGTTTTGAACTGTTTCACTCACCCTTTCTTTGGCTGTCGCTTTTAGTGTTCTGTTAAAGAAAACTATTGTGCCGGCTTTGTCTGTCCGTCCGCACTTTTTCTGTCCGCCCTCAGATCTTAAAACCTACTGCTGAGGAGGAGGCTAGAAGGCTACTGAGGAGGCTAGAGGGCTACTGAGGAGGCTATAAGGCTACTGAGGAGGCTAGAAGGCTACTGAGGAGGCTAGAGGGCTACTGAGGAGGTTAGAGGGCTACTGAGGAGGCTAGAAGGCTACTGAGGAGGCTAGAAGGCTACTGAGGAGGCTAGATGGCTACTGAGGAGGCTAGAGGGCTACTGAGGAGGTTAGAGGGCTACTGAGGAGGCTAGAAGGCTACTGAGGAGGCTAGAAGGCTACTGAGGAGGCTAGAGGGCTACTGAGGAGGCTAGAAGGCTACTGAGGAGGCTAGAGGGCTACTGAGGAGGCTAGAAGGCTACTGAGGAGGCTAGAGGGCTACTGAGGAGGCTAGAAGGCTACTAAGGAGGCTAGAGGGCTACTGAGGAGGCTAGAAGGCTACTGAGGAGGCTAGATGGCTACTGAGGAGGCTAGAAGGCTACTGAGGAGGCTAGAAGGCTACTGAGGAGGCTAGATGGCTACTGAGGAGGCTAGAAGGCTACTGAGGAGGCTAGAAGGCTACTGAGGAGGCTAGATGGCTACTGAGGAGGCTAGAAGGCTACTGAGGAGGCTAGATGGCTACTGAGGAGGCTAGAAGGCTACTGAGGAGGCTAGATGGCTACTGAGGAGGCTAGAAGGCTACTGAGGAGGCTAGAAGGCTACTGAGGAGGCTATCGGGCTACTGAGGAGGCTAGAAGGCTACTGAGGAGGCTAGAAGGCTACTGAGGAGGCTAGAAGGCTACTGAGGAGGCTAGAAGGCTACTGAGTAGGCTAGAGGGCTACTAAGGAGGCTAGAGGGCTACTGAGGAGGCTAGAAGGCTACTGAGGAGGCTAGAGGGCTACTGAGGAGGCTAGAGGGCTACTGAGGAGGCTAGAAGGTTACTGAGGAGGCTAGAGGTCTACTGAGGAGGCTAGAGGGCTACTGAGGAGGCTAGAAGGCTACTGAGGAGGCTAGAAGGCTACTAAGGAGGCTAGAGGGCTACTGAGGAGGCTAGAAGGCTACTGAGGAGGCTAGATGGCTACTGAGGAGGCTAGAGGGCTACTGAGGAGGCTAGAAGGCTACTGAGGAGGCTAGATGGCTACTGAGGAGGCTAGAAGGCTACTGAGGAGGCTAGAAGGCTACTGAGGAGGCTAGATGGCTACTGAGGAGGCTAGAAGGCTACTGAGGAGGCTAGAAGGCTACTGAGGAGGCTAGAAGGCTACTGAGGAGGCTAGAGGGCTACTGAGGAGGCTAGAAGGCTACTGAGGAGGCTAGAGGGCTACTGAGGAGGCTAGAAGGCTACTGAGGAGGCTAGATGGCTACTGAGGAGGCTAGAAGGCTACTGAGGAGGCTAGAAGGCTACTGAGGAGGCTAGAGGGCTACTAAGGAGGCTAGAGGGCTACTGAGGAGGCTAGAAGGCTACTGAGGAGGCTAGAGGGCTACTGAGGAGGCTAGAGGGCTACTGAGGAGGCTAGAGGGCTACTGAGGAGGCTAGAAGGTTACTGAGGAGGCTAGAGGTCTACTGAGGAGGCTAGAGGGCTACTGAGGAGGCTAGAAGGCTACTGAGGAGGCTAGAGGTCTACTGAGGAGGCTAGAGGGCTACTGAGGAGGCTAGAAGGATACTGAGGAGGCTAGAGGGCTACTGATGAGGAGGCTAGAGGGCTACTGATGAGGAGGCTAGAAGACTACTGAGGAGGCTAGAAGGCTACTGATGAGGAGGCTAGAAGGCTACTGAGGAGGCTAGAGGGCTACTGAGGAGGCTAGAGGGCTACTGAGGAGGCTAGAAGGTTACTGAGGAGGCTAGAGGGCTACTGAGGAGGCTAGAGGGCTACTGAGGAGGCTAGAGGGCTACTGAGGAGGAGAATAGAGGGCTACTGATGAGGAGGCTAGAGGGCTACTGAGGAGGCTAGAGGGCTACTGAGGAGGCTAGAGGGCTACTGAGGAGGCTAGAGGTCTACTGAGGAGGCTAGAGGGCTACTGAGGAGGCTAGAAGACTACTGAGGAGGCTAGAGGGCTACTGATGAGGAGGCTAGAGGGCTACTGATGAGGAGGCTAGAAGACTACTGAGGAGGCTAGAAGGCTACTGATGAGGAGGCTAGAAGGCTACTGAGGAGGCTAGAGGGCTACTGAGGAGGCTAGAGGGCTACTGAGGAGGCTAGAAGGTTACTGAGGAGGCTAGAGGGCTACTGAGGAGGCTAGAGGGCTACTGAGGAGGCTAGAGGGCTACTGAGGAGGAGAATAGAGGGCTACTGATGAGGAGGCTAGAGGGCTACTGAGGAGGCTAGAGGGCTACTGAGGAGGAGAATAGAGGGCTACTGATGAGGAGGCTAGAGGGCTACTGAGGAGGCTAGAGGGCTACTGAGGAGGCTAGAGGGCTACTGATGAGGAGGCTAGAGGGCTACTGATGAGGAGGCTAGAGGGCTACTGAGGAGGCTAGAAGGCTACTGAGGAGGCTAGAGGGCTACTGAGGAAGCTAGAGGGCTACTGAGGAGGCTAGAGGGCTACTGAGGAGGCTAGAAGGCTACTGAGGAAGCTAGAGGGCTACTGAGGAGGCTAGAAGGTTACTGAGGAGGCTAGAGGGCTACTGAGGAGGCTAGAGGGCTACTGAGGAGGCTAGAAGGTTACTGAGGAGGCTAGAGGGCTACTGAGGAGGCTAGAAGGTTACTGAGGAGGCTAGAGGGCTACTGAGGAGGCTAGAGGGCTACTGAGGAGGCTAGAAGGTTACTGAGGAGGCTAGAGGGCTTCTGAGGAGGCTAGAGGGCTACTGAGGAGGCTAGAGGGCTACTGAGGAGGCTAGAAGGTTACTGAGGAGGCTAGAAGGTTACTGAGGAGGCTAGAGGGCTACTGAGGAGGCTAGAGGGCTACTGAGGAGGCTAGAGGGCTACTGAGGAGGCTAGAGGGCTACTGAGGAGGCTAGAAGGTTACTGAGAAGGCTAGAGGGCTACTGAGGAGGCTAGAGGGCTACTGAGGGGGCTAGAGGGCTACTGAGGAGGCTAGAAGGTTACTGAGGAGGCTAGAAGGCTACTGAAGAGGCTAGAGGGCTACTGAGGAGGCTAGAGGGCTACTGAGGAGGCTAGAAGGTTACTGAGGAGGCTAGAGGGCTACTGAAGAGGCTAGAGGGCTACTGAGGAGGCTAGAAGGCTACTGAGGAGTCTAGTGGGCTACTGAGGAGGCTAGAAGGCTGCTGAGGAGGCTAGAAGGCTACTGAGGAGGCTAGAGGGCTACTGATGAGGAGGCTAGAGGGCTACTGAGGAGGCTAGAAGGCTACTGAGGAGGCTAGAGGGCTAATGAGGAGGCTAGAAGGCTAATGAGGAGGCTAGAAGGCTACTGAGGAGGCTAGAAGGCTAATGAAGAGGCTAGAAGGCTAATGAGGAGGCTAGAAGGCTAATGAGGAGGCTAGAAGGCTACTGAGGAGGCTAGAAGGCTAATGAGGAGGCTAGAAGGCTACTGAGGAGGCTAGAAGGCTACTGAGGAGGCTAGAAGGCTACTGAGGAGGCTAGAGTGCTACTGATGAGGAGGCTAGAGGGCTACTGAGGAGGCTAGAAGGCTACTGAGGAGGCTAGAAGGTTACTGAGGAGGCTAGAAGGTTACTGAGGAGGCTAGAGGGCTACTGAGGAGGCTAGAGGGCTACTGAGGAAGAGGGCTACTGAGGAGGCTAGAAGGTTACTGAGGAGGCTAGAGGGCTACTGAGGAGGCTAGAGGGCTACTGAGGAGGCTAGAGGGCTACTGAGGAGGCTAGAAGGTTACTGAGGAGGCTAGAGGGCTACTGAGGAGGCTAGAAGGTTACTGAGAAGGCTAGAGGGCTACTGAGGAGGCTAGAGGGCTACTGAGGGGGCTAGAGGGCTACTGAGGAGGCTAGAAGGTTACTGAGGAGGCTAGAGGGCTACTGAGGAGGCTAGAAGGTTACTGAGAAGGCTAGAGGGCTACTGAGGAGGCTAGAGGGCTACTGAGGGGGCTAGAGGGCTACTGAGGAGGCTAGAAGGTTACTGAGGAGGCTAGAAGGTTACTGAGGAGGCTAGAGGGCTACTGAGGAGGCTAGAGGGCTACTGAGGAGGCTAGAGGGCTACTGAGGAGGCTAGAAGGTTACTGAGGAGGCTAGAAGGTTACTGAGGAGGCTAGAGGGCTACTGAGGAGGCTAGAGGGCTACTGAGGAGGCTAGAGGGCTACTGAGGAGGCTAGAAGGTTACTGAGGAGGCTAGAGGGCTACTGAGGAGGCTAGAGGGCTACTGAGGAGGCTAGAGGGCTACTGAGGAGGCTAGAAGGTTACTGAGGAGGCTAGAGGGCTACTGAGGAGGCTAGAAGGTTACTGAGAAGGCTAGAGGGCTACTGAGGAGGCTAGAGGGCTACTGAGGGGGCTAGAGGGCTACTGAGGAGGCTAGAAGGTTACTGAGGAGGCTAGAAGGCTACTGAGGAGGCTAGAGGGCTACTGAGGAGGCTAGAGGGCTACTGAGGAGGCTAGAAGGTTACTGAGGAGGCTAGAGGGCTACTGAAGAGGCTAGAGGGCTACTGAGGAGGCTAGAAGGCTACTGAGGAGTCTAGTGGGCTACTGAGGAGGCTAGAAGGCTGCTGAGGAGGCTAGAAGGCTACTGAGGAGGCTAGAGGGCTACTGATGAGGAGGCTAGAGGGCTACTGAGGAGGCTAGAAGGCTACTGAGGAGGCTAGAGGGCTAATGAGGAGGCTAGAAGGCTAATGAGGAGGCTAGAAGGCTACTGAGGAGGCTAGAAGGCTAATGAAGAGGCTAGAAGGCTAATGAGGAGGCTAGAAGGCTAATGAGGAGGCTAGAAGGCTACTGAGGAGGCTAGAAGGCTAATGAGGAGGCTAGAAGGCTACTGAGGAGGCTAGAAGGCTACTGAGGAGGCTAGAAGGCTACTGAGGAGGCTAGAGTGCTACTGATGAGGAGGCTAGAGGGCTACTGAGGAGGCTAGAAGGCTACTGAGGAGGCTAGAGGGCTACTGATGAGGAGGCTAGAGGGCTACT
Organism: Macrobrachium rosenbergii; assembly: GCA_039081455.1. Lineage (NCBI taxonomy): Eukaryota > Metazoa > Arthropoda > Malacostraca > Decapoda > Palaemonidae > Macrobrachium > Macrobrachium rosenbergii. Next base: position 1,286,393 of record JANJGK010000036.1, on the reverse strand, counting down.
GAGGAGGCTAAATGGCTACTGAGGAGGCTAGAGGGCTACTGAGGAGGCTAGAGGGCTACGTACCAAATTACAGCCCTCTAGCCTCGGTAGTTTTTATTTTATTGAAGGTTAAAGTTAGCCATAATTGTGCTTTTGGCAACGATATAGGATAGGCTTCCACCGGTCCTTGGTTAAAGTTTCATGGGCCGCGGCTCATACAGTATTATACCGAGACCACCGAAAGATAGATCTATTTTCGGTGGCCTTAATTATTATACGCTGTAGTGACTGTACAGAAAACTCGTTTGCGGCGAAAAAACTTCGGCGCATTTTTTTATTCTTTTTTTTTTATTTGTCTTCTTTGGTGTGAGAAGAATATTTGAGCCAAAAATTATGAAGGAAATTCATTTCTGAAAAAATGGAAATTCATTCTCTCTCTCTCTCTCTCTCTCTCTCTCTCTCTCTCTCTCTCTCTCTCTCTCTCTCTCTCTCTCTCTCTCTCTCTCTCTTCTTTCTTTTTTTTATTTTGAGGATTCTTTATCCATTATTTCTTTTCTCAACTGTTACTGAAATTCAGAGCTTTATAGAATAAGATAAATATCCTGCGTTTTTGCAGAATATGGAAATTAATATATATATATATATATATATATATATATATATATATATATATATATATATATATATATATATATATATATATATATATATATATATATATATATATATATATCAATTTCGATATTCCGAAAGTAAATAATCTAATGACATATTGTATATATTTTTAAATAATTCCTTAATATTCCCAATTTAAAGGCAGAACATACCTCTATGTTCAAAGCGGAAAGGATAATATAAAGGTTTGCAGATTGTTAAGATCAATGGGAGTGTATCAATAATATTATCACTACAATGATTCATTATTTCTTTCGATACATCTCGTCTTTACAACGCAAAATGAATTCGACTGCATTTACAGCGTCCTGGGAATAGACTTCGGTGACTGCATATAACCCCACAGAAATTCACAACTTGATGTGCTTGTTACATAAATGGCCGTAATGCAATTTGAGCTACATGTGATTTATATATATATATATATATATATATATATATATATATATATATATATATATATATATATATATATATATATATACGCATGACCCAACTGTAATACCTTTATACAGAACTAAGTAACTCCTTCACAACTTCAGCCAAATGTCGTCAAATTTTAAATGAATGAGCAGTTAGGCAGTGAATATCATTATTACAAAATCGTCATCACATTGGGCTTTTCACCGCACTAATTAACGGAAATTAATTTCATCTGTGATATCATCGTTTTCAAGAAGAATGTTAGTGAGTTCGTTTTTACCGAAATCGGTTTTGTGCAACGTGGCGGGTGGGCGGTAGGCGGGGAATCTCTGAATGTGCTAACAACAGCACGAAAAATGTGCTGATAAAAATGATGTGAATATATTCTAGTAATAGCACTAAAAATGTGCTAGTGACGTCACTTTCAATATGCTAATAATATAATTCCTTTTTTTTTTTTTTAGGTAACTTTTTGTTTTACGAAAGAGATTAGGATAATCGCTTGCTGGTTCAAGTTCCTTGAGGTGTGATTATTTTTCCTCTCTTTTTTAAACAAAAGTATTTTAATCTATCAAGGATTAACGAGAACTTAAATTTAAATAGATAAGATATTTCATCGATGGCCAGATATAAAATGGAAGCATGAGAAACAGGCTGCTTTCTGTTCTATGAGAACACCTTTTTCTATGAACCTTTATTTCCTCATTGAGATTAGTTCAAAAATTAGATATTTTAAATAATAATAATAATAATAATAATAATAATAATAATAATAATAATAATAATAATAATAGTAATAATAATAATAATAATAATTATAATAATTTTTATGTTCTTTACGAGTAAAAGCATAGTAGAGTAGTGGGTAAAGTATTCTAAATTTTAAATAGTTGGAAGTGTTAAAAACTATTAACGTCAAAATGCAAGTATACTGTATGTGTGTATATATATACACACACATACGCACACACACACACACACACACACACACACACACACACATATATATATATATATATATATATATATATATATATATATATATATATATATATATATATATATACATAAGTATAATCCAGTTACATCGATATTTTTATTATTACATTAAAAGAACTAAGATCTAAAATCTATAAATTCATTAACTGTCAACACACATACCCATTATAATCATTATAATTTGCCTAATTACCACTCAATACCATAACAGCTATAACTGTTCCCATCCATTAATGAAATCACAATTTCAAAATTACCCAAGCTGCAAAAAAACTTCGTTCACGAGCAAGAAATATCATTTAGTAAAAAAAATGAAGCATTTCGAAACGTGACGAAAAGTAGTATTTGGATATTTGTCTCATTTGCATATCATATATAGTCTCTCATCCTCACGAATTCCCTCAGGATAATGATAATACTTCTTAGGTCCATAATACTGGAAGCTCTCTCAGGGATTTGAGACTCTCATCAAGGGATGACAGAAGAAGCTTAGATCCTGCACCACTTGCTCTAAATGGAAAGCTTCTTGTATTACTGAACACACACTCTTTACCAAGCTATCTATCTATCTATCTATCTATCTATCTGTATTTATTTATGTGTATATATATATATATATATATATATATATATATATATATATATATAAATATATTGACTGAAATATTTTCTGTTAAAACAGAATTCCATTTAATTAAAGGAGCCCACAATAACGCTAAAAGGTAGGCAGGTAATGCTATATATTTCGCAGACAGTCGTTTCCGGAATATATATATATATATATATATATATATATATATATATATATATATATATATATATATATATATATATATATATATATATATATATATATAAATATATATGAAATTATTGTAAGATAAATATTTCTGAGAAAGAACAGGAAAGAATTGCTGATTAGATACAAATAAAGACAATTATTGAGGAATCCCAACATCTTTTACATTATCTATATAAAACAAAAGAAACACTGAATTCACAGCTGTAACCTACCAGTTACAGCAACCTAACAGCCGTGCATCAGGTAAAGAGAAAATTAAGTAGCATACACAGTCTGTATCAGAAAGAATATACATGATTCTGATTATACTCTTTCTAAGAAATTCTACCATAAACAGAACATAAAACGAAGCAATTTAGAAATATATTGGAAGATACTTTTTCGCGTGAAGTCCCCACACAACAATGAGACCAAAAGATGACTTGGCAGGGAAAAGTCAAATTTTCACAACTGGGAAAGGTACAGAGAGAGAGAGAGAGAGAGAGAGAGAGAGAGAGAGAAAGGCGTTTGCTTTCCACGAGCATTTCTCTGGCAGCTTTAGCACCGTTTCCTGATAAGAGGGATTTGTAAGGGGAGCGAGAATGCTCTTTGCGCATGTGCAGGAAATGGATGTACTGTAGATCTGAATAAGCTTGGTGTATGTATGCATGTATATATATATATATATATATATATATATATATATATATATATATATATATATATATATATATATATATATATATATATATATATATATATATATATATATATATATATATATGTAAAAGCTCGCGAAGGTGACCTTTGAAAAGTTGGGTCAGCTATTCGCAGGGTCCATTTTCACTACACGCAGCAGATAGGAAACTGCTGAAACATTCGCATACCACAAGGGTCAAAGAAACCTCCTTGGTGACCAGACACGGGCTGGCAAATGCGTTTTCAGCAAAGAACGTTCTAGAAGCTGAACCAGTTACAAAGTCCGGTTTTTGAAGGATGCTTCTTAATAATGTATGGTGTGTACGTGTACTTCGTAACGCCTCGAAGTACAGAGGCGTGTCTTGCCGAACTTTGACCTCAAATGATGTCATACAAAAGTACGTTCGTTCGTGCGTTACATAATGAATATAATGGGAGGAACCGTTGTTCGAATTGGACTTGTGAGATCCGATTCATGTGTGTCTGAAGATGTGAGTGATTTTTCACATGGAGACTGTCCCAGAGGACTTGTGGAGTGAGTAAGAATTCATATACGTTTTTAGACTTTGTTTTTCAGAACTGTGAACACACGGTATCTCCTGTGACAGTGAAATGTGTGTTTCTGCAATTTTTTACATTTTATGATTTTTAATGTGACGTTTCTTCTTTCACAGGTATTTCTGTTCCACTCCATTCCTATTCCTTTTTCCTCTCTCCCTCCTACGAGGATGAGAGTGGTATGACATTTGAGATGACCTGGTTTAATTGATTGGCGTGTTCATGTTTTGACAGATGAGTTATTTTCTGTAACTGGGGGTTTATGATTTTGGAGCATTATTTCCTTAGAAGATTTTCTGATAGTTATGTGAAACATTGGATTTCATTCTTCGTAATTTTTAAGAAGTTATTTTTCGTTGATTTTGTCAATAAAGGGTTTTAGTTTTGTACTTAGTATCTCATTCCAGTAGCCCTTAGATTTTAGTTAGGGAAAGATATAACTTATGATGCCGGCTCACGTTACTGCTATCACACAATGTCTCGGGATAAGCGAGATTAAACCTCTGTTCATAAAACAGAGACTTAAATCAAGTATAGGCTCAGAAATGGCCGTTACAGTTTTTGGTGGCAGCGTAAAAGGTAGCGTAAAAGATAGCGTATAAGGTAGTTAGGGCAGTTAGAAGGTGTTAAATAATTAGGCATGTATACGTTCCCGAAGAGACATAAATTAGTGTTGGCATCTCAGGATAGGATTTTGTGGGTGTCAGCAGTTGCTGGGGGCGAGCTGCGAGCTTCTCTCTCGCTAGCTAGTGTTTTGTGGAGAGTGTTTTGGGTAGGAGGTAAAAACAGTGATATTGTGCAATAATTGCGGTACTAAGACCGCTATGCGCGTGTTAAAACACGCGAAGACGCGCGAGTGTTTTTTTGTCTCTCTCCCTTCGCTTGATGGAAATTCGCGCGCTGCTAACGTAAGTGTTGTGATGTTATTTTTTTCTGGTTGTGTTAGTGTGAGATTGTCCTTTTCATTGTGTTGTAACTGGTGATAGGGACAACTGTGTGTTTTTTGTCGTTGAGTTTTGACTAATGTTTCGGTTGCAACGAGTGTGTTACGTCATCACCACGGTGACATAGTAATTGCGTCACGAGTTTGGGCGGAGCGTCGTACTTGCTTTGCCACGCCTAGTGAAGCGCTGAGCGTATTATGGTGTGTTGTATTTTTTTTTTTTTTTTTTTATAGCAATCTGCGGTACGCTTCGGCGTGTATTATGTAAGGGTGATCATTTGGTTGTTGGGTTATTTCTGGGAACTTTAATATTTGGGTAGTATCCTACGTGATATTTATGAGTTGCGGGGTGCAAAACAGTTTTTGCACAAGTGTGAATGCACTTCTTGGTTTTTGTAGTCACACACGTATGTGCGTGTGGGTATGTGTGTGTGAGTATGAGGGCAGAGCGCTTGCCTTTGCTTGAGTGACACTTTCCGTTCGGACAAAGGGAAGTGTTGATCCAGCAGTTTTTGACATTGAGATTTTGATGCAAACCTCAAATACATTGAAGGTAAGCATAATGTGGTTGCAGATGCATTGAGCAGATATTTTCCAGTTGAGGATGAGGGAGTAGCTATAGCAAGATGAGGATAAATTGTTGTCAGATGCTAAGGCATTTCTTAGGGGAGTTTCACGGAAGAAAGGGTATAAGTTGCCTTTTTCTGGTCTAGAGTTGGAGAATAATTTATTAGTTAGGAAAGTTAAGTATAACTTGCGAAGTACTCTTAGCATGGATGCATTCCTGGGTTGTATTGTGGTTATGGTAATGGGTAGTTACGGGTCATTTTTTTTCCTTTCGGGTGTTAATGGGTTGTAAATGGGCATGACTTGTAGTTTGTTGTAATTCAGGAGGACGTTACTCCGTAGAGTTTTACGAATCTTTAATAGTTCGGGTTCATTGTGATTTCTGATGTAAGCTGCAGTACTTATTGTAAATTGTGTGCAGAATACCGTAGAGTTTTGTAGATATATGAATTTGAGTTTTTGTTTTTTTTTATATGGATCGCAACTGCGGTTAGGGATTTCATCGTTCGCACTTGGCGATAGAAATGGGTTACTTTGAGTTAATGGTTTGTTTTCATATGATTTTGGGAATTGTGACATGGGCTAATTTCATACGAGATTTGACCCGTGTGTTATTGTGTTATTATGTTATTATGTGTTTTGTCGTCTGACCCAATATCTTTGAAGATAGAGTTACAGAATCAGGGTTTGTTGTTTAGGATTTTGTTTTGGGGAGGTATTTAGTATATCGGACCGAACGGGTCTGATCTTTTTCGGGTTGGGATATGTCAGTTAGGATTTCGGAGAGGTTTAGGAAGATTTTGATAGGGATATCGAATTCGAGTATTTGGATTTTTCAGTTCTCTTTAAAAATTAAGGGTGCTGTACCATGAGTAATGGTAGTTGTTAGGATCATAGGAGCGATTACCATTAAGTCAATTGCTATTGTGTTGAGAATTAGTCAGGTATTGTGCAATATTCGCTAACCGGAGTAGAACCTTGATGTCTTTTACGAGATATGATACCTTTCAGATGTTTAGGATTGCCTTTCGTTGTTCAGTGTATGGATAGGATTCTCGAGTACTTTTTTCTGTTGGATAGAATTTCTATGAATAGTTCTTTAGAGTTAGTGTACTTGGTAGTGAGTTGACTGTGGAAATTCCGGGTACCAACTTGGAATTGTTTCACATTGAGAACATATGACCTTTGCACTAGTAGTCTTATTTGGTTCAGTAATAATATGGTATAGGGAATAGACGAGTTACTTTTTGATATGACTGTCGATATGACCGACTCACGGAAAATACCACTCCTTCCAAATGGAGAGGTTGGAATAGCTTCACCGTCCTCAACATATGAGAAAGCTGTCAACGTTACTTCTGCACTTTGGAGAGATGTCGGGCAGGATGTCTTCATGTTGCTGTACTTTCGAGGAGACGTTGGGTTGGCGCAAAAAGGATTTGCGAGCGCCACTTTCAACATGGGCTTGTGCAGTTGCGAGCCATTCATCTTCGTCGGATCGCTGGGCGACGCAAGAATACATTCAGCTTGGACTGGTGCAGTCGCAGGCCTTTCAGCGTGAGGCAGTACCAGGAGTGAAACCGTCTAGATTAATGCGTTTCTTGAATGAACTGGTTGGGCTATAATATCTGTGTTATAAGATATATATAAGTTTTGCACCCAGACATTTTGAGGTGGGGTCCACCTCAGGTGCGTGGACCGAGCAATCTGTAAAGGCTCGCGAAGGTGACCTTTGAAAAGTTGGGTCAGCTATTCGCAGGGTCCATTTTCACTACACGCAGCAGATAGGAAACTGCTGAAGCAGTTCGCATACCACAGGAAGTCACAAAAGGCTCCTTGGTGACAAGACACGGGCTGGAAAATGCGTTTTCAGCGAAGAACGTTCTAGAAGCTGAACCAGTTACAAAATCCGGTTTTGAAGGATGCATGTCGATAGTGACGCCTTGAAATACAGAGGCGTGTCTTGCCGAACTTTGACCTCGAATGATGTCATACAAAAGTACGTTCGTTCGTGCGTTACATAATGAATATAATGGGAGGAACCGTTGTTCGAATCGGACTTGTGAGATCCGATTCATGTGTGTCTGAAGATGTGAGTGATTTTTCACATGGAGACTGTCCCAGAGGACTTGTGGAGTATTTCTGTTCCACTCCATTCCTATTCCTTTTTCCTCTCTCCCTCCTACGAGGATGAGAGTGGTATGACATTTGAGATGACCTGGTTTAATTGATTGGCGTGTTCATGTTTTGACAGATGAATTATTTTCTGTAATTGGGGGTTTATGATTTTGGAACCTTATTTCCTTAGAAGATTTTCTGATAGTTATGTGAAACATTGGATTTCATTCTTCGTAATTTTTAAGAAGTTATTTTTCGTTGATTTTGTCAATGAAGGGTTTTAGTTTTGTACTTAGTATCTCATTCCAGTAGTCCTTAGATTTTAGTTAGGGAAAGATATAACTTACGATGCCGGCTCACGTTACTGCTATCGCACAATGTCTCGGGATAAGCGAGATCGAACCTCTGTTCATAAAACAGAGACTTAAATCAAGTATAGGCTCAGAAATGGCCGTTACATATACAGCATCATGCATGAAGATGTATGCAGCATCATGCATGAAGATGTATACAGCATCATGCATGAAGATGTATGCAGCATCATGCCTGTTGGCATTACTTAATAAGGATCTTTGCAGCGTGCCTTCGACCCCTAGCTGCAACTCCTTTCATTCCTTTTACTGTACCTCCTTTCTTATTCTCTTTCTTTCACCCGACTTTCCACCCTCTCTAACACTTGTCTCACAGTGCAACTGTAAAAGGTTTTCCTCCTGTTAGACCTGTCAAACCTTCTTACTGCCAACCTCCCTTTCAGCGCTGAATAACCTCATAGGTCCCAGAGCCTGGCATTTGGCCTAAATTCTATGGGCCTATTCTATCATGACAGATGCTTTATTTTCCTTTGGTTGTCGCCTTGTGTCGTGTCTCTTCAGTCATTATATTTGTTTATTTATTAGAATGATTGCTCGTGTTTTTTTTACTATGGGTATTCTGGGCACACTGCGGCGTTATTTATCATCGATTACATTCAGTGGGTAGTTGCTATTTTCGACTATGAGTAAAGATTTGAGTCACCCATGGGCGGTTTTCTCCCTTGCTCTGTCGAAGGTTCCACAGAAAACGGATTTGTTACTAGCCTTATTTCGAGCAAATTTATGTCAGAATCTGATTTTATATATGAATATGATTATGATGTGATACAGTTTATATTACTATCTCAGGAATTATGTGACCAGTTGTCATAATTCATTGCTTTTTTTTTTCTATAGGTCTATTGATTTATGTTGTGGAGACGAACACTTTTTTCTTAGATTGTCGGAAAGCAAAGCCAGTATTTTATATTGACTGTGAATTGAGGGTTTATTATTACGATGAATAATTATCATTATTCATCTTTTTATGGCTCTATTGATTTATGTTGTGGAGACGAACTCCTTTTCCTAGAGTGCCGCCAAAGACGAGAGAGAGAGAGTCGTGTTTTCTTTAACGGCGATGTGATGGTGATTCGTATTTACTTTGGCGGAAACTTTATCATTTGAATGAATATTTTCTGATTACACATATATGAATTATTATTGTTAGTCCTTTTGGAGGGAATGGTTTGGCCTTGCCAAAGTTTCAAATCTGGGCCAGTTGCTATGGCCAAGGCTTGCTTACACTATGTCATTTTCATGACAATTTCGACCGAGTTCAAATTCATTGGGTGTTTGACGAACGTCCTAAAAGCCCATTGAACGAATGAGTCAAAATTCGCTCTATAGAATGTGAAGATGGGCCTGCCTGGGTTCCTTCTCATCACATTACTGTATTATTGTTATGGTTATTTTTCCAGCCACCTCCCACATTATCATTTATATATTTTCCTTGGGTAAAACACAAAAAAATGTCTTCTCAGTACATAACATTTGCAAATGCTTGAAAACAGAGGAAAAATAATTCATCAAATTACGACTTATAAATTAAGGCAATACCGGCCACCCCTCCCCCCCCTAACTTAATACGGCAAAACTGTAACCAGTAAGTACCCCTAGGGTACGTTAGGTGGGTATTTTTAGGCTCTTTTAGTGCCAAGTCATTTCCCAGCCGTTTTTGCATGGAAAACCATTTTGGGTTTTTCATGCAAAAATGGCTAGTTGGAGTCTAACGAAAAATTACCTTTATTACTATTTATCTGTCACGTGTTTTCACACAAACAGTATGAAAATATAGGCCTAGAACTTGACTCGACTTTATCCCATATTTATAAAGTTCCTGTAGTTTTTTATTTTTATTTTAATATTCCGTCCTGAAATTCAAGTACCGTGTTATCTCTCTCTCTCTCTCTCTCTCTCTCTCTCTCTCTTTCTCTCTCTGTCGAAGCTGAGAGGAGAAGATTAAAGTTTATTCTGTAAGTTGACTTACGACCATCAAATACCCCTTTCACCTTACAAAGTTTATTTATGTATGTATTTATTTATCTGTTTTATTATTATTATTATTATTATTATTATTATTATTATTATTATTATTATTATTATTATTATTATTATTATATTATTATTATTATTATTATTATTATTATTATTATTATTATTATTATTATTATTATTATTACCAGGCCAAATAGATAAGACTATATGTGAAATTATTATTATTATTATTATTATTATTATTATTATTATTATTATTATTATTATTATTACCAGGCCAAATATATAAGACTAGAACGGCATTTTGTCCTATATGTGAAATGATATTCACTGAATAAAGCTGGTTAATTGCAATCCCCCAGCATTTGAAAAGAACAGACTGGAAATATCTAGACACGGTATTAATATTAACAGGGCAACAGCCTTACCACAGGGAACAAATACAGTGAGTGTATGTACTTTTATAAAATGTTTTGTGTCAATGCGTTTGAGACTCGGGAAAGGAAAATCTCGAATTTCCCACTTAAGGAGGGAATAAGTTAATAGATGATTTAAACATGTCCGCTTGGATTCAACCTTTCTGGCTCTTAGTGTTTAAATAAAATGTGGGATAACAAAACCTCGCAAGTGGCGACGAAGCTTCCTCTCTGCGAAAGGAAAAGTCTGACATATGATTTCGTGAGACTGAGGCTGTCAAATCGAATGCCTTTTCCCCTTTATTCTGTTTTATAATGTTCTTCAGTTCTGGTCTTAATTCTTCTCTTGAACAGATTTCTTCTTATACGTTTGCTTTACTCAGTCCACTAGAAATGGCTGATTATGCAGTCACTTTCACATGAACCTGAAATTTGGTCTTATTCTGTCCAGGTCTCCGCGCGTCAATGAACGCGGGCGAGTAAGTGAAATGTGGAGAGTGTTGTCCGCAGAGTTTCGTAAATGTTCTCATCGACGATGGTATGGTCTCCGCCGTCAGACGTTACTGGACCTCTTAATAATAATAATAATAATAATAATAATAATAATAATAATAATAATAATAATAATAATAATAATAATAATAATAATAGATTTCCCGACCACTCCGTCAAATAAAAAGAAAATATATTTATCGCACACTATAAAATTTGTGACCGTCCGATTGAGGCCCCATATATATTTGGCTGTCAAGTAATCCAGCCTGCTTCGAAAATGATTCAATCGACAGGTTATCTGCGCACGAACAATTGCAGAACCAATAGTCAGTACAAGCAGCCATCCAAAGGCTAATATGCCCACTGGATTCTGTGCCACAAAAGCAACACAATATACCAGGGAATTCTGACTAGCGCAGTGAAGACTACTGGTACGTGGTACAGGCTCGTGCAAAAGTACGCAACTTCATCCAAGTTACGTACATTAAATCCGGCTCCCAAAAGAAAAACAACTCGAGAAAAAATGAGTAAGCCTGTTATTATTATTATTATTATTATTATAATTTGGCAGCAGACCCTCTTTTAAACAGGTTCTATTGAATATTATTGCTGCTTCAGCTGCATTTATTTTGTAGAAGACTTTTTCTATTTTCCTTATTGCGGACTTCTCTTCAGTGGAGGTGCGTGCTAACAGCTCGCCTATATTTGTCATTTCATGGGGGAAAAGTCAAAATCTGGATTCTGCTTCTTTATATATTCTATACAGTTAGTTCTATACAATTGTTGCCGCGACGCGTTTCGACAGACTCTTCTGTCATTCTCCAGCGGGAGCTAGTAGAGGACTGGCAGATTGCATAGGTCCTTCTGAATTTATACACGGGCTTCAGCGGGGGGTCATGGATGGCGAATTCTGATTGGTTGCAGTCAGCGAACTTCAAGCCAAATTTCTGCGGCGAAGCTCGATCCTGACAGATCTTCGCAACCTGGGAATGTCATTCATTCCATCGTTCCCATTGGCCTGCCGTTGCGTGATGTCATGCCGGCTGACATCATCGGTAGTTTGGATGCTATTGGGCTGCGGATGAATGATGTCATTATCTACTCTTTCTGTCGTAGTCGGGGGATTGTCTCGAAGGGCGCCTCGCTCATCAGGGGCATCTCCATTTTCAGGGTTGTCGTTTTCAGGTATTCGCTGGATTTGGTGGGTGTTCTGCATTATTCTTCTTAAATTCGTGGGTAGGAGCGATGCCTCCTGCGTCGTATTCATTGTTGGTTTTCTCTCGGCAATGAGGAGCGCCTCTAGCAGGCGCAGACGTCGAGGGTCGGCGGCTCTCCCGATTATACTTATATTTTGTATAATACTGTCGCGGGAGATGGAAATATTGTGAGTAGCACGGGCGTGGTTCATGATGGCACCCTCCTGGGCGTGGCAGGAGATCCTTTTTGACAGACGCATCGTGGTCATTCCAATATAAGCGCCGGGGCATCCTCGGACAGGACATACAAATTGGTAGACCACGTTCTTCTGCTTGAGGGGTTCTCTTGCTGGCGGAGAGGGGTTATTCTTCATCACCAGATCACGGGTGCGGCGGTTCTTATAATAAATTACAAGATTTATTCTCTTGCAGTAAGAGAATAAATCTTGTAATTTATCATTCATGTTCAGTTCTTGACACTTGCTCAATTTGCTATTTCTCACTGCGATCAGCGAGAGACCAGGAGGAATCTTCTTATCTAAACTATGACAGATTCTTTCAGTTTTTTCTTCGAGGTAGTTCGCAAAGTTTTGTAGTCACTAGTTACGTCAGGTAGAACTTTTTCTTCCTTGAGTCCCAATATTCCGGCTAAAATTTCATGGATTTTTTTAGGGATTTTTCTCTACGTAATATATTTTCTTGGTTTTCATAATCAAGTTGTTGTAATGATTTCTAGCTGTTTTATACAGTGGCCAATTTTCACCGCTTCTCGATTCTTTCGATCTTTCCCATAGATCTCCCATTTTTCTTTTCTTCGCTGTTAACCTAGTTGGCATTTTCTTTAACTACTTCTGGACATTTATCGTTGTAGCTTGGCGCCAATTATACTTTTGCTATAGAATGTCAAACAGCTTCCTGTACGCATAATGGGTCGCCTGTCAAGGTATTCCTCAAATGACACCTGCACTCCTGGCTTGCTGTTTCTCTTATTTCCTTTATGCTCCCAACAATAAATTCATCAGCTTTAAAGTTGGTTTTGTTCCTTTATAACCTTTACAGATATTTATACTAAATGTCGGTTTTTTTTTTTTCACAACATTTACGATGTCGTGGCTTTCAAGTAACTCTATCAATTCTCTGACATATTTGTCAGCATTGCCATCCAGATGTAGGTGGAAGTCACCGCAAATCAGTATATTTTTGTTATCAGCTAGCAAGTCGAGGAAGTCACTGAATTCATCTAGGAATGATCCCTTGTGATTGGAGGTTTATAAACTGTTATGATTTGTATGTGTTTGTTTGTGTGTGTAATTTTGGTGTTGATGCATTCAAATGCACTGAACACATTTTGGTTCAGTATAGATACTTTGTACACTTTTTTGACAAAGATTCCCACTCCACCACCCCCTTTTTTTTTTCTCTCTCTGTACATGGTACAAGTTGTGAGACCCTGGCGTCATTTCGTTTATTTTAGAATAATCACTTAAATTGTTGCTTAGCCAAGTCTCCTTTAGCATGATATATCTAGATTGTGATCCTTTATAAGATTTCTGATAGTGTTCGTTTTATTTCCTACGGACTGCATGTTTATTAAATTGCATAGAAGATTATTAGCCAAAGCCATGGTCCGTATTATTTGTCACCTTTGACACCTATTCTTTATATCCTGTGCACTTATTGCCATCATAATTATGTTTTATGTTTAGTGTCACCATGGCCTTCCTTTATACAGTTTTTACATTTGAAGATGCTGCTATATAGCACATTCATTTGATTTGTGATTTTCACCACAGTTTGTCACCTCTATCATAGATAGCCTTTCGTATCTGTGGTGTGCATTTGATGATATAGTCATCTTAGGGTATCACTTCCTTTGCAATTTAACCTTAAACTTTCGGTAGTGCCTTTTCGATCGCTTATGTAAAGAAAAAGAGACTTCTAAAGTGATTTTGTGAAGCGGGAGAACGAACACGTAGGCCTAACTAGGACTTTTCCTTCAGGCTTGGCACTGATGGAGTAGGCATGAGTGAGTTATGCCCCGTTTTGAAAAATGGTCATGAAAATCTGTCAGCTTCCAGCAGAAATGGTGTAGCCATCCTGCTACAGTCCTAGTTACTACTAGCACCAACAGTGTTTATAGTTATGCACACACACACACAGTAGGCCTATAAGAGCACACTGTGAGACCTGTTATGACTTTTGTCATAAAGGACGAGTTATCATTATCAGGATATTGTTTGAGGATAGGTACGACCCTTTTTGCATTTTACATTTGTCAACTGTGTATTCAGCCCCTTTTTTCCTTTGCGTAACTTATTGCAACGTATTAGGTCGTGTTGCAATACTTGTCCTTCCATTGAAATTGAATACTCTGTGATTTCTCGTACGTAGGTCCCCAAGAGATAATGCTGTCTCGTAGCCAGCCTGGTCTGTTGGTTGGCATGGGAATGGGGTGGATTTCTTTTGGAAAGGTTGGGTTAGGGGCGAGGGGGTTATTTTCCAGCAAATTTGGACCTCTTCCAACAAAGTTGACCATAAAATTACGCCGTGGTGTAGAATCAGTATCGTATTCTTTTTCCGTTTTCGCAACCTATTGCAGCACATGTGGCATTGGAATACTTCTCATTGCATTAAGAGTGTTTGCCCGGGGGAGGGTTTGTTTTCCACGAAATTTGGACCTTTGCCAACATAATCCTAATTATGCTAAGGTGTTATATCAACACCGTATAACAAAGCCACACATTAAAATACTTATATATTTCATTAAACGTGTATATATAGCCAGCTGTCTTGGGAAAGGGTGGCGCTTGTTTTTCCACCAAATCTGGAACCTTGTCAACATTTACCTAAACATTAATCATAATAATACATTTAGGACAAATCTTTGTCCTAAATGTATTATTATTTCTGTGTTGATTTTGGCTGAAGAGTCCAGCTGATCTAGTCGGCGCAAGCTTCCTCTATTTAGAAATATACTACATACATTCTACTGTGCACTTTTATTTATTTTTAAATTTAAAAGATCACGAGAAAGAGATATGAAATCTACAGTAGTGTCGTGTTGCTACTTATAAGTATTGCAATGTATGCCTGGTGACTAGTATTGAATCCTATTTAAACTACATAAGAGTCTGTGACTCGACTACTTCCTCTACGTATAGTAGAATTTTATCCCTTATTGTGCCCTAAGTGTCGATGCTCATATGTTTTATATTGCGTCGTTTATACATTCGTGTGGTAGAGGTCTTCGAAGAGGCCATTCGCTACCCGTCTACCCTACCGTCAACATCTGAAGTTTTTCTATTTATTTACGAGTTATTGACGCTGTTATGGACATATAGATGCCGTGGGTTGAATATATTATCAACAACAGTCTCCTATTAATATTTAAGGTAGTTATTAAAAGTGGGAAGTAGTTTTAGTACGCGAAATATGACTGTAAATGCCGTCAACGCGACAGAAACCAGCTGGCATTTGCTAGGGGCCGTAAAAACGCCTATTTTGGTTACTGATTTAAAGCGAGAAATTTACATTTACGCGTTTGTTTCAGTCGTTTATTCCTTTTGACCATTTATTTTCATCGTGTCAGTTCAATTCCAGTTAGCCAATTCAGTTTCCCTTCGGTTAGTCAATTCAGTTCCCTCGGCAATCTGGGAAAGTTCCTCCCCCAAATCGTAATTATTCTCGTTTCCTTCCTTTCAGAATACTTTTATGTCATGTATCTTGAGAGTTTCAAGTCGTAAAACCTTTCAAAATATGTACATTTGTTTATTTACTTGAGAGGTGTTTAAACATTGTTTTTACACACTGGTGTTTAAAACAGCCACGGCTATTTTTTATATGATATTTCTATATATATTGAAAGTTTTAAACAGTCGTGTGAGATGTTTAAATGAAACCCGATATACATTTTTTATGTAAGAGGCTTTCCTAAAAGTGTTTAAATCAAGTCAGGCCATTTTTTTTATATGTCTAATGAAAGTTTTAAACAGTTGTGTATAGCCTTTTAAATACAGTACATTATTTACTTGAGCAGTGACGTAGCTGGCATTCCGTCAGCGGAGGCCTAGGTAGGCCCAAGATATTTTTGGGGGACCAAAGAAAATTACACAAAACTAATGTACCAATTCTGTAATTAGTAGAATATACTATTCTTGAATATATATATCCATGTGAATGAAGGAAAATAATAGTATCAGTAATTAGTAAACCTGTACTTGAAATTATAGAGCCTCATTTTCAGTTAATTTTCAACTCTTATTATTATATGCAAATGTATCAAATACTGTAAGGGTTAAAGTTTAGCTACAAAGGGAATTTCAACTGGGGGTGCCAGGGGTGGGCCAAGCATCTGACTGGGGGAGCCCAGCTCCCCTTGGCCCCCGCCCCCCAGGTGATGCCACTGCTTAAAAGGCTTTCCTAGTCGATTTAAACAAAAACCAGTATACATTTTTTTTTACTTAGAAGAGTGTTTAAAAAACTGATTATTTTTAATTGCTAAGTAAACCATTCCTGATGTACCGTAGGCTAGGTTAGGTTAGCAATTTTTTTTTTTCAAGAATTAGCCCCAGGTTGGTTAGGCTTATCATAGACCATCGCATATGTTTTTAAGGAGTATTTTTTTTTTTGCAGCGACTGCTGATGAATCATTATTTCATAAATTTTTAAAATACTTTCTAAATTTTGTGTTGTTTTTTTTTTTTACTTAGGACGAAACAGTGTTTAAGGCTAAATGTGATTTAGTTAAGCAAAATAAGCTGTACATGTATTCAGATTACTGTAGATAACAAAATGGCACAATGCAATTTGGTGTTTGTTCAAATATTTCAAGTGAGGGCTAAGGAGCCATTGCAAAGACCCTACCCAGGGCGTGAGATACTAAACTGTGTTTATGCTTGATGGTGGTGCTGAGGGATTTGTGACTCAGGGATTTGGCCACGTGACTTTCTATACCAGTTAATGTTAACTATTGTTACGTAATCCAAGTTTATCCGAGTTCAGTTTTCCTGCTTCTGAACCACTAGTTGCTAGAAGTCCATTAGCCTAAGGTAGCTTCTATATGCTGGTTGAATGCCCCCGTCTTTCGAGGGGCCTTAAATTATTGGTGAATTTCCACATCCAAGGAGGCAGGTGGTCCTAAACCCTTGCAGATTTGGAGGAGTAACTCTAGTTATATCTAAATTGTCTTAGGTGATGCAGGCTATTTATTCTGTCTTATTCTGAGTTCCAAAAGTGACCAGTAGAATAGAAGAGAGTACAATAATTGTATTTTAGATCTAGGCTTGCCATGTCTGGTGTTTTCAAACTTCTCTTACTTTTAGTCTGTACAGAGTAGAAGGTTATTGGCCTTGAGAATAAACTAAAGAGTACTGTATACATTATAGAACTGTTATTCACTTTTGTATGTCATTGTATCTTGTGTTGTGTGTTGTTGGTAGTGGTCAGCATCCCCTAATATCATTTATTTGGCGCTTTTTGTGTGGGGAGGTATACCTGTGTGCTTTTACTTGTGACTTTTTTTTTTAAGATTAGCTGTTGAGTTGAGTGTCCCCATGTATAGTAGGTTGGTCACTGTGTAAACATGTTCTCAAACCTTGGAGGTTGCTGTAGCCTTCCACAACAGTAAATTGAAGTTCCTGTCATGGTATACGGAGATGCTATACTTGTAAGGTGTTACTGTGTCTTGTTAGAATTTGAACATTACTGAGATATCATGAGAGGGCACTTTTATCACATCCACACTGATTGGTACATTTCTGGTGTGGAGCCATATTTCAAGAGTAAATGCGTGACATAGGGAATTGGTGACCCCAGAGGCAGAGAGAGGTTTTTGCTCATCAGTAACTATTTCTTTGTAGTTGTTGACAAATCATTCAAGATTCTGGCTTGTCTCCCCTTATCTGGTGCTAGCATAAAAAGAACATGATAGTTTTTCAATGTATGCAACTGAATGTTACTGGTACCTCGTGTTTTACATAACCTAATTTCTGTGGGTAAATTGAAATGATACATATTTTCTACTGCACTGAGAGAGTTTAGACTCCTGATGCTTAGTGTTGTGTAACGCCTACAGTACCCTTTTGGTGGGTATGTAGAAATTCCCTGTCTGATAAGAAGTGACCACTGATCATGCAAACTACCTAATGTACCTATTTTTTCTGTAAAGTACCAGTTAAAGTTGAGAAGTGTGTGAGGTTTTAAGATATTGCAAAGGGGCTGTTCCTCATTGCAATTTAAGTTTTTTTATTGTTGTGTGGAATTAGAATGACTGTGGTTGTATTACACCTTCATATTATACAAGTTTTCAAGGGGCCACATTTGAATGAAGATTGGAATGACTTTTGCTCGGTTGGAGCATATTGGATTTTGGAGGGCATTGTGTATAGAACCACGAAGTCACACACACAAGTACCCTCCATAATAATGATGTGACTGAATTGTCCTGTTGGACTTCTCTCATTTGTCTTGAGGAAGAGAAAAGAAGACGCAGAGCTGTGCACTTGGGGATGAAGGGATAGTACTGTCAAGAATCTTTGGTGCCATCTATTTTGTGCTGTGGCTCAGCTTATACATCCAGTATAGGTTTACTTGAGGCGAGATGTTTGAAGAGTTTTCTGCAGTGTCTTCTACTTTGTGCTCTTTCAGTTAGAATTCCCTAGAGGTTTCAGACCAAGCCTTGCCCCTAGCTTCCTCTCCCTTCATTGTAAACTTAGTTTTTATATAAGTAACTTACCAAATAATTACACAGCTATAGTTTCTACTTTACGCGGCAGCTCAAAATTCGAAATTTGCGGTAGCGCTCTTTTGTTTTGAGTGTAGGTATGTTGCCCCGCCCACTTTCGGGGAAGAATAGGTACAACTTAGCTAAGGAGCTCAATTCGTTTCTGCCGGTTAATGACTGAACACCAGTTATTAGCAGCTCTCGTTTTCTTTTTCACCGAATGTCGGAGATCGTCTCTGGTGAAGTACTCTTTTGTTGGTAGCGCAGCTATTAACTTAGCTAGTTTTTGGGATAATTTGATTGGTACTTATTCATTTGGAATTCTTGACCTTTATGTCTGACTCTAGTTTATGCAGCTTTAGGTACTGCAGCAAAGGCTGCAAAACTAGACTCACGTTGGTTAAATACGACCAACATACAATTTGTTGTACTTGTAGGGGACAAATTTGTTCTCCTAAATTGACTTGTGACAAATGTAAAGACTGGGATCAGGGTAAATGGAAAACTTCACAGTCTCATTTAGACAAACTGAAAAGGGACAGAATTAGGAAAGCCACAGCTAGGGCCGAAGCAAAGGCTTCTGCTAGTATGGGCCATTCTTCAAGGGAAGATATTGATGATTTACCTATCCCTTCGACGCCTGTGACAGCCTTTTCTCCAAGCTTTTCCCGTCTTTCCTGTACCTGATTCTTATTCTGCTGAACCCAACGTCATTGCCAGCTTAGAAGCACGGGTAGACCAGAAATTTAATTTACTTGTAAATACGGTGTCCCAAATTGGGAATTCTGTGAAGGTCCTAATGGACAAATTTGATAGGGTTGTGTCAAGTGACGTGTTCGTCCCACTGATGCTCCTAGACCAAGGTCCCTGCTAAACTCCCCTTGCAAACATGGGAGGAAGCAAACTGACAGTCCAAGGGAGGTTGGTGGGGTTTGCCCACGAGCAGTCGTCGCCTCATCCGAACCCGTTGTCCACCGATCCCAGGCCGCGGACGAATACCGTTGGAAAGGTATTAGATTAGATACTCACACTCTTTCTTCAAGTGGATCAGACTCGCCCACATCTAAGAGACAGATGGTTCAGGATCCGATCTTTCACCGTCCGAGTGCCCAATGTCCGAGCGCCCAAGATCCGAGCGCCCAAGATCCGAGCGCCCATCATCGTATGAGCGCACACCTTCATCTGAGCGCCCATCACCTGAGCGCACTGCTCCAGCCTTACCTGTTCGGGAACACCCAGCTTCCAAGACGGAAGAGCCCGTGTTGGACCACTCAGAGCGGGAACGGCAGTCTTCAGAGCGCCCATTATTGGCGAACCAAGCGTCCAGGGACAGGGCATTTGCTTCAAAGGAGTCTCTGTCTGCTTCTACAGCGGGTGGGCGCATATCATCCATGCGCCCAGTCGCTGGTGGCGCATCTTCAATCAACCCCTCTTCTAGTGCGGTCGTGGCATCGCATCAAGACCCCACCAATGGCCCGACACCTTGATGTGGTGGTGGGGCTTGTGTGTTGCAAGGATGAACTGGGCTATGGTAGTGGGGTAGTACCCTACCCTGGCAGGTCTAACCACGCTACATTGGTCAGTTCTGAGCATCCAGACTAAGCTCGGTCCACTTTCAATCCTTCTCCATTTTCAATCCCTATCTTCTTCCCCTATCAAGAATGACCATTAGTTGATAACATTGGACCTAAATTGGATTACGGCTCTGACTGCTCCTCTGATTTGATGGAGGGCGAAGAGGACTGACATGCCTCTCCACCCGTAGAATACGAGTACCTGGCGTGCCCGAGCGAGGGGAAAGTCTTAAGTCAAACATGGCTCCCAGAGCTGGGTCTGATCTCGACGGACTGATGACGCCTCAAGTTCTGGGAGCCATGTGTATAACCAGGTTGTAGCCTCGAGGGGTGGCCACTTACAGTCGCATAACACATCCCTCCCTTGTTGGGCTCCGTTTTATTAGGGAATATGGTGGGCGGAGGACTACCTGGCAGAAATAACATAGATACTCGTATCTATGGATCATACATTAACTCCTGTTGACGACCCTAGATCGGACTTGGAACCGGCTAAGGAAAGCGTAAATAAAGAAGTGAATAATTCTAGACCCATACCCACATCTAACATAATGACTATGGAACCATACTCTGTGCCACAAAAGGAAACTAAAATGAGAAAACTGAAAATATAAACAGAATTCGAAATAGACGACCTAAATATAGACCAGACCCTACATTGATACACTTCGATTCATTATTTGGATATGACAGTTGGCCAAGATACTTGGTTTTTAAAGCAGAAACCGAACTGACCGCTGCTAAATTTGAAAATATTCTATTAACTCAGTACCCGACCAAAGAAATGACATTTAGATCTATAACAAGAAAAGAATGGATAGTTGAAGCTACCACAAAAATTCAGTCGGAAACTTATCAAAGACATGACAAGTTAAACAGTATTGAGGGAACAGTAATGTTACCACCCAATAATGATGGTGATGGCCTACCAGATGAGACATTTCTACTGAACTCATTAAAAATGAGAATTCCCAATACTGTAAACGTAAAAGTATATGAAATCCCAAATAAAAGGCATCATGGTAAAAAATTGAGAATAGCAAAAATTAAATTTGAAGGCCAGACTCTTCCACCTAATATTAAAATAGAAGGCCAGAGAAGAGAGGTATTACCCCATATACCAAAGCCTCTTCAATGTACAAACTGCTCTAAATACGGTCACACTAAAAACAAAATAATGTAGAAACGATCCAGTTTGTGCATTCTGCGGCTCAGAAGATCACGAAACCACTAGGAACTGTGGAGCATCAAAATGTTGTAATTGTGGGCAAGACCACCATGCCAGATCAAAGATATGCCCATTCTACATACATAACACTGAACTAAAATTATTAATAAGCAGGTCTGGCATATCCATTCCAGAAGGAAAACAAGAATTGAAATCAAGAGGTTTAATGGACCCTGCTAGAAATAAATCATATAGAGATGCCGCAGAAAAAGTATTACCCAAGAAAAATGTTAAAATACCCGAAAACGCAAATGATAAAGGAACGACAAGGTCAACAGACATAGAAATTAACATGAAGTCTCTTAGAGAATCTAGTAACACAGTACTAATAAGCAACCCTTAGGAAACACTGATGAAAGATGAAGAATTGCAATCAATAGACTCTGAGGAGGAAGAAAATCATGCTGACGAAACAAGAAGAAAAAAATGCCCAAACTCAACAGGAAAACATCCGCTAATTTAGATAACATTGATGAAATAAGTCCTTCACCAGTGTTTCCAAGCAAATTTCAAGACAAAATTCAGTCAATCCAAGGAAGGCAAAATGATAATTGTGAGTGTCAACAGTGCAGCCAGGAAGGTATAACACCACAAACTGAACCTCATCATGAACGGTGTGGATGCAATAAGTGCTTTTTGCAATATTGCAAAGAAACAAAACCGTTAAATAAGGAAAAATTGACAAACGTAATAAGGAATTTCTTAACTAGAAAAGATAATACCTCAAGTCAGCTAGAATTACATACCAAAGATTGTATGTGTATTGGACACTTGCTATATTATCGTGAGAGTAAAACAGTATTAGACAATTTCTTAGCCAGACAAGAAGAAATTAAATTATCTATTGATTCAGAAGTTTACACAGAAATGTCAAAAAACCAAAAAGAAAATTAAATCTAATTAAGAGAATAATTACCCATTGTTTAAAGATTATTGACAAAATTAATAATCAACTATACAAAATCATTTAACTTTCATCCCATTCAATTATACTATTATTCAACGGAACATAAACGGTTTGAAAACAAGAATGCACTTCCTAAAACAACATGAACCAATGTGCATATATTTACAACATGTTAATGATCCAGTTCCATCAATATGTAATTACTTTGTAGCCGCCTCCGTTTCAGGAGAAGGCAAGTCAGGAACAGCAATATATGTTCATAATCGCGTAACGTACGATAAAATTACAGTTAATAGTAATTCATTTCAAATTTCTTCAATTCGTCTGCATCTAACAAACAAATCTAGCTTTTTAGTCTGCAATCTTTATAATCAACCTAATGAAAATTATGATATGGCTGATTTATCAAACATTCTATCACAGTTCAATGAACCTATTTTAGTTTTAGGGGAGTTTAATGCTCACCACCCTTTATGGGATGCCAGTATCATAGATGCAGAGAGAGCAGGTAACGACATAGAAACTCTAATACTTAATTACAACTATTGTTGTTTAAATGAAAATGAAACTCGAACATACTTTTCAAAAACTCATGGGACCCTATCATCTGTAGACCTGTCTATTTGTTCCACTTCATTAGTAGACAGATTGGAGTGGAATACTCTAGATGATCTGTATACCGGTGATCACTACCCAATTGTAATCACATGTCTTGAAGATAAGCATCAACAATTTGCACCAAAATTTTATTTTAAAAAAGCTGATTGGGAAAAGTATAATTTAGTTACCAAAAATGTTTCCCCTTTCCAAAGTAACAATGATCACAATGAAATTAATTCATATTTTACAGATTTTGTAATTAGTTCTGGACACAAATCAATACCAATGACTACTTATAAACCAAAAATAAATCCTGTTCCATGGTGGTCTACAGAACTTTCAGAAATGATCAAACTGAAGCACAAGATAAGTAGACGATTAGACAGACTAAACCAAAGATCTAACAAATTATATACAAGTAACAGATACACATTGAAAGTCTTAGTATTAATAGCATTGGAAATTGATTATATCAAACCTTTATTGAATAAAATATCTGCTCAATTCAGGACAAAAGTTATTAGTAATAGGAAGTCATCTTGGGACAATTACGTTTCCAATTTCTCAAATGACACTGTTAAACAAATTTGGGATAGATTTCGAAAAATTAATGGCAAATATAGTCGATCACCTAGATCCCCAATATTACATAATGGAGAAAGAGTTCATGATTTAAAAGAAATATCAAATATAATAGGTCGCCACCTAGAATCAATAAGTAATAGCTTGAATTTAGACGAACATTTTCGAAATAGAAAAAGGAATGAAGAAAAAATTATAATTAATTTTGAAACAAGCCAACAACTATACTACAATGTCCCATTTACATTAGAAGAATTTGATGCTGCATTAAAATCTTGTAGTAACTCTGCCCCAGGAAAAGATAATATCTCTTTTGAACTTCTTATACATCTTAACATTAAAGCCAAAGAATACTTATTGAAATTTTATAATCACCTGTGGAAACAGAAACTACTTCCCAAAGCATGGAAACATGCTATAGTAATTCCTATACCCAACATCAGTAAATAATTATAGACCTATATCACTAACTAGTGGTCTTTGTAAACTCATGGAAAAAATGGTAAATAATAGACTCGTGTGGTATTTAGAGAAAAATAAAGTTCTGGCAGCCACTCAGTCTGAAAGTAGGAAAAATCATTCAACTTTAAATTCACTAACATCACTAGAAGATCAAATCAAAAGAGGATTTGTACAAAAGAAAATCACTGTTGTCGTTTTATTTGACATTCAAAAAGCTTAAGATACAACATGGAGACATTTAATTATAAAAACTCTATGTGACATAAATCTAAGGGGTGAACTCCCCATTTTCATACGAAATTTCCTAACAGAAAGAACATTTCAAACTAGAATTGAAACAGTATCATCGGAAACATTTGAAATAAAAGAAGGTATCCCTCAAGGAAGCGTACTGAGCAGCACATTATCTACACTAGCCATCAATAATATAGTTAAAACACTTCCAAAAGATGTAAGCAACAGCTTATATGTTGACGATTTTGCCATTTTTTACACTTCAAGCAACTTGCGCCACATCCAAAGAATCTTAAATATCTCCACAAATAAAATTGAACAATGGGCATTATCTGTTGGATTTAAATTTTCTGATGAAAAAACGCAAGCGATAGCATTTTACAGGGATAAATGTTGGCTCAGAAACGAAGATCTAGTTCTTACCATGAATAACACTCCCATCCAATTTTATCCAGAAGTCAAACTCTTAGGCCTATATTTTGACAATCATTTGAACTGGAAGGCCCATGTAAAACATACTAAAGCAAAGGCCTTAAAATCTTTAAATATATTTAAAAATTAGCTCACACTTCATGGGGTGCGGACAGAGATATTTTATTGAAACTTTATAAGGCTACAGTTCTCCCAATATTAGAATATGGCAGTCCAATTTATAGTTCTGCTAGTGAGACTATTCTCAAAATGCTAGATCCAGTACATCATCTTGGGATTCGGTTAGCCACCGGAGCATTCAAATCATCACCAGTCCAATCCTTGATTGTAGAAAGTGGAGAAATGCCACTATCTTATAAATTCAAAATAACAACGATGTGCAGAGGTTTAAAAATTATAAATAGTCCAGCAAAACCCAAAGATTTATTTAAAAAACCAGATTGTTTCTGGAATACAAAAATTACCCCATCCTTCCCTATTAGAGCTAACAGATTATTTATTAACAATGATCTTTATAATATTAGATTTTACAATTTTAACAAAATAATGCCTCCATGGATGATGAGTGCTCCCCAGATATGTAACAAACTATGTACAATACCAGTTAATAAATTGAATACTCCACTTGCTATGAAACTATGTGCTCTGGAACATATCAAGGTACGCAGTAATAATCATTTATATACTGATGGTTCCAAAGATGATATGGGAGTTGGACTCGCTGTTTACGGAGACAATATAAAGAGCCAAGCCTCTTTACATAACAGAGCATCAGTGTTCACTGCTGAATTACTAGCAATAAAAACAGCATTAACAACTATATATGAAAACCAGTTTAATGAAATAACCATCCTTAGCGATTCGCTAAGTTCAATAAATGCAATAAACTCTTATACTCCAAAAAATCAAATTGTAAATGAAATTAGACATAACATTACATGAAATGAAAATGCAGAAGATATCTGTTACTCTATGCAAAAGAGGCTAGAACACTGCCAATATCAGCAGAATTATTACCATTAGAAGGTTATACTAGATAGACACAGTAAAGCGGTGATTAAGAAGAAATGGCAAAATAACTGGAGGGAAAGCAATCTTAACAATAAATTAAGAGAAATAAAGGAAAGCGTAGACCCGTGGCCATCATCCTATCAGAATTGCCGCAAGTTTTCAGTAATGTTGACACGGCTAAGAATTGGTCACACTAAACTGACACATGGTTACCCGATGAGTAACCCCCATGCCCCTATACCTATGTGCGAAGTAAAGTATGTTTTAAAGGTATGTCCGAAATATAGAATCCAGAGAACATTTTATTTAGAAGATATTCCTTTCAAGATATACTGTCAGAAAAGGACAAATTTTCACTGTTTAATATTTTAAAATTCCTTAAATTTAATCATTTATGCAATAAAATATAAGATTCATAGAATAATTGATAATATATTCGTAATTAACTTAATTAGTTCTTAGATTAACATATGTCGCTAGTTTTAATTAAATTCTTAGAGAGTTTAAATAGCGTGTCTAATCCTTCGGGCCAGCCCTAAGAGAGTTAATATTAACTCAGTGGTCTGGTTAAACTAACGTTAAAAAAATCATTATTATTATTATTATTATTATTATTATTATTATTATTATTATTATTATTATTATTATTATTATTATTATTATTATTATTATTATTATTATTATATTGCTGCTTTGGCCCGGCTATAACATTCATAAAACCATTTCACCATTTCCAAGTAATGTGGCAAGCTTTTTCAGGCCCAGCAATGTCCTACCTCTCTCTAGTTTGTCCTAAGTAGCCTCAGTCAGTCAGTCGCCCAGCCGGCCCAGTTATGTCAAGAAAGCCAGCCTGCATTTCTCTTCTCACGGGTCCGTTCGGTATAAGACGCTACAACTCACCCATAATCACAGCGGAACTGACAGAGAAAATTGAACTAGTCTTACGGAGCTTCAAAGTGCCAAGACTTAATATATAAAACTAAGTATCGAAATAAAGTTACTTCGTGAAAAGGGATTGACTTGACGGCTATTCCAAGAGCTTTCGCCACTGACAGTCCTCCACAAGCTTCAGTTTCACTTTTAATCTCACTGTCTGCTTTCTCTTTCGGCCCGGTCCCAAACTTTGAATTGTAACGTTTTGAATTTATATAATGAAAGAACCTCTAAATCTGTAGTTTTCGATTCAGTCTTCATCTCCAATTCTATCCCACACGAGTCAGGCATTTCCCCCAAAGAAGGCCTTTTCTTGTTCGTCAACTTACCTTGGTTAAGTGCTATAATACAATTCTTTAAAGCTTTTTCTTCGAACTTCGTCGATTATTCCCTTCAAGAACCTACAAGCCGTGGGTAATCTGAAGGAATAGGACAGAAGTTAATGAAATCTGAGGAAATAGAGGTCTTTTACAAAAATAAGTCCTGAATATCAACCAGTAAACACCTTACTCCCAACGCGTCAGAAGAAAACTTGAGTAAAAATGCCCGGTATACCAGGGGCGTCATTTAGGGGGAACTGGGGGCGTCAACTGCCCCCCCCTCAAGACTCAACTTCCCTCCCCCAAGACCCAAATTGCCCCCCCACCAAAGCCTCAACTTGGCCCCCCCTCACCCCCAACCCCAAGAAGTAACAGCATGTTTTCTTTTTAAATGTGCAATCATAAATATATAAAATTTCTCAGAAATATTATGTTTCTTGATCTTTGTCCGTCAACTAGCCACCAGTGATGATGAGATAAAACATATAGCAGTGGGAGAATATAATTTTTGCTGAAATACCTTGCTCGCTCATGTGGCTTCAAAAACACAAAATAGCTCCAAAAAAAAAAAAAAAAAAAACTCAGCTGATTAGGCTCGTTTCGCTGGCCAAATCGTCTTTGCCCCCCACCCCCCCCCCCAACTCCAACAGAAATCTGAAATGACGCCCCTGCTGAATACAATACCTGAATACCATTATAATGAAGTCATGATTTAACTCAGGCATTCCACTCATAATGTAGTCCTGATTCTTAATTCAGTAAAAAGAATATGGTGCAGACTTTACTCAGCTCCAGTGCTCAACGGCTCCAAAGTCTTCCAGTACACTGTCGTCCTGACTTGGTGGTTCACATCAAAACCTGAGGTCCAGTAATAACGTGGTCCTGTCTCGTCATTCTCTAGAAAAGCCCTCCACTTTGAAGGTGGTCTCATTCACAATACATGACTGTCTTTTAGGTCGTTAAAAGTGCAACTAAATCATCAGTAATATCTTGAAGATTCTACAGTAAGGGTCCCAAAAATTCTTAAGGGTAGTGTTTAGTTTGTTGAAGTGTTTTGTGTAGCAGTCAAATCTGTCAACACCCAAAAAAGGCTTTTTCTCCTGATTTATGCGAGGAAAACTGGCAAGATAGACCAAAGGGCCCTTCAGAACATCTTGTAACCAGTCATTTTTTGCAAGTAACATTCAAGCAAACCTCCTACCTGTGGCCACGAGCCACAAGTATGTTGAATCTGTGAGCTTTCATATCTAACCCTTTGAGAAATCACGTGAACCATATAAATATGGCCCAGTTGACATGTTTTGGGTCGTGACAGCACCTACCATATAGTTTCACATTGTCAGTGTCCACAGAGCAGCTTTTGTTATTTTGTAAAAAGAAAAAAAGGAGGGAGTTGGAGTGGTTGGACAGCAAGGTCAAGAGATCCAGAAAATAAAGGGGCAAAGTGCAAGGTACTGAAGGTGGAACTTGGACAAAACCCTGCAGTGACACGAACAAGTAACAGTGAGAGGAGTTGGACAGTCTAGCCGCAGAGGGACTGGGAAAGGAGGTCAGGCCAAAGGATAAACAGTAGACGCAGCTGGGGGCCGAAGGGACTCGGCTAACGCCCTTCGGTAGCGTCTACAGGTGAGGGGCACTGAGGGCGGCATCCCCCTGCGGGAAGGCTCTCAGTCTTAGGGCTTAGGAGTGAGTGACAGCTGTGTGTCAAGCGACCTGGAAGGCATCCTGGACATTCCTCAATAACTCTCTCGTCCACTCAAGACTAAACAGAAGGAATAATTGATTAAATAAAGAAAATCAAGTAAATACCGAGTATTAACTTTATACACCAAGTTAAAAGTGGCACATGTTCTCTCATACTGTAGCGATGGTTATTGTACTAATTTGAACGTTTTCGAAAGATATTTCGGTTTCTCCAGCAGAATCACATTTTACTCATATTAACGATATACCACAGAACTAGTTCATTTAAGATGAAATTACACATACGAAATCCAGCCACGTGTTAAGATTTCAATGCACCACATTAGGAACACAGTCACATGAGAGAGAGTAGCGACCTCTGACTTCATCGGATTTGAATAATACCCTGAACATCGTCAAGTTCATCTTTTAAGCTAAAATGACCATCGCTACACTATGTGAGAGCCTGTGTCAGTTTTAATTTGGTGCATAAAGTTAATACGCGGTATTTACTTTATTTTGTTTTTATTTCATCAATTATTCCTTCGGTGTGAACTGATAGACCTAGACCAGTGGTTTTCAACCTATTGGCCACGGCCCACTGGGTTCTGAGGGGAGCCACGCCACGGATATCTTGAGAATAGTATTTGAAAAATGAAAAATCATTTACGGTAAATGTAGGCTAGTGCTTTCTTCCATAAATGAAAATGTATCACTAATAAAGTGTTCTGAAAAATAATTCCATAAATAACAACGTAAAACTAATAAAATATTCTGAAAATGTCCTTTAATAATTCTGTTGTCATCATTACACAGTTCTGAAGGGCAGTGGGGCACGAGCATTTGGGGATGACAAAAATGGGCCATGGGCACAAAAAGGTTGAAAACCACTGACCTAGACACAAGTGCCTGTCATTTCTGGGGCACTCAGGAACACCGTTATGCCTAATGCAGACAATGTGTTGAAACCTCAACTTTGTTTCATAGCCGAGATGTAGCGTCATGAATCCATTTATGCGTTATGCACTGGCAGAGGAATCAGTTCTGCTGGGTGTACAGCACAGAACAGTACACAAGCAAAGCAAAGATAGCACAGAATAAAGTAACTAATTTCAGCTGGGTGTACAGCACAGAACAGTACACAAGCAAAGCAAAGATAGCACAGAATAAAGTAACTAATTTCAGCTGGGTGTACAGCACAGAACACTACACAAGCAAAGCAAAGATAGCACAGAATAAAGTAACAAAGTTCACGAAGAAGAGTCATTAAAAAAAAATTATTGAACTTTGCTGGTAGCTGTATGATAAGGGTTTGGGAGTGGGGTGGGTGGGTTTAGGATGCATCATAAGTATTGAAGGTGAATTAATAACGTATATTCCTTCTAACCAGTATGTATGGTGAGGGAAGGCAGGATGTTTTTGTGATGCCGGGAGTCCTGTAGTAACTCTGGTCTCCACCTCTGGTTTATCAGGCAACGAATGCCAGAAAGGACCCTCACGAGGAACAACTGTTAATGACCTCCATAAACCAGTGGAGCTTCTATTAAGTCCACATTACATAGGAGTGCTTCTCTATGTTGACAGATAGGTAGTGTGAACAAACCAGATGCACAGGCTAAATATCTACAGCACGCACATTCAGTACGAAAATTCCAGCATTCAGCATCAAACAAAAATCAGATGATGAAGGAATGGGTTGAGAAGAATATTGTTCTGTGCAGATGTCAAGTGGAGTCCACTGTCTTAGAGTCAATGCACCATTTTTGTGCAGACTGTATGTTCAGGAAATGACTCTGAAGAAGGCGGTTCCTAACCCTACTGACTTTTTTATGATTTTCACATAACTCCAGTGAAAATTTCACACTTCAGTCCAAGGAAAATTTTATTGACCTATTCCTATCTCAAGGTTCGTCCTGTCATAGAGGAACTTGATATAATACTAGTAACGTCAGTGCTTAAGGCAGGTTAATTCTTTCTATAGATTATCTAACCAGAGACAAGCAAATAAACTTACCAGTTTCAGTAACTGACTCCTGCCCTCTCCTGAAGGCTGGTTTACTCTCCACCTGGATGTCAGTTTCCCTAGTTCCTCCTCCTCCTCCTCCTCCTCCTCCTCCTCCTCCTCCTCGATGTTGATTTGGCATAAACTGAAGAAGTCGTTTCAGTACATCTATCAAGTCAATTGGTGCAACCCAGCTCGCTTCCACACAAACAATTAACTCCTCCTCCTCCTCCTCCTCCTCCTCCTCCTCCTCCTCCTCCTCCTCCTCCTCCTCCTCCTCCTCCTCCTCCTCCTCCTCCTCCTCCTCCTCGATGTTGATTTGGCATAAACTGAAGAAGTCGTTTCAGTACATCTATCAAGTCAATTGGTGCAACCCAGCTCGCTTCCACACAAACAATTAACTCCTCCTCCTCCTCCTCCTCCTCCTCCTCCTCCTCCTCCTCCTCCTCCTCCTCGATGTTGATTTGGCATAAACTGAAGAAGTCGTTTCAGTACATCTATCAAGTCAATTGGTGCAACCCAGCTCGCTTCCACACAAACAATTAAAACTCTGAACCGGATTTCCTAAAACATTGGCGAGTTTTTAAACCCAACTAAACTGAACTCTACGTAACTCGGATATCAAGTACGTTTGACAAATGGACCAGACGCAAAGTCAATTACCTATTAATTTCCATATTTCATTACTTTTTAATTTTGCTATTTTAGTGCTCATAATAATTTCGTGATTCTAATATCATGACAGTAGTTTAACCTATACCGTGTTGATCTCTCACATCAAAGTTTCCTGGGCTATAATTAATAAACTGATTTCGCCATGCTCATTTACTACGACACAGCACCACATAACAGGCAAATGGTTCCTGAACACTGACTGACGACAGCGTTGGCGCCAGAATGAACGTCGCCCTGGCGCTCATTACTTCACAAAACCTTTGCAATAATGGCCCACGTAGCGAACTCCGCGTTTCTCAGTTCTTTCTCTGTCGTAAGGCCTTAGTTGTACCTAATGGTCTTCGTGGACGTACTGAAATGACTTGGATGGAAAAAGGGCTGTCTGCAGAACTTTAATTGTCTGTAGAAGAAAAATTCTGATTATTGATATTACTATTATTTATTATTTTTTTTTTTATTGGCCAAGGGAACGCTGACGTCACTGGGCATGGTCTTCTCCCATTGGTTGGCGGTTGTTCGGCCTTAATCTCAGGGCGCAGTGGTTGCTCTGCGATGCCCTATGGTTCGTAAGACGTGCCCTGTGAAGGAGTGCATTTATAGCTTCATTAAGGTCACGTCCTCCGTCAGGGGGTTCGTCAGGAGGGTCTCGTTCGTTGCTGCTGTCCTCAGCGTCTTGCTGGGATGTTCTGATAGTTATGTTGACGGGGCGCTGTGATAGGGCGTCGCTGTCGGAAGCAGATAGGTTTCTTGAGTAGTGTTGATGGTAGAGTTTTCTGCTCCTATATGCAGTGTCTCTAGTATCCGTAGTCTTCGGTGGTCAGGAGCTTGATCTATTAATAGAAGGTAAAGCGACATGCAGAATGAGGTCAGTTATTAGGAAAACAGATGAATTAACAAAACAACAGATAAACATGGGGGGGGGGGGAAAGGCTCGATACAAATAATAGTTAAGGATGAATACGCCTCTCATTATTGAGAAACGAGACTTTATAGTTCCCTGAGTTACATGGCTTTGGGACGATGAAAATCACTCTCTGCGGTTTGCTATATTAAAGAACTGAGCTCTTATCAGACTGACCTCAATACTGGCTCTGAATGTTTCGCCATGACCCTGGGCATTGCATGCGATTTCAATTCATCCATGGTCCAGAATCTAATTAGTTCTTCATTGGAGGGGTGGCTAGAGCTCTCGGCTAGCACGCTGTTGGCCCAGCGTTCGAGTCTCCGACCGGCCAATGAAGAATTAGAGGAATTTATTTCTGGCGATAGAAATTCATGTCTCGCTATAATGTGGTTCGGATTCCACAATAAAGCTGTAGGTCCCGTTGCTAAGTAACCAGTTGGTTCTTAGCCACGTTAAATACGTCTAATCCTTCGGGCCAGCCCTAGGAGAGCTGTTAATCAGTTCAGTGGTCTGGTTAAACTAAGGTATACTTAACTTTTGAACGAGTTGACAAAGTCTACTAGAAAGACAGGCAGTGTCATTTCCTTCCTAGTTCCTGGAATCATTCTTTTATCCAATGCGTCAAGGTACAGCAGGGTTCATTTCAGCTGTAGTTCCTGGAATCATTCTTTTATCCAATGTGTCAAGGTACAGCAGGGTTCATTTCAGCTGCCTTTTGTACTGAAGGGATATTGCTTGGGACATTTCACATTCAAAGAACATCCCTACGACAGTAATCAAACACTCGCTCAACAAGTCATCGCCGTTTTCTGAAGGGTTTCCTGTACCTGGGCAATCGTAGGTACGGTGAGGGAGGAAAACGAACAGTTTCGACATAGACAGGTTCCCTCACTGTACATCTGAAGTTCACAGACTAAGGCTGATCAAGAAATGCAAGAACAAAAGGCCACGCGCAATTTAGGTACGTCAGAAAATCGAAGGAATTTTTCGCTTTCAAGCGTCAAAACTCACAGCCTCCTATACCGACGCGTTTTTCTAGTTAACGCTCAAATAATGCAAGTGTGTGCTCACTTCAGGCCTATTTCAAAGGATTCCTCGCTGTAATGGAAGGTGAAATGAGTTTATTCACTTCTGAATACGTTTGAATATAGAAACTTATTCGTGACATATCTTGCAAGTCGGTGCATTATCTGTACTTAGAAGAAAGAAAGGCCTTGGTATTAGGCCTATTTCAATTTACGAAGATTTATTCTCCGATCAAACTAATAACCGGGTTAAGAAGACAACTCATAGCCATCTAGATTCCGCTAATTTCTAAACAGAACAGAAAAAATAAACTTCCAAAAACACGGGTCACAACTCCATTTCAGCAGAGGTCCCACAACAATTTTAGTAATCAAAATAGGATAACAGCCAATCAACTTTTCTTGAAGAACAGCTTCCGGCTCTTGACCATTCATCGTTCAAGAACTTTCCATTCGAGTTAATGTCATCACTGAGAGCGACAAATCTTTTGTACCCTTATTTTTGGTAGTGTCCTGAACTGACCTCCTGATATTTTGATACAGTCGCACTGGAGCAACAAAGGTGCTTCAGAGGAACAGGTTTGGTACACGGCAAGCTTCAGCTTCAAATACCTGATAAGCTTCCATCTCAGGGGAGCTCTGACTTGAGAAACGCTTCTCGTCAAGCTGGTATCGGAGCTTTGGAAAACGAGTACATGAAAAATAAGTGAAGCTCATGTATTTACAATACATCAGCTTCAATTATAAGTCTAGAACTAGTATATTTGTGAGAACTGAATTCATAAAACTTTGATTCGTGAGCAAATACAGAAACTATCGTCATGTCTAATTAGTTGAAATAGTATCATACGACACTAGACTTCATAAGCTTAAAAGCTTATTGTGTTCATTGTCAGTCATTATCAATCATCATTTATATAATATATTTGTAACCAGTACACCAATGCTGGTCTAATCAGTCAACATTAGAAAGCATTGCATGGAATCTAATAACTTTCCAACCTGCACATCACTTCTGACTTCAGTTGTGCAAAGAACTAGGAAATATACCCAATTTTAATATACCTCAATCTCCATTCCACCTAATTTGTAGCCAAAAGCATTTAGGCTACTTCAAGGCAATAAATATCATTAGTGTAACCACCGAAAACCGAAAAAAAAAAAAAACTGCTACGGCCAATGTAATACAACCTTGAAAGCAGCCTGAGTTCTACCTGTGCCTACTACTCAAACTCTTCTTTTTTTCCCACTAGCCAACACTCACTGTTATCGTACTTTTATCCTCATCTGATGGGTACCGTAGGGTTCAAAGAGGTTGCAACCTTGCCTGTTAAATCTTTTCACTTCAAAATCACGCCCCCACCAAAATCACTTTCATGCACCATAATCAAGTTTTCATCTAACTTACCCATCTCACAGGCTCATCATCAACATAGAGTTACGGGCTGCTCTGGGAGCAAGAGCCCGTGCTTGCACAAGGCCAGCTAAATCTGAAACAACAACAACAGCCAGAGTTTCAAGACTTAAGGCGATGGATGACTCAAGTTCCTCGTTTATCAGAACAGAAAAATTGGAATCAACATCCCATCCTCATCGGCCACTGTTCAAACATTCACGATCCACCAACGCCTAACTCAGGTTTTCAGTGGCACTTGATTCAACGCTGAAATCCCTTTCGGTCAAAAAGGGCAGCAGGTTGCAACTTCCTGCCCAGCTGCCAAACCGTCACCTCCTTTCAGCGTGAAATGCGGCAGCAGGACCATGACCCTGTCAGCCTCCTCATCCAGTTTTGGGATTTCAACATAAAATGAGCGAAAAGGACGTTCTCGAAAATTCCTGCTTGAAAATACGTCATTGTCACTCTACACCATTAATATACGTTCCCCGTTCATGATTTTCATTTTTTTTTTCCCCTAAATAAACCGACATTCTCGCCTTACTCAAAATAATAACAGTGTCCCCTCTTGCTTAAAATAACGCCGTTCAAAGAACCCTACAGGTAACATCTCCTTATTCTAACACAGTATATTAGCAGTTATTGTGAGAAGTAGGCTAATGAGACTGAGGGAATGATCTCAACGCCTTCAAATATTGGTGTAAAACCTTCAGTCTGGGAAGTCAACGGAGTACCTATCATTCCTCCGAGCTGCGAGATGCCGCTAAGGTAGGCCTAATGCTTTTTATAAATATGATTGGTTACCTGCATTCAGTGGGCGCAAGTGCTGCTGCTTCTTCTTCTTCTTCTTCTTCTTCTTCCTCTTACGATAGTAGTCTTTAGAAATGAATCTCTCTCTCGCTGTAAAATTCAGTCCTTGGTATTCAGGGCCACATACGTGTTTCAGGTTCTGACTGCCGAGAGACAGAGCGTGCTCACAAAACTCTGAAAATGGCTGGCCAGCTATCCATAAACAATGGCAGAACCAACAGGCCTTACAAGCAGTCATCAAAGGGTATAAAATTCTCGCTGAATGGAATACAGTATTTAGGTCCTTCAGCGCTGAAAGGGAAATTGACAGCAGAAAGGTCTGAAAGGTGTAACCGGAGGAAAACCTCGCAGTTGAAGCACTGTGAAGCAATTCTTAGGAGAAGGTGGATAGCAAGATGAAAGAAAGAGAGAATATGAACGGAGGTACAGTAAAAGGAATGAAAGGGGTTGCAGCTAGGGGCCATGGAAGGGACGCTGCAAAGGACCTTAAGTAATGTCTACAGTTAAGTATAGCTTAGTTTTACCAGACCACTGAGTTGATTAACAGCTCTCCTAGAGAGGGAGGGCTGGCCCGAAGGATTAGACTAATTTTACGTGGCTAAGAACCAGTTGGTTACCTAGCAACGGGACCTACAGCTTATTGTGAAATCCGAACCACATTATAGTGAGAAATGAATTTCTATCAGCAGAAATAAATTCCTCTAATTCTTCATCGGCCGGCCGGAGACTCGAACTCGGGCCTAGCGAGTGCTAGCCGACAACTCTACCGACTCCTCCAACGAGGAACTAGTAATGGCTACAGTGCACAGCGTGAGGTGCACCAGCGGCACTACCCCCTACGGAAAATTCCCACTGAAAACCACACCTAAGATAAAGGCTCAAGCGTCGGCACTTCCAAAACGCCATCCAAAAACTGGTGGTGTCACTCAGTCAGGACTCGCAGCAGCGCACCGGAGAATAGCAATTATTATCACGGGGCCAGTCGATTTACTAATACAATTAGTTTTTTATAATGAGCATTGAAGGATCTTTCGCCGTTATTATTGACACCGGAGGCGGTATGATGACATTAGAAGGATCCACGCATCTATCTGTCATGGTTTATCAAACATATCTTGCAAACAATATCAAATCATCCATCCTCACCTCCAATGGGCTACGAGCATTATCAAAATATCATCTGCCGTGGCAGTTAATTTTCCCCTGGAAGGAACACTACTTTGTGACCAAGATGAGAGCGTAAGTTTACTTAAAATAATAATGAATGCCGTAAGGTTTCAAGACAAGGCCGTGAATGAAAATCTCTCCTTATAAGCGTAAGAAGAAGACCTTTGCCTCCTCTTGACACGTACCAAGTCATTACTGACTTCTAATAACCTCTCAAAGTATATCGCCTTGATTCGGCTTTGGTATATGTGTACAGGATATAAACCGATCAGATTACGTCCACGCACTCTTGTTGGAAATCCCTGCAGCGTTCTCCTCAAAATAATATTAGTCTTATGTATTTACCGTCCTTTATGGTGAGTTCGACCACCTTTGTGCCTTGCTTGGACTCAAATAATACCTGTATTAGTGCCTTCCTTTTACGATTACTGAGCGCTGGAAGAGGCGACAGTCGTCAACTTGGATGCCTTTTATCTCTCTTCTCTCTCTCTCTCTCTCTCTCTCTCTCTCTCTCTCTCTCTCTCTCTCTCTCTCTCTCTCTCTCTCTCTCCATGGATTGGCCTAACCGAAAGGTAGCATGGCTCCCCCCACATCACATCGCTCCTCCCACAGGACTCAAAAAGGAACTCCATTAGTTAAGAAATCCCTCTGACGCGATTCAGGGAACCAATTGCTGTCACCCGTCATCTCTCTCTCTCTCTCTCTCTCTCTCTCTCTCTCTCTCTCTCTCTCTCTCTCTCTCTCTCTCTCTCTCATAACCCAGCCAAATCTCTTTCCCATTCCCCTTTGCAACCATATCTAGCATCAGACAAATAGAAAGGTACAGAATCATTTTCTTATAACCGCTCTTTGCTACTTCGGGTACCAAATAGTACAAAGAAAATACCCCGGTCTTAGTCGGTAGGCTGGAGTCCAGAGGTCCAGACCAGGTTACAAACAAATACCCTCAGCACATTACCACAATGCCATAGCAGCCATTAGGCAAGAGCCCGTGCTGATACGAGGCCACCAACCGAAAATGACCAGTCCCACATCAGGACGATTCACTCAGGGCAGTAGGCCTAGCCCAAGAACCCCCCCCCCCCTTAGAGAAGTGGTTCCTGGCCTACCCAAACCGGTTTTGAATGTGAGGCGGAGTGTGACGACAGCAGAAGTGGCCCTCAAGGTTCTCGCGTACCCCCACCAAAGGAACGCCTGACGTCATTAATAGCCAGTTGACTTCAGCATCACAGACTTCAGTAATGATTAATGATTATGACTGAATTAGCAACTGTTGCCAACATAACACGATAAAAGAATTTGTGGGGGCGCTTTCAAAAAAGTAAATGTTCTTGAAATATACTTTGAAGTGTTCTTAAAATATACTTTTAAGTGTTCTTAAAATGTGCTTTGAAGTGCTCTTAAAATATACTTTTAAGTTTTCTTAAAATACACTTTGAAGTGTTCTTAAAATATACTTTGAAGTGTTCTTAAAATACACTTTGAAGTGTTCTTAAAATATACTTTGAAGTGTTCTTAAAATATACTTTGAAGTGTTCTTAAAATATACTTTGAAGTGTTCTTAAAATATACTTTGAAGTGTTCTTAAAATATACTCTTAAGTTTTCTTAAAATACACTTTGAAGTGTTCTTAAAATATACTTTGAAGTGTTCTTAAAATATACTTTGAAGTGTTCTTAAAATATACTTTGAAGTGTTCTTAATAAAATATACTTTAAAGTGTTCTTAAAATATACTTTAAATCCATTTGAAGATAGTCACAGAATTGGTGCACTCCTTGCCATGACAACAGCCTATCCCGGGCCGTGTAACAGACGGACAGCTTAGCCGAAACTGTCACCCACGAAAGCCATCACACCAGTGAGAGCTTTACTGGATCACAGATCATCTGGTTGATCGCCACTGCTAGGGACAGTAAATAACGGGACAACCAAAAGGATTGACCAACTTTGGGGGCACAAATGTCTGGACTGGTCTGTGACCCATAAGGACAGAGGGAAGGGGGCAGGATTAGCAGCAATGTGGCCCGATCTATGTAAGAAAAGTCGAACTGTATCGGAAACAGCGTGTCCAAAACCTAGGGGTGAGAGAGAGAGAGAGAGAGAGGAGAGAGAGAGAGAGAGAGAGAGAGAGAGAGAGAGAGAGAGAGAGAATGGGTTGGCTGGGGAATCTCATGTGAAAAGGAAATGTGGTGTAGATACGTTAATTTATTTATGTGTCTTTTTTTACTCAAAATTTCCCTTAAGTGGTTTACTCCACGCTTGCGCACAAAAGTGAATGGAATCAACCTGAGTCTTGAAACTTCTGACTAGGCCCATTGAAGGCACCAAACGATTTAAGATTTACTTTGAATATTAACTTGTGGTAGGAAGATGTTCCAGTCAATATAAACTAAAAATTAAGAAGGAAAACTCTCACGATAGTCTCAGTACAAACGCTTAGCTCTGCTGACCTCAACCAGGAGTTGAATCTGGCTTTGAAGTGACAGCGGGGGTACTGATTCAACCCGTAACCAAACCATCCGCAGGACTTTTTTAACTTTCTAATTTTAGGCAGCTTGTGTAAAGCAATCTTGGCTAATTCTTACATTATTTCATCCTCTCAGCTCAGATTTCTCGGCGTTGCAATTAAAAAATGTTGTTCTAGTACAGAATTTCAGTCAGGGCTGGTGGTGGTGGGGTCGGGGAGCTATAATTTAACTACACCCAAATATTAATGTCATGTTTGCGTCCATAAATCCTGATATTCTCTGGCAATGGCTCATAATTACAGAATATGTCCTGTGGCTATTCCGCGGATTGTGTGATGCACTGCATCAAGTTCCACTGACTGACTTGTATGACATGATTCAAGCATCATGACAGTACATCAGATGACGGCGCTACTGAAACGAGAATATGTTTTCCAGTCATCTGTCAAGAATGCCAAGATACAAGAATACCCAGCGTGGAAAAACGAACAGAAGAGTCTCTATCTATTCCTCCCTCTCGAGAAATGACGATATGCCTGGGAGATCGATTTCACAAGGCACCGCCCCCCTTTCTGTCAAGGAGTTTCTAGTAAATCCATTATATAAATAAAAATTCATTTATCCTGCCGTCAATGTATAGCCTAGTGAACATTTCAATCCCTATTTCAACGACGGTCGGGAAAGCAGTATCTGTTTCCATCACTGGAGACCCGACTGCCGGGAATGCAAGGCTACTTTACTTGCCTTCATACACCCACACCGTCGGGAGAATAACACCAAATAATAAGATAAACTGATATCTCATAATAGGCAATTCTTGTTGCACTGAACGAGGACCTATGAAAGTCCTGTAAGGATATAAATTAAAACCAAGGGCTTTCATCCTACTGCCTGGTCACTCTGGTCGCCCTCCTTCAAGAAACATTATTCCATAAATCACTCATCTAATATACCTGGAATTCAGTCCAGTTTCCCTACTGGAAACGGTCGGCCATTAAACCATTTGTCTGGGCAGCTTTCAGCTTGATGACGAAACACCTTCACAGCTGTGAATCCTATGAAGGCCGAACCACAGTCATAATACTGCACTGGCTGTTCCAGTCCACTGAATTTCCGCTGCCTTGAACACCCCTTGGACCAGTCAGAACATCCGTGAGATTCCTTTCTGAACAAATGAAATGAGGAGGAACCTAAACCTACAGTACCTCTGATTGGCTGAATAACAGAGGCTTCTTTCCAGCTGAATGACGTGACGTCACTGGGTAGTAACACCGTAACGTGGCAAATGTGTGAAAAATCAATGCGCTGGAGCTTTCCCATACAAAGTGATATGGACATATTTATTTTCATATTTAATATTCTTTGGAAGCTTGAATTTCAAGTCAGTGGCACTCTTGGTGGGTTTGTTCCGTATGGACTGGGTTCTTGATCTTCTGCATAATAATAATAATAATAATAATAATAATAATAATAATAATAATAATAATAATAATAATAATAATAATAATATTTAACTCAACGCTTTATTCCCATGTACACAAAACTATTCTAAATACTATCTTTCTTAGCCAGGGAAGGTCACAAATACATTTCAAATCCCTTGACCTGGGTAACCTGCTCTATCTGAACGGCCATGGGAACCACCAGACCTGGGTAACCTGCTCTATCTGAACGGCCATGGGAACCACCAGACCTGGGTAACCTGCTCTATCTGAACGGCCATGGGAACCACCAGACCTGGGTAACCTGCTCTATCTGAACGGCCATAGGAACCACCAGACCTGGGTAACCTGCTCTATCTGAACGGCCATGGGAACCACCAGACCTGGGTAACCTGCTCTATCTGAACGGCCATGGGAACCACCAGACCTGGGTAACCTGCTCTATCTGAACGGCCATAGGAACCACCAGACCTGGGTAACCTGCTCTATCTGAACGGCCATGGGAACCACCAGACCTGGGTAACCTGCTCTAACTGAACGGCCATGGGAACCACCAGACCTGGGTAACCTGCTCTATCTGAACGGCCATAGGAACCACCAGACCTGGGTAACCTGCTCTATCTGAACGGCCATAGGAACCACCAGACCTGGGTAACCTGCTCTAACTGAACGGCCATGGGAACCACCAGACCTGGGTAACCTGCTCTATCTGAACGGCCATAGGAACCACCAGACCTGGGTAACCTGCTCTATCTGAACGGCCATAGGAAACACCAGACCTGGGTAACCT
Organism: Macrobrachium rosenbergii; assembly: GCA_039081455.1. Lineage (NCBI taxonomy): Eukaryota > Metazoa > Arthropoda > Malacostraca > Decapoda > Palaemonidae > Macrobrachium > Macrobrachium rosenbergii. The sequence goes on along the minus strand of JANJGK010000036.1, from coordinate 1,244,828 downwards.
GCTCTATCTGAACGGCCATAGGAAACACCAGACCTGGGTAACCTGCTCTATCTGAACGGCCATGGGAACCACCAGACCTGGGTAACCTGCTCTATCTGAACGGCCATGGGAACCACCAGACCTGGGTAACCTGCTCTATCTGAACGGCCATAGGAACCACCAGACCTGGGTAACCTGCTCTAACTGAACGGCCATAGGAACCACCATACCTGGGTAACCTGCTCTATCTGAACGGCCATAGGAACCACCAGACCTGGGTAACCTGCTCTATCTGAACGGCCATAGGAACCACCAGACCTGGGTAACCTGCTCTATCTGAACGGCCATAGGAAACACCAGACCTGGGTAACCTGCTCTATCTGAACGGCCATAGGAACCACCAGACCTGGGTAACCTGCTCTATCTGAACGGCCATAGGAACCACCAGACCTGGGTAACCTGCTCTAACTGAACGGCCATAGGAACCACCATACCTGGGTAACCTGCTCTATCTGAACGGCCATAGGAACCACCAGACCTGGGTAACCTGCTCTATCTGAACGGCCATAGGAAACACCAGACCTGGGTAACCTGCTCTATCTGAACGGCCATAGGAACCACCAGACCTGGGTAACCTGCTCTATCTGAACGGCCATAGGAACCACCAGACCTGGGTAACCTGCTCTATCTGAACGGCCATAGGAACCACCAGACCTGGGTAACCTGCTCTATCTGAACGGCCATAGGAACAACCAGACCTGGGTAACCTGCTCTATCTGAACGGCCATAGGAACCACCAGACCTGGGTAACCTGCTCTATCTGAACGGCCATAGGAACCACCAGACCTGGGTAACCTGCTCGGTAACCTGCTCTAGCTGAACGGCCATAGGAACCACCAGACCTGGGTAACCTGCTCTATCTGAACGGCCATAGGAACCACCAGACCTGGGTAACCTGCTCTATCTGAACGGCCATAGGAACGACCAGACCTGGGTAACCTGCTCTATCTGAACGGCCATAGGAACCACCAGACCTGGGTAACCTGCTCTATCTGAACGGCCATAGGAACCACCAGACCTGGGTAACCTGCTCTAACTGAACGGCCATGGGAACCACCAGACCTGGGTAACCTGCTCTATCTGAACGGCCATAGGAACCACCAGACCTGGGTAACCTGCTCTAACTGAACGGCCATGGGAACCACCAGACCTGGGTAACCTGCTCTATCTGAACGGCCATAGGAACCACCAGACCTGGGTAACCTGCTCTATCTGAACGGCCATAGGAAACACCAGACCTGGGTAACCTGCTCTATCTGAACGGCCATAGGAAACACCAGACCTGGGTAACCTGCTCTATCTGAACGGCCATGGGAACCACCAGACCTGGGTAACCTGCTCTATCTGAACGGCCATGGGAACCACCAGACCTGGGTAACCTGCTCTATCTGAACGGCCATAGGAACCACCAGACCTGGGTAACCTGCTCTAACTGAACGGCCATAGGAACCACCATACCTGGGTAACCTGCTCTATCTGAACGGCCATAGGAACCACCAGACCTGGGTAACCTGCTCTATCTGAACGGCCATAGGAACCACCAGACCTGGGTAACCTGCTCTATCTGAACGGCCATAGGAAACACCAGACCTGGGTAACCTGCTCTATCTGAACGGCCATAGGAACCACCAGACCTGGGTAACCTGCTCTATCTGAACGGCCATGGGAACCACCAGACCTGGGTAACCTGCTCTATCTGAACGGCCATAGGAACCACCAGACCTGGGTAACCTGCTCTAACTGAACGGCCATAGGAACCACCATACCTGGGTAACCTGCTCTATCTGAACGGCCATAGGAACCACCAGACCTGGGTAACCTGCTCTATCTGAACGGCCATAGGAAACACCAGACCTGGGTAACCTGCTCTATCTGAACGGCCATAGGAACCACCAGACCTGGGTAACCTGCTCTATCTGAACGGCCATAGGAACCACCAGACCTGGGTAACCTGCTCTATCTGAACGGCCATAGGAAACACCAGACCTGGGTAACCTGCTCTATCTGAACGGCCATAGGAACCACCAGACCTGGGTAACCTGCTCTATCTGAACGGCCATAGGAACCACCAGACCTGGGTAACCTGCTCTATCTGAACGGCCATAGGAACCACCAGACCTGGGTAACCTGCTCTATCTGAACGGCCATAGGAACAACCAGACCTGGGTAACCTGCTCTATCTGAACGGCCATAGGAACCACCAGACCTGGGTAACCTGCTCTATCTGAACGGCCATAGGAACCACCAGACCTGGGTAACCTGCTCTATCTGAACGGCCATGGGAACCACCAGACCTGGGTAACCTGCTCTATCTGAACGGCCATAGGAACCACCAGACCTGGGTAACCTGCTCTAACTGAACGGCCATAGGAACCACCATACCTGGGTAACCTGCTCTATCTGAACGGCCATAGGAACCACCAGACCTGGGTAACCTGCTCTATCTGAACGGCCATAGGAAACACCAGACCTGGGTAACCTGCTCTATCTGAACGGCCATAGGAACCACCAGACCTGGGTAACCTGCTCTATCTGAACGGCCATAGGAACCACCAGACCTGGGTAACCTGCTCTATCTGAACGGCCATAGGAAACACCAGACCTGGGTAACCTGCTCTATCTGAACGGCCATAGGAACCACCAGACCTGGGTAACCTGCTCTATCTGAACGGCCATAGGAACCACCAGACCTGGGTAACCTGCTCTATCTGAACGGCCATAGGAACCACCAGACCTGGGTAACCTGCTCTATCTGAACGGCCATAGGAACAACCAGACCTGGGTAACCTGCTCTATCTGAACGGCCATAGGAACCACCAGACCTGGGTAACCTGCTCTATCTGAACGGCCATAGGAACCACCAGACCTGGGTAACCTGCTCGGTAACCTGCTCTAGCTGAACGGCCATAGGAACCACCAGACCTGGGTAACCTGCTCTATCTGAACGGCCATAGGAACCACCAGACCTGGGTAACCTGCTCTATCTGAACGGCCATAGGAACGACCAGACCTGGGTAACCTGCTCTATCTGAACGGCCATAGGAACCACCAGACCTGGGTAACCTGCTCTATCTGAACGGCCATAGGAACCACCAGACCTGGGTAACCTGCTCTATCTGAACGGCCATAGGAACAACCAGACCTGGGTAACCTGCTCTATCTGAACGGCCATAGGAACCACCAGACCTGGGTAACCTGCTCTAACTGAACGGCCATAGGAACCACCAGACCTGGGTAACCTGCTCTAACTGAACGGCCATGGGAACCACCAGACCTGGGTAACCTGCTCTAACTGAACGGCCATAGGAACCACCAGACCTGGGTAACCTGCTCTATCTGAACGGCCATAGGAACCACCAGACCTGGGTAACCTGCTCTATCTGAACGGCCATAGGAACCACCAGACCTGGGTAACCTGCTCTAACTGAACGGCCATGGGAACCACCAGACCTGGGTAACCTGCTCTTTCTGAACGGCCATAGGAACCACCATACCTGGGTAACCTGCTCTATCTGAACGCCCATAGGAACCACCAGACCTGGGTAACCTGCTCTATCTGAACGGCCATAGGAACCACCAGACCTGGGTAACCTGCTCTATCTGAACGCCCATAGGAACCACCAGACCTGGGTAGCCTGCTCTATCTGAACGGCCATAGGAACCACCATACCTGGGTAACCTGCTCTATCTGAACGCCCATAGGAACCACCAGACCTGGGTAACCTGCTCTATCTGAACGGCCATAGGAACCACCAGACCTGGGTAACCTGCTCTAGCTGAACGGCCATAGGAACCACCACTATTATTTTTGGCAATCAAACTGAGATGGTCCATTTTCCACTCCTAGAGGGGAGGTCAGTTTGATATTTACACCATCATCAAAAGTCAAATCACACCAAATACAGTCGCAGCCAACTGTAGGTGAGGCACTAGACCGTCACTTGGGAAATGCCTGCATATAATGCAGGTCGAACCTCGAAAGTTTTCCTGCTGCAAATAACTGAATTTTCCTGCTGCAAATAACTGAATTTTCCTGCTGTAAGTAACCGAATTCTCCTGCTGCAAATAACTGAATTTTCCTGCTGTAAATAACCGAATTCTCCTGCTGCAAATAACCGAATTTTCCGGCTGCAAATTACTGAATTTCCCCGCTGCAAATAACTGAATTTTCCTGATGTAAATAACCGAATTTTCCTGCTGCAAATAAATGAATTTTCCTGCTGTAAATAACCGAATTTTCCGGCTGCAAATTACTGAATTTCCCCGCTGCAAATAACTGAATTTTCCTGCTGTAAATAACCAAATTTTCCTGCTGCAAATAACTGAATTTTCCTGCCGTAAATAACCGAATTTTCCCGCTGTAAATAACCGGATTTTCCTGCTGTAAATAACAGAATTTTCCTGCTGCAAATAACTGAATTTTCCTGCTGTAAATAACAGAATTTTCCTGCTGCAAATAACTGAATTTTCCTGCTGTAAATAACCGAATTTTGCTGCTGTGAATAACCGGATTTTCCTGCTGTAAATAACTGGATTTTCCTGCTGTAAACAACCTAATTTTCCTGCTATAAATAACAGAATTTTCCTGCTGCAAATAACTGAATTTTCCTGCTGCAAATAACTGACTTGTCCTGCTGCAACTAACCAAATTTTCCTGCTGCAAAAAAATGAATTTTCCTGCTGCAAATAACTGAAATTTCTTGCTGTAAATAACTTAACTAAATTCTGCATTACAATCCCATGCCATTTCTCAGCCAATAACATGTTTCAAGTAACGGCGTTACACTGTGCGCACGCGCTCTATGACCCAGTTTCTTTTTCTATAATTAGGTTCTCTCTCTCTCTCTCTCTCTCTCTCTCTCTCTCTCTCTCTCTCTCTCTCAACAAACGCTGCTTCTCCTTGTAATATACGTGCTTGTATTTACTGGAATGTGTAATGAAGCATCAGTTACCATGTAAGCCGTGTAAAGTGAATCTACTCGGGGAGGTAAGTGTTAGCACTTAGGAACCTCATTCGAAGGCGAGAAATCGGACTGCTCAAGGGGTAAGACCCAGAGCTGAAACAAGGCCACCTAAACCGCCCAAAAGAGCAGCCTTTCCGTTTCTCAACCCACCTTGTAGCTTTGGGCTTATGCCTGAATAAGACTAAAAGTGAAAAGCCTACAATAGACCTACAATAGGCCTACCATAGTTACGGTGGACAAGACACGTAGCATGTGCAGTACAGAAGAGGCCAGGCTTCTGATGGAGGGCACAGAGAAAGGATGTTAGGCAGCCACTTCAGGAGACTTTTGAAGGAAAGCAGCTCCTGAAGAGGGCATGCACTGGGCATCGTTAAGTCACGTGACTTGACTGTGACTGCACAAAACTCAGCAATGTGAAGATGTCTGAAGTCAGTGACATATGAATCACATTCACATGACCTGATACGCTGTTATGGCTATTCTGGGACACATGATTGTCTCATCCCTGTGTCGGCAATGCAAAGATATCCAAGTGAATTTGCGCCGAAATGAGAGAGAGAGAGAGAGAGAGAGAGAGAGAGAGAGAGAGAGAGAGAGAGAGAGAGAGAGAGAGAGAGAGAGAGAGAGAGCGCTTCTAACATCTCATACCAGCATATAAATACAGGATTTTCGGTCTGCAAAAACCTGGAGTTTTAGTGAAACCTTTGACACTGCACGCAACCAACTGTCAGCAATAAGAAGCGTTATTAAAGAATCATCGAAAAATCAAATATAATAAGTAGAATATTAGACCAATCACTGATTATATACCAGACTGCTATCAGAACAGTTTTAGATGTAAAAACTATAAGTATTACTGAAACTTACTAATAGCTACATGGTCATGATGTTGTTCAGATGTCCAAAGTGGACGCCATATCTCCAAATTTATAAAGAATAATTTTTGGAAGCAAAATAAAGTGAAATCAATTCGGCAGGTACTGGAACATTATGAATACAGTATTGTAGTACCTTGAGTGGAAGGAATATTCAGTCTTCAGACTTCTGATGCAGGAACAAACACTTTCAGTGTCATGTCAGTCATGTTACTGGGTCTATGCCCTATGCCACATGTCAGTTCAAGGGTTTATACATGCACTGAAGTGGGTGAAATCTAAAGCAACATATTCAAAGGCGGGTGATATCTACAGCAGTATATATAAAGGCGGGTGACGCAGCATTATGAGCGGAGGCGGGTGATATCTACAGTACATACACAAAGACATTCGAGCCAAAATCCTTTAACATGTGCCACCGCCAGGCTCACACGTGCAGGAGGCACCAACCAGGAGACACGAATTAGTAGTTGGACTTACGGAAAAGGGGGTTTCTGACTAGTTTTTAAAGACGTACAAAAAATCCAATTCATGCTGCCTTCCTGGGAACCTCCGCTGCTGGCTGGGTTAGTCTTCGGTTAAGCAATGCGTCAAAACTTTTTAACTCGAAACTGATCCTATGAACTGACAATAATGGCTTCGGACAAAAGTTAAAAGGGTTTGCAACACTCACACAATGTGGCTCCAGTCGAAGACTTTTAACTGGAAACTGATCCTATGAACTGACAATAATGGCTTCGGACAAAAGTTAAAAGGGTTTGCAACACTCACACAATGTGGCTCCAGTCGAAGACTTTTAACTGGAAACTGATCCTATGAACTGACAATAATGGCTTCGGACAAAAGTTAAAAGGGTTTGCAACACTCACACAATGTGGCTCCAGTCGAAGACTTTTAACTGGAAACTGATCCTATGAACTGACAATAATGGCTTCGGACAAAAGTTAAAAGGGTTTGCAACACTCACACAATGTGGCTCCAGTCGAAGACTTTTAACTGGAAACTGATCCTATGAACTGACAATAATGGCTTCGGACAAAAGTTAAAAGGGTTTGCAACACTCACACAATGTGGTTCCAGTCGAAGACTTTTAACTGGAAACTGATCCTATGAACTGACAATAATGGCTTCGGACAAAAGTTAAAAGGGTTTGCAACACTCACACAATGTGGCTCCAGTCGAAGACTTTTAACTGGAAACTGATCCTATGAACTGACAATAATGGCTTCGGACAAAAGTTAAAAGGGTTTGCAACACTCACACAATGTGGCTCCAGTCGAAGACTTTTAACTGGAAACTGATCCTATGAACTGACAATAATGGCTTCGGACAAAAGTTAAAAGGGTTTGCAACACTCACACAATGTGGCTCCAGTCGAAGACTTTTAACTGGAAACTGATCCTATGAACTGACAATAATGGCTTCGGACAAAAGTTAAAAGGGTTTGCAACACTCACACAATGTGGCTCCAGTCGAAGACTTTTAACTGGAAACTGATCCTATGAACTGACAATAATGGCTTCGGACAAAAGTTAAAAGGGTTTGCAACACTCACACAATGTGGTTCCAGTCGAAGACTTTTAACTGGAAACTGATCCTATGAACTGACAATAATGGCTTCGGACAAAAGTTAAAAGGGTTTGCAACACTCACACAATGTGGCTCCAGTCGAAGACTTTTAACTGGAAACTGATCCTATGAACTGACAATAATGGCTTCGGACAAAAGTTAAAAGGGTTTGCAACACTCACACAATGTGGTTCCAGTCGAAGAGTTTTAACTGGAAACTGATCCTATGAACTGACGATAATGGCTTCGGACAAAGCTTAAAGAGGTTTGCAACACTCACACATAATGTGGCTTCAGTCGAAGACCGCCTAATTCTGTGTTGTAAATGTCGAAGTGTCTTCAGTGGTCGTGAGGATGACATGGCGTGCTCATTGCAATTCCTCACGAACCTGCCAAAGGAGAAAGAATAGTTGTTATAGAAAGAGCAACAGGTGAAATATGAAACGTTCATTGGAAAAAAATCCACAAACAGCAATTTATGAAAATGCAACTGAAACCTCAAATGTTTAGCAGGTTCTCCAGCGACACATATGGGTGAATTTGACGCAAGTAATACTTGGCATTCATTGTCCAGCACGTATACGAAATTTCTCTTATTCAATCGGAAATCACGCGATACTGGAAGCCCTTTTGAGAATCTTCACCCTCTGTGTAATGAGGACTACCTTGTCGAGGCCTTCACGTTCTCAGTCACATGAAATGACAAAGCACCGATCACTCACGTCACGTAAAAATGAAAGCAATTATGAATAATATTGAGCCTTACATTAACCTATGGCCCCAGATGGAACTACATCAAGTGAACAGGGGCAATCCTGTCACAAGGTGCGATACTCATTATTAATATATATATTCTGCAGCTTCCTGAGTTGCATCTTAGGCAGATTATGAAAGAGTTGCAATGGTCCACCCTCTTTATAACAATCACAAGGTTTATACACACACACACACACACACACACACACACACATATATATATATATATATATATATATATATATATATATATATATATATATATATAATATATATATATATATATATATATATATATATATATATATATATATATATATATATACATACATATCTCACTCATCAAGATATCTGTTAACAAAGGCAATATTTGCCAGATGACGGCCAGGGCAACTGACTAACTCATTCTGTTTCCATTCTCAGAAAACAGACAAGATTTCGAACATGTCTAATAGTTGACCTTGTTAATCAGCTCAGTGGTCTGGTTAAACTAAGATATACTTTTGCAGTCACTAGGCCCCGAATACAAAGTTGTAATGATTGATTTCAAGAAATATCTTTCGTTCCATTGACACAACAGGCATTAGGGGTTACTTTACCGGTGTCTGTAGTGCCAATGCTTTGTAGTTTTAATATTCCGTTCATATGGAAGCTACGGAATGTCCCCCTTAAGTGAAATCAGCACAATGAAATTTGCACTCAAGATCACAAGCACCCAGTCACAGGATATTATACTCAAGTTTTAGAGCCAGACGTAAAATTGTGCTGCTCTTAATTTCACAAAGGCAGCAGCACCCTGCCCTGTAGGCCTACGTGCATAAAACACAGCAGTTTTACTTACTTGGTGTCAACTTCAGCTGAGGGCGTTCATTTCAGACTAGCCCCGTCACTGTCTGTAGCCTTCTTGCTTAGCAAACGTTGTTGTGCAGATATTCTGGTCACTATGTGTACTGCTAAGCAACCAATTGGTTCTCAGCCACGTTGAATAAATCTAATCCTTCGGGCCAGCCCTAGGAGAGCTGTTAATCAGCTCAGTGGTCTGGTAAAACTAAGGTATACTTCACTTTTTTAACTATGCATACTGACCTAATCCATTCACCTTTGTGTGCTACGAGTAGCCTTTACAGTCAGTATCACACCGCAGTGCCTCCTCCTCAGAGAGATACGCATCGTTCATGTGACTTTCAATCTCGCTTTTTGAACACTTGACGCCAATCCTGACAATACGAAATGAAATACCAAGATAGAAGCCAAATACCTTTGCTACCCAGAAGCACCGACGACGAGGTGAATAACACCAAATAGGTAGGATCTTTTTCTTCGTTAGCTTCAAAAGCTTTCGTTCATAAGCACTGACATCAATGACCGTCCACCTCGTCTCGACTAGACCGGAACCAAGAACTTCCGGGTACCTGTCACGTCACTACGCAACTGTGGCGGCGAAGAGCTTCGTTGACAGGTGGATTTCTTGCGTTAATGGAAACCAGATTTATTTTTTTATAATGTATGGATGGAATAAAATAAAACAAATTCACACAAAATCGTATACTGTCTCAAGACAGTGTTTAGACTTTTGACAACCGAAAAACATCCTTTGAATTCTCGGAGGTTTGAAGTACGACAGAGAGAGAGAGAGAGAGAGAGAGAGAGAGAGAGAGAGAGAGAGAGAGAGAGAGAGAGAGAGAGAGAGAGACATAACGCATCCTAAGTCAATCCTAGCCTAAGCTCCTTTATAATAACGGGAATTGGGGAATTTTTTCTCAAACGACTGGTGAAAGACCAATTGGGAAGCTTTCCTTCATTTCTGATAAAAGAGACGGTGGTGCAGTATGAATGCAATACAGCCTGTCTTTAACATGTGCTTGCTCGCGCGTGCGTGTGTAAATTTCCCACCACCTGTCACCTAACGTCCATGGATCCTACCCACAGAGAAGTTGGTGCAAAAACTGACACCATATACAATAGTCCTTTTGTCCTTTTGATGACCGTGCTTGAAAAACGGTTTCACGTCATCACAAAAACCTCAAACTGTTCAGTTCAAAACTGTCCCGAGCCTGGATTCGTGGCCTTGCCTTGAAATACATGCACCAAAAATATGCAGACGATGAGAGGGCCCTCAGAAAAATAATAAATGAAAATGTAACCCCTATTAAAGAAGATGACAAAATTGCCCTGATAATATGACCTGAGAAATGAAAGTTGGGTCTCACTATTATTATTATTATTATTATTATTATTATTATTATTATTATTATTATTATTATTATTATTATTATTATTATTATTATTTCGAAGCCAGCATCTTCCATTCAGTAAGCAGGCAATTCACCAGGGACCCCATTTACTTCCCTGGTTCAAACTCTGTTACAAATTCGTGATGAATATTCAGTGGGTAATTTGTTACATGAATTGCAGAATAACCGGTGAATTAAGCTGCAAATTCCTGATGTTGATTCTGCAAATACTTCTTGGGCGTTGATCACCAGTGTCACTTAGAGAGAAAAAGTGGGCCTATATAAAACACTGATTTTTATGGACTTTTTAAACAATGATAACACTGGAAGTCCGTATGTCATCTCAAACCTAGCCATCTGACTCCCTTCACTTGAATTTGATTGTACTCAGAGATATTAATTATTTTAAACTGCCCATAGAATTCACAGTTCAAGGATTTATAGATACTGACGGAAATGCGAGCAAATGATTAAAAGGTAGGTCTAAGTAATAGATAAACGGCGGGTATTTAGCGAGAAACGGCAGTTTCTTATAGTATTTTGGTTGCTTATTTACAATTTAACGTTATTTTTGGGGGGGTCGGTTGTAATTAACCTGTAATTAACCCCTGAAGTCCATCCAACCTTCACAAGACAGAGCACGGCTACGTGTGCTTCGAACGGTTCGTATATATATATATATATATATATATATATATATATATATATATATATATATATATATATATATATATATATATATAGCCGCGCTCTGTCTTGTGAAGGTCGCGTCTGGAAACCCCTTGTTGGATGGACTTCAGGAGTTAATTACAGGTTAATTACAGCCGACGCCCCAAAATTAACGTTAAATTGTAATTAAGCAACCAAAATACTATAAGAAACTGCCATCTCTCGCTAAATCCCTTGGGGATGTACGTAAAACATGAAATAATAATGGCAAACACCATAAACATAACGTCTTGCATTGTTTTGGATGTTACGGCCTAAAGTGACTTACGGCCGGGACGACCAGGACCGCTTAGAAATACCACATCACCATCCTCGGTAGAAAGACTGTTCCTTTTCATCGCCTCAGAGAAACAGTCCTTCCTTCCAGTAGCAGCAACGCGCCTTACAAGATGCTCCTGAAGACACCATCGCTTACTTCCGCGCCGTCAAAGTGACAGCAGGGGACAGGCATTCCTTCCGAATGATCCTTCTCAGTCAAGCTGCGCTCGAGTTGCTTAACGTCAGATTTTCATGTCCATGGTAGATGGGCGAATAAAAAAAAAATAAAACACACACGAGTTTACAGATTGTCCAAAGAAGGGTTTAAACTTTTGACATGCCGAAACCGAAATTCTCAGAGGTTTCAACAGAGAGAGAGAGAGAGAAACACAAAAGATTTCGGTGCAATAGTACTGAAAAGGTCAACTGTTGTTTTTAACTTTCGAACTGGACGCTGCGAAAGGACGAAGTCTCCGGGTCAGTATTTTACTGAATGAAGTAACGAAGACTATAGACTCGTGTGTGTGTGTGTGTGTGTGTGTGTGTGTGTGTGTATACTGTCAACATTTATTGACGGCCGCATTCATGTCAATTATAGCACAAAATGACCTCCAATTGTTAAAATTAGAAGCGTTGTGCCCGGAACGTAAATAATAGGCTAAAATAATACATTTAACAACAGGAGGACATTCACGCCTCCTTACGAATTTCTTTGAGAGAGAGACTGACGAGTGGTTTTACCCCAGGGTGGTATGATTACATCATCGAGGCCCTCTCGCGTTTAACTAAATGCCACACATTTTGATGGAGTACTGATAGGTAATGCGACCCACAACTGTTGACTAACAGTCAGGTGGTCGTCAATCCGTTATGATTATTCTGTAATGTAGGCGCTGGGGCATTCTTGCCCGAATTAAAGGAACTTAAAATAAGAATCTTGCAACACTTGCTCAACAAGTGCACAGCCTCTCCAATGTTATCATGATTGGGAAAACGCCGATTCATCAAAATTAATCAATTGTGATAATTTTTTTTTTTTAAATTGCACTTTTCAATTTGGGGAATTGGACCACATTCAGTCTAGATCACTGGCTCTTTGCACACGGCATGCAAAGAATGATCATCCTGGCGTGAGACTGGAAAGGACGTTTGGTTAGTCACAGTCCAGAGGCCCACATCAAGCCCCTCATCCCTTCGACACCTATCCGCCCTTATAATTAAGAGAGAGAGAGAGAGAGAGAGAGAGAGAGAGAGAGAGAGAGAGAGAGAGAGAGAGAGAGACCTTACAGTTCGTTCGGGTTGCCCCAGGAGGTCCCTCAGTGTGAGGCACCTGTGATGTCTACCAGAGAATTGCTAATGCATCTTCCGGTATATTCTGCATCTTCCAATCTTGGATGGTCTGGGACGAGGCTTAGATATTTGTCGAGCTTATTCTTAAACACATCTACGCTCACTCCTGATGTGTTCCTCAGATGAGCTGGTAACGCATTGAACAGACGCTGCATTATCGATGCTGGTGCGTGGTGGATTAATGTCCTGTGTGCTTTCCTTAGTTTTCCCGGTATAGTTTTGGGCACTATTAATCTACCTCTGCTTGCTCTTTCTGATATTTTTGGGGGGCCCTGAACCGTACCTACCACCACCAACCTCAGATTTTTGGTAAAAAAAAAAAAAAAATTCGGAAAATCCAGCCTTCTCAGTCCTGTGAGCACAAAACTCGTTTCCATAACGTTGTCAGGATTTCCACTGTAAGAATGTGAACAAAAACTACCTTGAAACTTTTTGTTCTTACCGGTGTCCT
>JANJGK010000036.1:1224103-1229103 GCA_039081455.1 Macrobrachium rosenbergii | reverse complement strand
TCGATGACAGAGGCAAAGTTGCCTATGTCTCGAACTGGTATACCCAACCTCAAGTGGGCCTGACAGCCACTGATTTCCTGAAGGAGACAGGCCACCATCAAAAGGTGGGCAGAAGTGCAGTTTCGATGACAGAGGCAAAGTTACCTATGTCTCGAACTGGTATACCCAACCTCAAGTGGGCCTGACAGCCACTGATTTCCTGAAGGAGACAGGCCACCATCAAAAGGTGGGCAGAAGTGCAGTTTCGATGACAGAGGCAAAGTTGCCTATGTCTCGAACTAGTATACCCAACCTCAAGTGGGCCTGACAGCCACTGATTTCCTGAAGGAGACAGGCCACCATCAAAAGGTGGGCAGAAGTGCAGTTTCGATGACAGAGGCAAAGTTACCTATGTCTCGAACTGGTATACCCAACCTCAAGTGGGCCTGACAGCCACTGATTTCCTGAAGGAGACAGGCTGCCATCAAAAGGTGGGCAGAAGTGCAGTTTCGATGACAGAGGCAAAGTTACCTATGTCTCGAACTGGTATACCCAACCTCAAGTGGGCCTGACAGCCACTGATTTCCTGAAGGAGACAGGCCGCCATCAAAAGGTGGGCAGAAGTGCAGTTTCGATGACAGAGGCAAAGTTGCCTATATCTCGAACTGGTATACACAACCTCAAGTGGGCCTGACAGCCACCGATTTCCTTAAGGAGACAGGCCACCATCAAAAGGTGGGCAGAAGTGCAGTTTCGATGACAGAGGCAAAGTTACCTATGTCTCGAACTGGTATACCCAACCTCAAGTGGGCCTGACAGCCACTGATTTCCTGAAGGAGACAGGCCACCATCAAAAGGTGGGCAGAAGTGCAGTTTCGATGACAGAGGCAAAGTTACCTATGTCTCGAACTGGTATACCCAACCTCAAGTGGGCCTGACAGCCACTGATTTCCTGAAGGAGACAGGCCGCCATCAAAAGGTGGGCAGAAGTGCAGTTTCGATGACAGAGGCAAAGTTGCCTATATCTCGAACTGGTATACACAACCTCAAGTGGGCCTGACAGCCACTGATTTCCTGAAGGAGACAGGCCGCCATCAAAAGGTGGGCAGAAGTGCAGTTTCGATGACAGAGGCAAAGTTACCTATGTCTCGAACTGGTATACCCAACCTCAAGTGGGCCTGACAGCCACTGATTTCCTGAAGGAGACAGGCCACCATCAAAAGGTGGGCAGAAGTGCAGTTTCGATGACAGAGGCAAAGTTACCTATGTCTCGAACTGGTATACCCAACCTCAAGTGGGCCTGACAGCCACTGATTTCCTGAAGGAGACAGGCCGCCATCAAAAGGTGGGCAGAAGTGCAGTTTCGATGACAGAGGCAAAGTTGCCTATGTCTCGAAATGGTATACCCAACCTCAAGTGGGCCTGACAGCCACCGATTTCCTTAAGGAGACAGGCCACCATCAAAAGGTGGGCAGAAGTGCAGTTTCGATGAAGGAGGCAAAGTTGCCTATATCTCGAACTGGTATACACAACCTCAAGTGGGCCTGACAGCCACTGATTTCCTGAAGGAGACAGGCCGCCATCAAAAGGTGGGCAGAAGTGCAGTTTCGATGACAGAGGCAAAGTTGCCTATGTCTCGAAATGGTATACCCAACCTCAAGTGGGCCTGACAGCCACCGATTTCCTTAAGGAGACAGGCCACCATCAAAAGCTGGGCAGAAGTGCAGTTTCGATGAAGGAGGCAAAGTTGCCTATATCTCGAACTGGTATACCCAACCTCAAGTGGGCCTGACAGCCACTGATTTCCTGAAGGAGACAGGCCGCCATCAAAAGGTGGGCAGAAGTGCAGTTTCGATGACAGAGGCAAAGTTACCTATGTCTCGAACTGGTATACCCAACCTCAAGTGGGCCTGACAGCCACTGATTTCCTGAAGGAGACAGGCCGCCATCAAAAGGTGGGCAGAAGTGCAGTTTCGATGACAGAGGCAAAGTTGCCTATATCTCGAACTGGTATACACAACCTCAAGTGGGCCTGACAGCCACTGATTTCCTGAAGGAGACAGGCCGCCATCAAAAGGTGGGCAGAAGTGCAGTTTCGATGACAGAGGCAAAGTTACCTATGTCTCGAACTGGTATACCCAACCTCAAGTGGGCCTGACAGCCACTGATTTCCTGAAGGAGACAGGCCGCCATCAAAAGGTGGGCAGAAGTGCAGTTTCGATGACAGAGGCAAAGTTGCCTATATCTCGAACTGGTATACACAACCTCAAGTGGGCCTGACAGCCACTGATTTCCTGAAGGAGACAGGCCGCCATCAAAAGGTGGGCAGAAATGCAGTTTCGATGACAAAGGCAAAGTTGCCTATGTCTCGAACTGGTATACCCAACCTCAAGTGGGCCTGACAGCCACTGATTTCCTTAAGGAGACAGGCCACCATCAAAAGGTGGGCAGAAATGCAGTTTCGATGACAGAGGCAAAGTTGCCTATGTCTCGAACTGGTATACCCAACCTCAAGTGGGCCTGACAGCCACTGATTTCCTTAAGGAGACAGGCCGCCATCAAAAGGTGGGCAGACATCCAGTTTCGATGACAGAGGCAAAGTTGCCTATGTCTCGAACTGGTATACCCAACCTCAAGTGGGCCTGACAGCCACCGATTTCCTTAAGGAGACAGGCCGCCATCAAAAGGTGGGCAGACATCCAGTTTCGATGACAGAGGCAAAGTTGCCTATGTCTCGAACTGGTATACCCAACCTCAAGTGGGCCTGACAGCCACTGATTTCCTTAAGGAGACAGGCCACCATCAAAAGGTGGGCAGAAATGCAGTTTCGATGACAGAGGCAAAGTTGCCTATGTCTCGAACTGGTATACCCAACCTCAAGTGGGCCTGACAGCCACTGATTTCCTTAAGGAGACAGGCCGCCATCAAAAGGTGGGCAGACATCCAGTTTCGATGACAGAGGCAAAGTTGCCTATGTCTCGAACTGGTATACCCAACCTCAAGTGGGCCTGACAGCCACCGATTTCCTTAAGGAGACAGGCCGCCATCAAAAGGTGGGCAGAAGTGCAGTTTCGATGACAGAGGCAAAGTTGCCTATGTCTCGAACTGGTATACCCAACCTCAAGTGGGCCTGACAGCCACTGATTTCCTTAAGGAGACAGGCCACCATCAAAAGGTGGGCAGAAGTGCAGTTTCGATGACAGAGGCAAAGTTGCCTATGTCTCGAACTGGTATACCCAACCTCAAGTGGGCCTGACAGCCACCGATTTCCTTAAGGAGACAGGCCACCATCAAAAGGTGGGCAGAAGTGCAGTTTCGATGACAGAGGCAAAGTTGCCTATGTCTCGAACTGGTATACCCAACCTCAAGTGGGCCTGACAGCCACCGATTTCCTTAAGGAGACAGGCCGCCATCAAAAGGTGGGCAGAAATGCAGTTTCGATGACAGAGGCAAAGTTGCCTATGTCTCGAACTGGTATACCCAACCTCAAGTGGGCCTGACAGCCACCGATTTCCTTAAGGAGACAGGCCGCCATCAAAAGGTGGGCAGAAGTGCAGTTTCGATGACAGAGGCAAAGTTGCCTATGTCTCGAACTGGTATACCCAACCTCAAGTGGGCCTGACAGCCACCGATTTCCTTAAGGAGACAGGCCACCATCAAAAGGTGGGCAGAAGTGCAGTTTCGATGACAGAGGCAAAGTTGCCTATGTCTCGAACTGGTATACCCAACCTCAAGTGGGCCTGACAGCCACCGATTTCCTTAAGGAGACAGGCCGCCATCAAAAGGTGGGCAGAAGTGCAGTTTCGATGACAGAGGCAAAGTTGCCTATGTCTCGAACTGGTATACCCAACCTCAAGTGGGCCTGACAGCCACCGATTTCCTTAAGGAGACAGGCCACCATCAAAAGGTAGGCAGAAGTGCAGTTTCGATGACAGAGGCAAAGTTGCCTATATCTCGAACTGGTATACCCAACCTCAAGTGGGCCTGACAGCCACCGATTTCCTTCAGGAGACAGGCCACCATCAAAAGGTGGGCAGACATCCAGTTTCGATGACAAAGGCAAAGTTGCCTATGTCTCGAACTGGTATACCCAACCTCAAGTGGGCCTGACAGCCACCGATTTCCTTAAGGAGACAGGCCGCCATCAAAAGGTGGGCAGAAGTGCAGTTTCGATGACAGAGGCAAAGTTGCCTATGTCTCGAACTGGTATACCCAACCTCAAGTGGGCCTGACAGCCACCGATTTCCTTCAGGAGACAGGCCACCATCAAAAGGTGGGCAGACATCCAGTTTCGATGACAAAGGCAAAGTTGCCTATGTCTCGAACTGGTATACCCAACCTCAAGTGGGCCTGACAGCCACTGATTTCCTTAAGGAGACAGGCCGCCATCAAAAGGTGGGCAGAAGTGCAGTTTCGATGACAGAGGCAAAGTTGCCTATGTCTCGAACTGGTATACCCAACCTCAAGTGGGCCTGACAGCCACCGATTTCCTTCAGGAGACAGGCCACCATCAAAAGGTGGGCAGACATCCAGTTTCGATGACAAAGGCAAAGTTGCCTATGTCTCGAACTGGTATACCCAACCTCAAGTGGGCCTGACAGCCACCGATTTCCTTAAGGAGACAGGCCGCCATCAAAAGGTGGGCAGAAGTGCAGTTTCGATGACAGAGGCAAAATTGCCTATGTCTCGAACTGGTATACCCAACCTCAAGTGGGCCTGACAGCCACTGATTTCCTTCAGGAGACAGGCCACCATCAAAAGGTGGGCAGAAGTGCAGTTTCGATGACAGAGGCAAAGTTGCCTATGTCTCGAACTGGTATACCCAACCTCAAGTGGGCCTGACAGCCACTGATTTCCTTAAGGAGACAGGCCGCCATCAAAAGGTGGGCAGAAAGACAGTTTCGATGACAGAGGCAAAGTTGCCTATGTCTCGAAATGGTATACCCAACCTCAAGTGGGCCTGACAGCCACTGATTTCCTTAAGGAGACAGGCCACCATCAAAAGGTAGGCAGAAGTGCAG
>JANJGK010000036.1:1184103-1219103 GCA_039081455.1 Macrobrachium rosenbergii | reverse complement strand
AGAGAGAGAGAGAGAGAGAGAGAGAGAGCGAAAGAGAGAGAGAGAAAGAGGAAAAGTAGCCAAGGACTGAGAGGGAGGGGTGGGGCCTCCCTTCCTGCCCTGTGCTGCTTCCCCTCTTCCTATCTCTCTTCCCAGAGAGAAGGAGAAAGAGGAAGAGACAGAGAAAGGAAGAAAGAAGGAGAGAGAGAGAGAGAGAGAGAGAGAGAGAGAGAGAGAGAGAGAGAGAGAGAGAGAGGAAAAGTAGCCAAGGACTGAGAGGGAGGGGTGGGACCTCCCTTCCTGCCCTGCGCTGCTTCTCCTCTTCCTATCTCTCTTCCCAGAGAGAAGGAGAGAGAGGAAGAGACAGAGAAAGGAAGAAAGAAGGAGAGAGAGAGAGAGAGAGAGAGAGAGGAAAAGTAGCCAAGGACTGAGAGGGAGGGGTGGGACCTCCCTTCCTGCCCTGCGCTGCTTCTCCTCTTCCTATCTCTCTTCCCAGAGAGAAGGAGAGAGAGGAAGAGACAGAGAAAGGAAGAAAGAAGGAGAGAGAGAGAGAGAGAGAGAGAGAGAGAGAGAGAGAGAGAGAGAGAGAGAGAGAGAGAGAGAGAGAGAGAGGAAAAGTAGCCAAGGGCTGAGAGGGAGGGGTGGGACCTCCCTTCCTGCCCTGCGCTGCTTCTCCTCTTCCTATCTCTCTTCCCAGAGAGAAGGAGAGAGAGGAAGAGACAGAGAAAGGAAGAAAGAAGGAGCTAGAGAGAGAGAGCGAAAGAGAGAGAGAGAAAGAGGAACAGTAGCTAAGGACTGAGAGGGAGGGGTGGGGCCTCCCTTCCTGCCCTGTACTGCTTCTCCTCTTCCTATCTCTCTTCCCAGAGAGAAGGAGAAAGAGGAAGAGACAGAGAAAGGAAGAAAGAAGGAGCTAGAGAGAGAGAGCGAAAGAGAGAGAGAGAAAGAGGAAAAGTAGCCAAGGACTGAGAGGGAGGGGTGGGGCCTCCCTTCCTGCCCTGCGCTGCTTCTCCTCTTCCTATCTCTCATCTCGGAGAGAAGGAGAAAGAGGAAGAGACAGAGAAAGGAAGAAAGAAGGAGAGAGCGAGAGAGAGAGAGAGAGAGAGGAAATGAAGCTAAGGACTGAAAGGTGCAGGTCGGGCCCATCCGCCTGCTGGACTGGTAGGGACCTCGACAGCTGTTGACTCTCACCCTGAGAGCTCATCCGCCCGCTCGTCGAACAGCCGTTGACTCTAGCCATTGAGAGTTCTTCCGCCTGACGAGTTGGGGGAAACTCGCCAGCCGTTGACTCCTGTTGGCAGAGTTCGTCCGCCTGTCCGCCGAACAGCCGTTGGCTCTAGTTGGGTAAGAGTCCCTCCTCCTGACGCGTAGGTTGGGAAGATCCTCGGCTAGGGGCCTCGCCAGCTGTTGGCTCTCACCCTGAGAGCTCATCCGCCCGCTCGTCGAACAGCCGTTGACTCTAGCCAGTGAGAGTTCTTCCGCCTGACGAGTTGGGGGAAACTCGCCAGCCGTTGACTCCTGTTGGCAGAGTTCTTCCGCCTGTCCGCCGAACAGCCGTTGGCTCTAGTTGGGTAAGAGTCCCTCCTCCTGACGCGTAGGTTGGGAAGATCCTCGGCTAGGGGCCTCGCCAGCTGTTGGCTCTCACCCTGAGAGCTCATCCGCCCGCTCGTCGAACAGCCGTTGACTCTAGCCAGTGAGAGTTCTTCCGCCTGACGAGTTGGGGGAAACTCGCCAGCCGTTGACTCCCGCTGGCAGAGTTCGTCCGCCTGTCCGCCGAACAGCCGTTGGCTCTAGTTGGGTAAGAGTCCCTCCTCCTGACGCGTAGGTTGGGAAGATCCTCGGCTAGGGGCCTCGCCAGCTGTTGGCTCTCACCCTGAGAGCTCATCCGCCCGCTCGTCGAACAGCCGTTGACTCTAGCCAGTGAGAGTTCTTCCGCCTGACGAGTTGGGGGAAACTCGCCAGCCGTTGACTCCCGCTGGCAGAGTTCGTCCGCCTGTCCGCCGAACAGCCGTTGGCTCTAGTTGGGTAAGAGTCCCTCCTCCTGACGCGTAGGTTGGGAAGATCCTCGGCTATGCCTCCCGCTCGTCGAACAGCCATTGACTCTTGCCAGTGAGAGTTCCTCCGCCTGACGAGTTGGGGGAAACTCGCCAGCCGTTGACCCGCGCTGGGAGAGTTCGTCTGCCCGCTGGGCGGTGGGGAAAGCACAACAGCCGTTGATCCTCCCCGAGAGAATCATCCTTCATCCTACCGTTGTTCTTGATCCAATGGCTTCTCATCCTATGACCTGCTCCTAAAAGGGGTTTCTTTGCAGGGAGTCAGGGTTTCTTGTCCTCTTAATTCCTGTGAGTGCCGCTTTTCTGCAAAAGATTGCTCTTCTTTCCCTCCAGTGTATATGACGTTTCTCCTAGGCCCACTTTCCACGGATACATTTCAATTTGTCCTCAAGATCGTCTTTTCTCAGTTCGCTGTGGTATTCTTTGAGCAAAGATAGGTGTCTTTCCATCGACATCATTCCCTCCTGTGTCTCTCTCGTGGTTCTAAACTTTACCTCGGGCTGCCTGCGCTGCTTATTGTTCTCGTCTCGGGCGTTCCTCTGCATCTCCTCTAGATGCGCTTTTATGCTTCTGGTGGCCAATTGAAGGTTCTCGTTGTTCTCCTGCAACTTCAGAAGGTAGTCGTCATTCTGCCTCTTCAGGAAATCCACATGTTGCAGGAGTTCTATTGTATTCTGCTGAAGGTCGCAGTTTATCCTCTCGGTCTCTTTCTGAGTCCTTTCCAGTTGGCGAATTTGGTGCCGCAGCTCTTGAACTTCTCTCTGGCATTTCAGAGTCTCTAGGTCTTTATCGTGCATTTGGATTTTCAGCTTGCAGTTCTCCCTTTCGACCTCCTCCAGCCTCTGTGCCAGCTTCTTCTGGTTCTCGCACTCGCCTTCCTCTAGATGCGCTTTTAGGCTTCTGATGGCCGATCGAAGGTTGTCGTTATTCTCTATCATTATATACTCCCACCTCGAGATTCTCATCTCTATGCTCATCTTCTCAAGCCTGCGCTTCATTTTCTCGTTCTCCTTTGCAATCTTTTTCAGCTCGTGGATCCCCCTTTTGACCTCCTTCAGCTCCTCTGCCAGTTTCTCTTTAGCCAATCTATTCTCCTGTTCCTCGCGCTCGGCTTCCTCTATACGCGCTTTTAGGTTTCCGATGACCAAGTGAAGTTTCTCCTCACTCTCTCTCCTTTCATCCTGCCTCCTTAACAAACTGAGATTTTCTTTCTCCAATTCGTCGAAGATTAGTCGCAGCCGTAAATTCTCCTGCAGTTCTGGTGCCAGGAACTTTCTGGTGAGGTCGGCTTCGGCGTCCTGAAGCGCTATTTTATCCTCCAATCTTTCATTGATCATCCTCTGTAGGCCGACCTTCAGGGAAATTTTGGGAAGGTGAAGCATCTTTTCTCTTCCCATCCTCCTCACGGGTTCGTTCTTCCTTGCCTTGGTGTTCTTTGTACGGTTAAATTCTTCTCGTCTCTCATTCTGTCGACGAGTGTTGTAATGAGTATCCCACCACCAATTAGCTTGTGGCTCCTGTCGTTTTTCTTTTCCTCCTTCCTTCGTCAGGCAATCATCTTCGATGGCCAATGTGCCCTGTCGCAGGAACTCCATTACCAACTTCTCAGAGGTCATCGTCATTTTCCTCCTTACGACCTTCTCGTCTTCATGGTCCTTCCTGAGAATGGTCACGTCCTTCACAATTAAGTCTAAAATGTCCATCACTTCAAAAAGGGTCTTATCCTGTCCATCATCTCTAGCGGGTTTTGCTGCTGCTTTCCTGGGTGCAGCCACCCTCCTTATTAATTTATATCCTGCCCAGGCGAAGTGGGCCGCAGCAAGAGCAACCACAACCATTGCAAATGGAGCTTCAATGCGGCAACAAACTTCTGGGCATCCAGTTTGATTCCGTGTGAACACACGTCCAAGGGTAGTATTAAAAGTAACAAGTATATTTTTAAAGCACTGAGACATTGTCTTAGTTTTCTGTGCCAATATTCCTCGGCTGCGCTAAGCTTATCGAAGGAATATGACGCCTGCTCAGCGTTGGGGAATCCGTACAGAGTGGGACCCTTCATTGAAGTCTCTGGGTAAACTCCGGATTCCTCCGTAAGATCTCGAGGAGAAGCCGCCTTCGCTGCCTTCAGGACTGCACTGGAATGCATTTTGAAGACTGGAACCTTCAGGACTGCACTGGAATGCATTTCGAAGACTGGAATCTTCAGGACTGCACTGGAATACATTTCAAAGACTGGAATCTTCAGGACTGCACTGCAATGTGTTTCGAAGACTGGAGTCTTCAGGACTACACGGGAATGCATTTTGAAGACTGGAATCTTCAGGACTGCACTGGAATGTGTTCCAAAGACTAGAGTCTTCAGGACTACACGTGAATGCATTTTGAAGACTGGAATCTTCAGGACTGCACTGGAATGTGTTTCAAAGACTGGAGCCTTCAGGACTGCACTGGAATGTATTTTGAAGACTGGAATCTTCAAGGACTGCACTGGAAGGCATTTCGAAGACTGGAATCTTCAAGGACTGCACTGGAATGCATTTTGAAGACTGGAATCTTCAGGACTGCACCAGAATACACTTGAAGACTGGAACCTTAAGATTCCGGTCTTTGAAATGCATTCCAGTGCAGTCTTTGAAGCTTCCATTCTTCGAAATGCATTTCAGTGCAGTTCTTGAGGATTCCAGTCTTTGAAGTGCATTCCAGTGCAGTTCTTGAGGATTCCAGTCTTCAAAATGCATTCCAGCGCAGTTCTTGAGGATTCCAGTCTTCAAAATGCATTCCAGTGCAATTCTCGAGGATTCCAGTCTTCGAAATACATTCCAGGGCAGTTCTTGAGGATTCCAGTCTTAAAAGTGCATATCAATGCAGTTCTCGAGGATTCCAGTCTTCTAAACGCATTCCAGTGCAGTTCTTGAGGATTACAGTCTTCAAAATGCATTCCAGTGCAGGTCTTGAGGATTCCAGTCTTCAAAATGCATTCCAGTGCAGTTCTTGAGGATTTCGGTCTTTGAAATGCATTCCAGTGCAGTTCTTGAAGATTCCATTCTTAGAAATGCATCCCAGTGCAGTCTTGAAGATCCCATTTTCGAAATGCATTCCAGTGCAATTCTTGAAGATTCCAATTCTTTAAAATGCATTCCAGTGCAGTTCTTGAAGATTCCAGTCTTTGAAATGCATTCCAGTGCAGTCCTGAAGATTCCAGTATTGGAAATGCATTCCAGTGCAGTCCTGAATATTCCAGTCTTTGAAATGCATTTCAGTGCAGTTCTTGAGGATTCCAGTCTTCGAAATGCATTTCAGTGCAACTCTTGAAGATTCAAATTCTTTGAAATGCATTCCAGTGCAGTTCTTGAAGATTCCAGTCTTCGAAATGCATTCCAGTGCAGTCCTGAAGACCCCAGTCTGAAATGCATTCCAGTGCACTTCTTGAAGATTCCATTCTTCGAAATGCATTCCAGTGCAGTTCTTGAAGATTCCAATCTTTGAAATGCATTTCAGTTCAGTCTTGAAGATTCCCATTCTTCAAAATGCATTCCAGTGCAATTCTTGAAGATTCAAATTCTTTGAAATGCTTTCCAGTGCAGTTCTTGAAGATTCCAGTCTTCGAAATGCATTCCAGTGCAGTCCTGAAGATTGCAGTCTTTGAAATGCATTCCAGTGCACTTCTTGAGATTCCAGTCTTCGAAATGCATTTCAGTGCAGTCTTAAAGATTCCATTCTTCGAAATGCATCCCAGTGCAGTTCTTGAAGATTCCAATTCTTTGAAATGCATTCCAGTGCAGTTCTTGAAGATTCCAGTCTTTGAAATGCATTTCAGTGCAGTCTTGAAGATTCCCATTTTCGAAATGCATCCCAGTGCAGTTCTTGAAGATTCCAATCCTTTGAAATGCATTCCAGTGCAGTCCTGAAGATTCCAGTATTGGAAATGCATTCCAGTGCAGTCCTGAATATTCCAGTCTTTGAAATGCATTTCAGTGCAGTTCTTGAGGATTCCAGTCTTCGAAATGCATTTCAGTGCAGTCTTGAAGATTCCATTCTTCGAAATGCATTCCAGTGCAGTTCTTGAAGATTCCAATCTTTGAAATGCATTTCAGTTCAGTCTTGAAGATTCCCATTCTTCAAAATGCATTCCAGTGCAATTCTTGAAGATTCAAATTCTTTGAAATGCATTCCAGTGCAGTTCTTGAAGATTCCAGTCTTCGAAATGCATTCCAGTGCAGTCCTGAAGATTGCAGTCTTTGAAATGCATTCCAGTGCACTTCTTGAGATTCCAGTCTTCGAAATGCATTTCAGTGCAGTCTTAAAGATTCCATTCTTCGAAATGCATCCCAGTGCAGTTCTTGAAGATTCCAATCCTTTGAAATGCATTCCAGTGCAGTTCTTGAAGATTCCAGTCTTCAAAATGCATTCCAGTGCAGTCCTGAAGATTCCAGTCTTTGAAATGCATTCCAGTGCAGTCCTGAATATTCCAGTCTTTGAAATGCATTCCAGTGAAGTTCTTGAAGATTCCCATTCTTCGAAATGTATTTCAGTGCAGTCTTGAAGATCCCCATTCTTTGAAATGCATTCCAGTGCAGTTCTTGAAGATTCCAGTCTTCGAAATGCATTTCAGTGCAGTCCTGAAGATTTCCAGTCTTCGAAATGCATTCCAGTGCAGAATCTTCAAGAACTGCACTGGAATGCATTTCGAAGATTGGAATCTTCAAGAACTGCATTGGAATACATTTTGAAGACTGGAAAATTCAGGACTGCACTGGAATGCATTTCAAAGACTGGGAATCTTGAAGAACTGCACTGAAATGCATTTTGAAGACTGGAACCTTCAAGAACTGCACTGGAATGCATTTTGAAGAATTGGAATCTTCAAGAACTGCACTGAAATGCATTTCCAAGACTGGAATCCTCAGCAACTGCACTGGAATGCATTTCGAAGACTGGAATCTTCAGGACTGCACGAGAATACATTTCGAAAACTGGAATCTTCAAGAACTGCACTGGAATACACTTCAAAGATTGGGAATCTTCAAGAACTGCACTGGAATGCATTTCGAAGACCGGAATCCTCAAGAACTGCACTGGAATGCATTTTGAAAACTGGAATCCTCAAGAACTGCACTGGAATGCATTTTGAAAACTGGAATCCTCAAGAACTGCACTGGAATGCATTTCGAAGACCGGAATCCTCAAGAACTGCACTGGAATGCATTTCGAAGACTGGAATCTTCAAGAACTGCACTGGAATGCATTTCCAAGACTGCAATCCTCAACAACTGCACTGGAATGCATTTCAGAGACTGTAATCTTCAGGACTGCACTGAAATGTATTTCGAAAACTGGAATCCTCAAGAACTGCACTGGAATGCATTTTGAAGACTGGAATCCTCAAGAACTGCACTGGAATGCATTTTGAAAACTGGAATCCTCAAGAACTGCACTGGAATGCATTTCGAAGACCGGAATCCTCAAGAACTGCACTGGAATGCATTTTGAAGACTGGAATCTTCAAGAACTGCACTGGAATGCATTTCCAAGACTGCAATCCTCAACAACTGCACTGGAATGCATTTCAGAGACTGGAATCTTCAGGACTGCACTGAAATGTATTTCGAAAACTGGAATCCTCAAGAACTGCACTGGAATGCATTTTGAAGACTGGAATCCTCAAGAACTGCACTGGAATGCATTTCAAAGACTGGAATCTTCAAGAACTGCACTGGAATGCATTTCGAAGACTGGAATCTTCAAGAACTGCACTGGAATGCATTTCGAAAGCTGGAATCCTCAAGAACTGCACTGGAATGCATTTCCAAGACTGCAATCCTCAACAACTGCACTGGAATGCATTTCGAAGACTGGAATCTTCAAGAACTGCACTGGAATGCATTTCGAAAGCTGGAATCCTCAAGAACTGCACTGGAATGCATTTAGAAAACTGGAATCCTCAACAACTGCACTGGAATGCATTTCGAAGACTGGAATCTTCAAGAACTGCACTGGAATGCATTTCGAAAACTGGAATCTTCAAGAACTGCACTGGAATGCATTTCGAAGACTGCAATCCTCAAGAACTGCACTGGAATGCATTTCGAAGACTGGAATCTTCAAGAACTGCACTGAAATGCATTTTGAAGAATTGGAATCCTCAAGAACTGCACTGGAATGCATTTCGAAGACTGGAATCTTCAGGACTGCACTGAAATGCATTTTGAAAACTGGAATCCTCAAGAACTGCACTGGAATGCATTTCGAAGACTGGAATTTTCAAGAACTGCACTGGAATGCATTTCGAAGACTGGAATCCTCAAGAACTGCACTGGAATGCATTTCGAAGACTGGAATCTTCAGGACTTAACTTAAATGCATTTCGAAAGCTGGAATCCTCAAGAACTGCGCCGGAAAATATATTGAAAATATACTGAATTAAAGAAGTTCAAAGCAAAGGAGTAAAAGAACTGGCAAAAGAGGAGCCGTTCCAGAGGAAGACCTCTCTATTACTACTACAACTACTCGAGTCTCGATGCTTGTGTTGTGTTCAGCCGAGGAATTACATCCATGACGGTAATATTTCTTCTCATAATTGTAATAATTACGTTATTTTATATTAGTTTTTAAGGCCTAAAAAAAGGCTTCATTTTAATGAAGTAGATTTTTGTTATTATACTTAATTTTATTATTAAACAAAAACACTGTACGAGACCTGTCCTAAACCTGTCTTGAAAACACCCCCCCAGGGGGGCTTTGTCTACGTTGTCGCCCCCCCTGAATCCCCCAGCCCCCCGGGGCAGTCGTTCAGCGTCATTTGAGGCTAGTAGCCTACCTAGCCCCCTGTGCTCTTTGGCTGGGCCAGAATTTTTCGGCAGGCCCGGTGGGGTATCCCTAACCCCTCTCGGCCGACCTTTCGTGGCCTACCTGGGTAGCCTGACCTGCCCCCCCCCTCCCCCGGGGGGGGGGTGTCTGTGACTAGCCTAGCCCCTCCGGTTCGGTAACTGCACCAGCTCGCGCGTCAGGGGGGCCGCTGCTCTTAGGTCCGGCACCCTAGGGACGAAAGTCGGGAGCGCGTGAGTGTCCGGGGCACGCCCAATTTGCCGCCGAGAGGAAGCCGGGTATTTCCGAGTCATAGTTACACGGCAGCGGGTATTTAGCGAGAAGTGGCAGTTTCGTTTAGTGTTTTGGTTGTTTATTTACAATTTAACGTTATTTTGGGGGGGTCGGCTGTAATTAACCTGTAATTAACCCCTGAAGTCCATCCAGCAAGGGGTTTCCATACGCGACCTTCACAAGACAGAGCGCGGCTATATATATATATATATGTATATATATATATATATATATATATATATATATATATATATATATATATATATATATATATATATATATATATATATATATATATATATATATATATATATATATATATATATATATATATATATATATATATATATATATATATATATATATATATATATATATATATATATATATATATATATATATATATATATATATATATATATATATATATATATATATTACATATATATATATATATATATATATATATATATATATATATATATATATATATATATATATATATATATATATATATATATATATATATATATATATATATATATATATATATATATATATATATATATATATATATATATATATATATATATATATATATATATATATATATATATATATATATATATAATATATATATATATATATATATATATATATATATATATATATATATATATATATATATATATATATATATATATATATATATATATACATACATACGTCTGTCTCGAGCGGTTCATATCCCGTCAGGCAAGTGCAGTAACTTGGAAACTGAGTTTTCGACACTTTTAGGGCTTCTGACACTGGCGGCGCATTTGTTTGTTGTCGGCCAAATGGAATGTATACCTTCGCCGCATTTAGTACTGGCCCGAGGGGGTGGGGCGGGAGTTGATAACACCAGGTGGTACCTACACGTTACCAAGTTACTGCACTTGCGGGACGGGATACGAACAGTTCGAAGCACACGTAGCCGTGCTCTGTCTTGTGAAGGTCGCGTATGGAAACCCCTTGTTGGATGGACGTCAGGGGTTAATTACAGGTTAATTACAGCCGACCCCCCCAAAATAACGTTAAATTGTAAATAAACAACCAAAACACTAAACGAAACTGCCATTCCTCACTAAATACCGGCCATGTATCTATTACTTAGATCTACTTAGATCTTGTGCTGGCAGCCTGTCGTAGCCTAGCCCAGGGGGGCTGTGACTAGGTTTTTGGCTCCCCTGAAACCCCCTCTAACCCCCCCCCCCCCAGCCAATTCACTGTCATTTAACCTTGGAATGGCTGCCAGTTTTAGGCTATGTCCCAGGACCTTGTCTTCTTTAGTTGGGCCAGAATTTCAGCAGGCCCGGTGGGGGTATCCCAGATCCCTCTCGGCCGACCTCTCGTAGCCTACCCGGGTAGCCTGACCTGCCCCAAGGGGCTGTGACTAGTCTAGCACCTCTGGTTCGGTAACCGTACCAGCTTATGTGTCAGAGCGGCGCTGCTTTTGGGATCAGCGTCTTCAGGGGGTAGTGCCGTCGGTGTACCACATGCGGTGCACTGTAAGCGTTACTTAAGGTTATTTGCAGCGTGCCTTCGGCCCCTAGCTAATGCAATTGCTTTGGAACTGTCAATTTCTGTTTCAGCGCCGAATGACCTCTTAGGTCCCGGCGCTTGGACTTTGGCCTGAATTCTATATTGAATTCAATTTGGTAAAAATAAACAAAAGTAATAAAAAAAGGTAGTAAATCTTCCAGTTGACTGGAATATTTATTTACCACCTTGTTTAAAAGTAATTCCCATAAGTAAAGACCATCAGGTTTGTATGTTAGGAAAGATACAAATAACCTTAAAAATCTGTCATTTTGACCCGCTTCTATGCTGGCCACAGCTGACTATGCAAGAAGTGTGCACAACTCTCACGCACTTTTGCTGAAGTGTCAGCAACACAGGTGTAAGATGGTGACATAAGTATCCTGTTGAATATGGACTGGTTTTTTTTTTATTTTAAGATGTTAGCACTCAAAGCAAAAGTACTTTTAAACACTGATTTGTTGGTAAATCTAGAAAAACATTTTATTTATGTATGGTCTTTTTGTTCCTACAGGAATATAAACCATTCCCATATATATATATATATATATATATATATATATATATATATATATATATATATATATATATATATATATATAGGAGTATTCTCCAGCATGAACTGGAAGCTTTTGTTGCACGAGGAAACAGGGTGGGCTGACTAGTGATTAAGGGGAGTGAGTTGAGGAATGCCCCATCACTCGCCTGCCATCAGCAAGCACTTTTTCTTCCACTAAGCTGTCTGTTGGGCATATTTATTACTTTGCACAATTGTTGGCGTTCGCTCGTTAGTTTTCTGTAAAAGAAAACTACTGAGATGGCCACTTGTCTGTCCTCCCTCAGATCTTAAAAACTAATGAGGCTAGAGGGCTGCAAATTGGTATGTTGAGCACCCACCCTCCAGCCATCAAACACCAAATTGCAGCCCTCTAGCATCAGTAGTTTTTATTTTATATAAGGTTAAAGTTAGCCATGATTGTGTGTCTGGCAACAGTTTAGGTGCCAACAACACAGGCCACCATTGGACCATGGCTGAAAGTTTTACGGGCTGTGGCTGAGAGTTTCTGGGCCACCACCTAGTGCTTCACTCTCTGCCCAGCCGCCTATTAAACTCATGTATTTCTCTGTACAATTGTTGGCGTTCTCTTGTTTTTCATTGCAAATAGGAAACGGGTTCCATGTCTCAGCAACTGTTTCTTTCCAAGGTTCCCCTCATGATTCTCTTCATGCTTCTGGTTTTTCAGATGTGAACCTGAAGAGCTTGTCTGTCGCTCTGTTCATGGCCGTTCCGTGCCTTTTTTTCCCTTATTTTTCCTCAATTGTTTTCTTTGGGCCTTGCCTAGAAAAAGTCATCAGGTTGCCCATTCCATTGTCCTCTGTGCTTGAAAGGAAATTAAAATTGAAACAAATATATTCTTGGCCATGTCAGTATTTTAGTGGAATTTATGTAACCTCATTGATTACTGTTAAGTGTCAATGATTTGAAATAGTATTACAGTGGAGTGGGTGTCTTGGAGGCAGGCTGAGCACCTCCCAAGCAACAGCTCTGACAATATTTAAGCTCACGTAATTGGGAAATGGAATGAAAGTTTAACAAATGTAAAATAAAGTCTACTTTACTAAAAATCTTAATTAAAAAGTATTGTACTTGATCAAAGATTCTACGTTGCAAATTGCAATAAAGAAGGCATAACTTCCTGAAAGAGTATTTTCCTCAATTATTTGTGTATCTCCAGATCAGCTTTACAATTTGAAGCAAGTGAAGAGTAGTGTGCCTGCAGCAATTTTTCCAAATGGAGTGTCCTTTCTGTGTGCCAGTCTTGTGTTGAGCATTTTTTTCTCTGATGGAATTACTCGATACTTTGGGTGCCTGCTGTGTGCTTTCATCTCATGAGAAGTTCTTGCCTCATGTTCTTTTATAAAAAAAATCGTCTATACAGGCCGTCCCCAGTTCAGGACTGGGGTTCCGTTTTTACGCCTCATCGTAAACCGAAAATCATCGCAAACCGAAAAGTCGTCAAAAATCCTAAGAAAACTTTACTTTTAATGCTTTGGGTGTATTGAAAACGATGTAAACTGCATTTTTATTGAGTTTTTCATCAAAAAAGCCCCGAAATTTTGATTATTCTGCTTTTTTGGAGCCATATTTCTTCCGTCGGATCGGCGTACGACGCATCATAACCCCAGAACATGCGTCAGAAACCAGGAAATAATTTCTGATGAATATATTTGAAAAGCGTCGTAACCTCGGAATGTCGTAAGCCGGACCCATTGTAAACTGGGGACTGCCTGTATGTATAGAGTAGTTTCGTCAGAGCACCTCACGCAGTGCCATGTAAGCATTTCTTTAGGTTCTTTGCAGCATCCCGTCGGTCCCTAGCTGCAACCCCTCTCGTTCCTTTTACTGTACCTCCTTTCATATTCTCTTTCTTCCACCTTACTTTCCACCCCCTTAACAACCTCCTGTTACACCTTTCAAACCTTTTTCTTCTTAATTTCCCTTTCAGCTCTGGATGTCCTCATGGGTCCCAGTGCTTGGCCCTTGGCCTATATTTTATATTCCATTCCATATCCCAGTCATAAAATGTCTTGATGGTTTTGCAGTAGTCCATAAATGGCTAAAAGAATTGCCTTAGAAGGCATGGATAGTTTTCCTGTGATGCCAGCAGAGTCTTTAGAATGAGGTGTATGCTTTCAGTTAAATACTGTACAGGTAATGGATTCATTTTCAAAGAATAAACCTTTAACACAACTCTTTTTTGTAGAACTATTGCTTATAGCATTCAGGTATGCAGTATATCGGCATTGCTAACTGGAGCTAATATGGTTTTCATTCGGAGTGTTAGAAGGTAGTTGTCGTATGATTTACAGGTGTACCAGCGATGGGTGTTTATACATCATGGCTTGCCTCAGATTTAGTTTTGCATGAAAAAATGGAATTAGAGCTTCTCTCTGTTGCTAAGTTTGAATGTTACTCAAGTTTGCATTTCATTTTAAAGGGACTTTAATATATTTTAATTTCGGACGATGTCCGTTGCTGGCAGGCGCACACCCTTGCTGGGTTGGGTGTTGGCTAGTTTCCTACAGGAACCCCAAGACTCTCCTTCGACAAGTATCGTTACTTAACTGGCTGTCTGGAGGCTTTTCAGGAGCCCCTGAAAAGGGGTTTACAATGCATGTAGAGAGATACTGACACAGGGGGCCTTTGGTAAGTTTGGTTGTGAGGCAATGACTCGTCTCTGTCTGCTCTCTCGTCACTGAACGTCATTTTCGACGCTGCAGAAATTCATAACTGCCTTTTTGGGATTGAGAAATGCCCTTAATCTGATCATCATCAGTTATCAGGATTGTGAGGCTGTTAGAGAAAGTTTTTATCGCGGAAGATATATAGGGATTTACTATATTTTTGATTACCTATTTTGTCATTCAGTTTGGCTGGTATTGGAATGCTTAAATTAATGCCTCAACTTAACAGGTTTCTGTACTTGCCATATGCATTATTATCGTTATTTTTTGCTATGGTGTCATTTTAGACATGCTATATTTTAGTTTTCTGTCAAAGAAAACCTTTGAGATGGCTATTTGTCTGTCTGTCCGCCAGCTCTCCACATACAACCTTACACCCACAACCCTTTAACCACAGCCTCCACCCACAACCCTCAATACACAGCTTTAAACCCACAACCTACAACTTTCCACACACAACCTTACAGTCACAACTCTACACCCACAAACGAGCTAACCATACATTATTACAGGCAGTCCTCGGTTTACGATGGGGGTTCCGTTTTTACGCCGCGTCATAAACCAAAAATCTTCGTAAACTGAAAAATTATCGAAAGTCATAAAAAATCCTAAGAAAACCTTACTTTTAATGCTTTGGGTGTATTGAAAACGATGTAAACTGCATTTTTATTGAGTTTTTCATCAAAGAAAACTTCCAAATTTTTATTATTCTGCCATTTTGGAGCCATATTTCTTCCGTCGGATCGGCGTACGACGTGTCGTAACTCCGGAACATGCATCGTAAACCGGGAAATAATTTCTGATGAATATGTTTGAAAAGCGTCATAACCTCAGAATGTCATAAGCCGAACCCGTCTTAAACCGGGGACTGCTTGTATACGCCTGGTACTTGCACCATTATTTATTTGAAGGAGGACATTAATGCTCTGATGATCAGGTCATGTGGAGGTTTTAGTGCAAAGAAGGAGGTGTAGGTTATGTTCCTCTACTGACTTTTGGGGTATCTTGTGATTTTCAGAATTTTAATTGAAGTTAAAGCTAAAGAGGTCTAGAAAGCACCCATTCATTTTAGGTTGTGAGCTTAGAGAATATGGCTTCACAGTTTATGCCTCCCTCCTTTGTGGAGGTATTTTGTTAGTGTTTAAGAGAGGCTGTGCTTCTTTGGATAGCTGCTAGTGTTTTCCATTTCCGTCAGCTTTCACAGGGCTGGCCATAAGGATTAGGATGAAATGACAAGTCTAGGCTAGAAACCTAGCACTGGGACCAAATAGGTCGCTCGCTAATGATGAATGAACAGAAATGAAAATTAAATTGAAAGCTGTAAAAGGCATACACTTTCGTTAGCGTTTAAGAGAGGCAACGCCTCTTTAGATAGTTGTTAGTGTGTTTCATCTCCAGTGTTAGGTAATGATAACAATTGTTGCTGTATCCAAGTTGTTCTGAGTTCCATTTACCAGCACCTGAACCACTAGTTGCTAGTAGTCCACCAGCCTAAGATAGCCTGTACAGTCTGGTTGAATGTCCCAGCCTTTTGGGGTCCTTAAATGATGGATGATTTTCAAATAAAAAAGAAAAAAGGAAGGACTCCTAACCCTTGCAAAGTTAGAGGAGTAATTGTAGTTATGTGTGTCATAGGTGATGCAGACTGCGCATGGTGTCTTATTCAGAAATCCCAAAGTAACCAAAGGAAGAGAGTAATTGTTTGCATTTAAGGTTTAGACCTGTTGTATCAAGTGTTTTGTAACCTTTGCTACTTTTCGTCTTTACAAAGGTTATGTTTCTTGGCCTTGAGAGTAAGCTACAGTCTACTGTATATGCTATTCAAGTGTTGTTCACTTGCACTGCATTGCGTCATGTGTCACGGGTAGCTGGGAGAAGTCATCATCCCCTACCATCATGTATTTGGTGCTTTCGTTTTGTGCAGTCATCTGTGCTGCGTGTGATGGCTGTGTTAACCTAACCTAACCTAACCCTCATGTTGCCTGGTCACTCAAACCTGCAAACTATAGCCGTCCACAACAGTAACTTGAAGTCCTTGTCCAGGTGTGCTTGGGTGCTATACTTCAAAACATTGTGGAGAGACTAGTTGGAGTGAACAAATAACTTGTATATTATAAGTGCACCCTTATCAGCTCCTTTCTGATTGGTACGTATCTGAAGTGTAGCCAGAGTTTAAGAGTCAAGGGTTGACATATGGACTAGGTGACCCCAGGAGCAGACGGAGGCTTTGCCGATTACTAACTGTTTTCATCGTAAAAAGAATATGATTGTGTTTAACTTTTGCAACGGAACGTTACCTTCTGTTGATGTCTGCTCATTTCTGTGGAGAATTTTTCATTGATACATTTTTTTTATTGTGCAGAGAGAGTTTGAATTCTGATGTGTAACATTGTGTAACACCTACAGTACCTTCTGGTGGCTTTGTAGAAAATGCCCAGTTAAATATGAAGTGGTCACTGATCATGCTAACTTATTTTTTCTGAGTACGACACAGAGGAGATGATTGTCAAGATATCAGTTGCGACTCTAATCCCTTAGCCCAGTTTTTGCTGGCATTGATGAGCAATAGCCACAAATAACATCTCAAATCCTTGTATATGTAAGAAAGTTGGTTAACTAACTGCCACGTGCAAGAAATCATACGATACAGCGTAGCAGTGATTTGTCTACAAAAGAATAGCACCATACCAACATCACTGTTACTTAGGGTCTCAGTTAGGTTAGAACACCAGTGACACAGTGCACCGTTCAGCGTTGCTTTTCATCTACCTGTTCCTTAGGTGCTGTTGCTTTCTCCATCAGTGCTGACAGGGCGGAAACTTTTTATGGTGATATGAAAACCATTGAATGTGTATTGCCCTGCCTAAAGTCCACTGTCCGTCTGAAATAGATAATGGGCATGGTGTTGTTGTAAGTTGAGATGAAGTAAGGTGGTAAAGTGACTATATACACTCTTGCAGCTGTGAGAAATGTGATGACCCTCATGGCTTTTTTTTTAAGTAAGAAAATGCAACATTACAGTACTATGCTCCACACTGAATATAGGTAACGAGTCGCAAGTATGAAAAGCATTAGGCCTATCTTTGTGACAGCTCACAGGTCAGAGGAATGATAAGGTCATTGTTTACTTGACCATACTGAAGGCATCCACCAATATTGGGAGGCATTGAGGTAATTCCTTCACTCTCATTACTGCTCAGTGTGACGTCTCAAAATTCTAGTATAAATTAACGATGGTATCTTGGATAATTCGTAAATGAAGCGTGCTCAGCACCTTGCAATTGCTTTAGTTTGTTATAGAATGCTGATTTGTCATTCTGTTTATAAATGGGGAACTGTACTTCAGATATGTTGAGTGTCAATCACAATATTGCATTGTTGCTTACCAGCCTGTAGGAATCTTTATCTGGCATCATTTTAGCAAGAGTGGACACTGTTATTATTTTGAGTAAGGCAAGATTGTAAGTTGAGTTTGGATAAAAAAAAAATGAAAATTGTGACGTGGAAACATACGATATTGGTGTAGAGTGACACTGACATATTTTCAATTCAGTTATACTCCACAGTACTCTATAGAAGAAGACAACTTGATCTAATCACAGAAGTCATTACTGATATCATATTTTGTCGAAGTGAATTATGTTGATAGTGGAACTCAGGGTAGAGGATTGATGGCAAATGCCCACACAGCATTTTGAGTTTAAGCAGGAATTTCTAACACAGTACTTCAACGTGTTTCGCTCAGTTTATGCTGAAATTCCAAAACGGGATCAAACTCATATTTTAAAAGGCAGCTAGATGGATGATAGGGAAATGGTAAAGCATTTCACATTTTAAACAGAGGTAATTTGATACATATAACGTTATTTTCTGTATTTTTAAATGTATCGAATTTTGGAGCGCTTTAACTATAAAGGACTGATAATCTGACGTCTGTCTATGGTGTACGATGCTTTGAGAAAACCCTATTCAAGCTGGTATCTTATATGTTTGTGGTACTAAAGGCTTTGAAGAAAAGTACTTGCTAGCTTATGCAAATACATTAGTTTTGCTTATAACAGTCCATAACTATTTAGATTATAGACTGTTTTAAGAGAAACTAATGTATTTGCAAAAGTTAGCAAGTACATTTTTTCAATCTCCAGGACCATAAATATTAAGAGAACAGCTTGACGAGAAGAGTTTTCTCAAAGCATCGCACACCATAGATAGATGTAAGCTTATTAGTTATTTATAGTTAAAGTTTGCTGTGACAACCTGTTCCTCTAAGGCGTTTTTATTGCTCTAGTGCAATTAACTGACATGAAAACATCAGAAGACAAATTCATGACATTATTAAAGATATGGGTTGAAAGCATTACTCGCTCTTAGTGGTTACATTTACTTGATTAGAAATTCTTGAAAGATGAGATAATGAAGATCATTTTTTCACAGTCAATTATCAAGTGTCAGAGGCTGTTCTTCAAGAAAAACTTTGAAGAAAGTGTCTCTTCACCAAAATAAGTTTATCGCCTGTTAATCTGTTTCGACTACTAAAATTGTTGCGGAACCTCTGCTGAAATAGAGCTGGGAACCGCACATTGGGAAGTTTTTTTTTTTTTTTTTTTTTTTCAGAAATAAGCATAATTGACATGGGTATTTGTTGTCTTAACCTGGTTATGAGTTTAATAGGAGAACAAATCTGTGTCTATCATTATAGGCCTAATACCAAGGCCATTGCTTTCCTAAAACTACAGATAAAGATTGCTGTCATATTGACTTGCACGGTATGACGTGGACAAGTTTCTGTATACATAAGTATTCAAAAGTGACTGATCTCTTGGGTTAGTAACATGATTAGAGTTTGTGAAGACAATCATTTTAGTTTTCATTACAGTGAGAAATACTACACTTTGATACAGGCCTAGAATGAGCGCACACTTGCACGATATGAGTTTTTACTAGAAAAACGCGTTGGTATAGGCTGTGGGCTTTAACATTTATGTAGTTAGAAGTTTTCACTGGTACCTAGAGACACTGTTGAGCATTGAAAGTGAAAAATACCTTCAATTTTCTGAAGTATCTAATATTAATGTGGCCTTTCGTTCTTGCATTTCTTGACCAGTCCTAGTCTGTGAAATTTAGATGAACGCTGAGGGAAGTTGTCTTTGTTGATAGTGTTCGTTTTCCTCACTGTACCGTTGCCCAGGTGAAGGAAAACCTTCAGAAAAGGCAATGAATGATTTGTTGAGTGAGTGTTTGATTATTGTCGTTGGGCTGTTCCTTGAATGTGAAATGCTCCACGCAATATTCTCTCAACACATTAGGCAGCTGAAATAAACCCTGTTAAATCTTGACACAGTGTATATTAAGAATGACTTTCTGTATAGGAAGGAAATGACACTGCCTTCCATTCTCTTAGAATTTGCCAATTTGTCCAGAATCTTGACCATTAAATAAATTCAGGATCATATTTAATATCAATAACTGTTCTCCAGTGTCAGGGTGAAACATTGAGAGCCAGTGCTGAGGTTGGTCTTGATAGGAGCTCAGTTCTTCGTTATAACAAGCAACAGAGAGTGATTTTCATAGCTGTGTAACTTGAGGAACTGCATAGTCCTTTTTCTCCTTAATTGGAGACATACTCATCCCTGAATACTATTTTTATCGAGCCGTTTCCTGTAATAAGTATTTAATGTAGAAAGTTTTTGTTACAGGCGATGGCTCGCTTCAGGATCTACAGCCATTTCAATCCAAATCGTTTCAGTGCATCCATGAAGACAGTTGGATACTGCTCAAGACCTTTCCAGAGTTCGGTCAAATAAAACTGAAAAAATGTACTTTCCTGATATTACGCTGCATGTAACAAAGCACCTCTCTTTATTTTCAGAACGCTAAATTCATATAAAGCCTTTGATAAACCAGTCAACCCCATCCTTTGGCAGAGAAAGAACTGAAAAATGCCCCTCAATAGAGCGGATTTTGCTATGTGGGGTGTTACTGCAAATGTACTTTGAAATGATTAGTGTCAGGGCGACATTCAACTCTGGAGTGAGGGTTGTCGTCAATCTTTTGTTTTTAGGAACATTTGCCTCAGCGTGTTCTCTATTTAGTACTTTGTTGTTGTAAATTAGTACAGCAAAATCAGTACTATATCAATTATAGCCCTGGATATTGTTAATTGAGAAATCAACATGGTAGGTTAAACTGTTGTTGTTATATTAGAATCACAAAATTATTGTGAGGCAGTAAAAGTAATAGCAAAGTCAAAAAGTATTAAAATATGGAAATTAATAAGTAATTGACTTGCATCTAGTTTCTTTGTAAAACGTACTCGAAATCTGAATGATGTAACGTTTAATTTAGTTAGGGATAAATTTGTGGGTATGTGCCGGATGAGTACATAAAAATATAATGCGAATGGGATGATATTGATTTTAAAAAAATCATAAATGCTTGAAGAAATCCAATTTTAGTGTTTAAATTCTTTCTGTGGAAACTAACTGCGTCGTATCAAAGTGACTGTATGGGTGTACTGAAACGACTGCTGTTTATACCAAAAGGACATCGAGCAGGAACCAGGTGGAGAGCAAATTGACCTTCACAATAGCGCAGGAGTCAGTCTCTGAAATTGGTAAGTTAATTTTTTTTCTGATTATTATTATTATTATTATTATTATTATTATTATTATTATTATTATTACAGTAAACCCCCTTTATTCGCAGGGGATGTGTACCGCAGCCTCCCCCTCCCCACGAATTGCTAAAATCAGCGAATACTTAAGACCCCCTCCAAAAACACTTAGAACTACCTATTTTGATAGTTTAAACAAAAAAAAACTCTAAACATGCTTATACCTGAGTATTTTTAAACATCTAACCTACCTGGTAGTTATATATATAGCTTAAGTCCCTGACGTCACGGCAGAATTTCAATAAACTCGCGGCAATCGCCGATCGGTAGTCAGGTGATCCACCTGTGCGCCCTCTACCCAGGTACCTGGAACCATTCCAACTATTCCTCAGATCTTCCCTGCCGCCCTGCCGCCGTGCCGGTAACATCGTTGGAATTTCGCTCGTAGCCCGTGTTTTTCGCAGCTTATTTTGGTGAAGTACACTTTGGCTTTGGCTTTCGCTCATTTTTGGATTTGTCTTTGGAATTTTCTTACAACATGTCTGACTCTTCATCAAGCGTGAGAATGTGTGTGAGGGGATGTAAGACCCGGCTTGCTAAAGCCTCCTTGGATCCCCGCTCAGTATGTGTGAAGTGTAGGGGTAAAAGTTGTGAGTTGGACGATAGATGTGATGAATGTTTGGAATTTCGCTCGTAGCCCGTGTTTTTCGCAGCTTACTTTGGTGAAGTACACTTTGGCTTTGGCTTTCGCTCATTTTTGGATTTGTCTTTGGAATTTTCTTACAACATGTCTGACTCTTCATCAAGCGTGAGAATGTGTGTGAGGGGATGTAAGACCCGGCTTGCTAAAGCCTCCTTGGATCCCCACTCAGTATGTGTGAAGTGTAGGGGTAAAAGTTGTGAGTTGGACGATAGATGTGATGAATGTTTGGAATTTCGCTCGTAGCCCGTGTTTTTCGCAGCTTACTTTGGTGAAGTACACTTTGGCTTTGGCTTTCGCTCATTTTTGGATTTGTCTTTGGAATTTTCTTACAACATGTCTGACTCTTCATCAAGCGTGAGAATGTGTGTGAGGGGATGTAAGACCCGGCTTGCTAAAGCCTCCTTGGATCCCCACTCAGTATGTGTGAAGTGTAGGGGTAAAAGTTGTGAGTTGGACGATAGATGTGATGAATGTTTGGGTCTATCTGAACGGGAATGGATTGATTATAGTTGGTATGTGAGAAAGCTTGAAAGGAACCGGCTCAGAAGAGCCAAGAGTACTATGTCTCGCTCTTCTAGGGATAGCCAGGGAATAGTTAATTCTTTGCCCCTTGCTAACTACCCTATTGATCCTTCTCCCGTAGTGGTAGTCTCTGAACCCCCTACTGAAACAGGTAAAGACCCAACACTTAAAGATATGATGGCGGCCATTCAGGCCCTGGGCCAACAGGTAAAATCCCTCACAGAAGAAAGGGATAATATGTGGTCGACAATGAGAGATCTAAAAAGTACAAGTGTTAGTGCCGTTGTTAGTGCAAGTGCAGTGGAGGGTGCGACCGCTCGGACCTGTCGTGCTCCTAGCCCTAGACCTCTTCCAAGCTCCCCAACCCCTGGGAGAAGGAAAGTCGACAGGCGAAGGGAGGCGAGAGGTTTTAGCTCCTGAGCGCTCGTCTCTCCTGCTAAGAGCAAACGTAGACAGTCCTGTTCAGTCAGGACTCCAGGCAGCAAGAGTGTGGTGGACACATTGCTGCCTTCCGTACATGCTCCTCCTCCTCCTTCGGACTGGTACTCGTCTGCTGAACCCTCACCACAATCCATCCTAGACGATGAGGAGGAAGTAATTCACGTAGTTGAGGCTTCCCCAGCCTGTCCCCAGCAGCAGGAAGCCCCGCAGATAGCTTTACTGCAAGATATGCAGCAGACTTTGTCTTCTCTGGCACAAGTGTGGCAACCAGGCAGAGAGAAGAAGGATAGCAGACGTCCAGCTAAAGCTTCAAGATGTCCAGATGTTCAAGACGCTGAACGTAGTGAAATTGAAACTCTAGACGCGGGATGCACTGGCGTCAAGTGTCTAGGAGTGAAACACCATGACGGCAAGCGTCAAGGAACTGGATGCCAAGACGACAAGCGTCAAGGCATTGGACGTCAGGACGTCAGGCGTCAAGATGTTGGAAGCCAAGACGTGGAGGTAGCTCAGGACGCAGGATGCACTGGCGTCAAGCGTCTAGCATTAGAGCACCAAAACGTCAAGCTTCAGGAGTTTAGACGTCAGGACGCAAAGGTAACTCTGGACGCTGGATGCACTGGCGTCAAGCGTCCAAAAACGGAACACCACAAGCGTCAAACAGTAGGACGTCAAGGGAATGGACGCCAGGACGTTAAGCGTCGAGAGGCTGGACGCCAGGACGATATAGCCGAACGCTCTGACAGCTCGGATACGGCATCCAGTAAGCGAGACGTCGCCACTTCGGTAACGGCCAAACAGTCGGATGAGGTGGACGACGATCTCCCTCCTTCTCCAGACATTCATTTAGACGAAGTTACCGACGAAGAGAAACACGAAGAGAAACACCCCTCGTCGGACTTAAAGAAACTGATGTCAGTGTTTACGGAACTTTTTCCGGAGAACTTTGTGCCAGCTGCCCCTCGATCTCCTCCTTCTCAATGTACTTTAAGGAAGACTTCGAAGAAGGCAGTGTTTACGAAGATGATTATGTCTCGCTCTTCCAAACTTAGGTTTAAAGTCCGTGACCTCTACGCTGATTTTTGAAAGGGTTTTGAATTCAGAGAAAGCTTTTGTTTCTGAAAAGTCACTCACTGTACAACAGGTAAAGCCATTTTTTAAGAAATCTGTTTCTTGTAAACATTGTGGATACCCTCATGATAGTGTGAAATGCCATTTTAAAGATAGGGTATGCAATCAGTGTCTGTAGCACGTAAAAAGAGGTAAAGTACTAAAGCAGTTGATGATGTAACTGTTTTGAGTGACAGTGAAGATAAACTTTTATCAGTTGCCACTGTCCATGCTGTGTTGTTCCTTTTGAGGTTGATTCTGGTGCCGCAGTTGGCACTATAAGTGAAGATTGGGCTCACACCTTAGGTTTACCTAGTGAAAATTGCAAGAAACATTTAAAGGCTTATGATAAAGTTAACATAAATGTGTTAGGTAAGGTTTCTTTAGATGTTGCTTATAATGATCATAATGTCAGTCAGATTTTTTATGTTGTTGAAAATAAGAATTCAAATCTCTGTGGTAAGGATTTGATGGGTAAAATACGTATTTACTTGATTGGCATAATTTATTCATCTAAAGTAGATAAGATTGACAGAGATGTTCAGGATTTGTTTGATAACTATGAGGTGGACCCCAAGAAACCAATTGTAGGTTTGGTTGCAAAAATTCATGTGAAAAGTGATTCAGCACCTAAGTTTAGAAAACACAGAACTATTCCTTTTTATTATAAGTCTGTGGTTGAAGATGCTTTGCTGACTTGGGTTAATGATGATATAATTCAGTCTGTCAGTTCAACTGATGACTCTGTTTGTATTTGTGGTGATTTCAAGGGGTTGAATCAAAGTCTAGATTGTGATCAGTATCCATTACCAAAGAGTGATGAATTATTACCAGAGATTGGTGAAGGGAAAGTATTATCCACTATTGATTTTAAAAATGCTTACTTACAAATACCAGTGGATGAAGAGAACCAGAAGTACTTGGTAAGTGATACGTATAAGGGTTTGTTTAAATGTAAAAGGTTACCTTTTGGCCTTTCTTCTTCACCTACTATTTTTCAAAGGTTTATTGTTGGTTTGTTATCAGATATCGATGGTGTTGGTGCATATTGAGATGATATAATTATCAGTGGAGAAACTGAAGAGGAGTGTGACCTTAGATTTAGTAAGGTCTTAGATATTTTGCAAAAGCATAATATTCAGATCAATAAGAAAAGGTCTGATGTCAAGGTATCTTCATGAGAATATTTGTGTCATCATATTTCTGGTGAAGGAGTCAGACCACCTTCTGCTGAAAATGTTCATGCTATATTAGATGCTCCATCAGACTCCCACTTCTGTTGCTTCAGAAGTTCAGTCATTTCTTGGTACGTTTACGTATTACTGTAAGTTGATCCAGAATTTCTCTAGTAAGTGTACCCCCTTGTACGACCTGTTGAAAAAGAGTGCAAAGTTCAAATGGAGTAAAAGTGAACAAACTGCTTTTGAAACCGTGAAAAAAGATTTGGCTGAAAGTCCATTGTTATGTAATTATGATGGAGAAAGTTCATTGATTGTGGAAGTTGATGCTTCACCCATTGGAGTTGGAGGTGTTTTGTTACCGAAAATTGATGGGAAAGAGGTTCTGTATATTTTATGAGTAAAAAACTTACACCAGCTGAACGGAACTCTGCTCAGATAGGTCGAGAAGGCCTTGCATTAGTTTTTGTTTTAAATAGATTTAGATATTTCTTACTTGGAAGGAAGTTTGAAGCTAGGACTGACCACAAACCATTACTTGGCTTATTTGGTAAAGGACATCAAATTCCACACCAAGCCAGTGCACATATTCTTGATTGGTCTTGACTGTTGTCCCAGTCAGTATGATTTTGACCTTGTCATCTGTAAGGCAGGCAGAGAGAGTGTTGTGGCAGATGCACTTAGTAGTTTGCCCACTAATTATGATACCGAGTTTCACACCCCTGTTGAATATATGAAGCTGGTTGAAACAGTAGATTTTGATGATATTTCTTTCGAGGTTATACAGAAATGTACTAGAAGGGATGAAGTTTTAAATCAAATCATTCAGTGTATTAAGTTTGGTTGGTGTAAAGGGGATTCAAGATTGTCTGATTATGGCTCCATGAAAACTGATCTTAGTTTATAATATTATGATGATGTGGTACTGTATAGAAACAGAATTGTCATACCCACTCTATTGACGTGTAAAGTGTTGAATCACTCACATATTTGTCATAATGGTATCAATGTCATGAAAGCAAAAGCTAGGAATTGGGTTTGATGACCTAAGGTTGATCAAGATATTGCAGAGGTTACAAAGAGTTGTCATATTTGTTATACTAATTACCAAGCTCCTGTTCTTTCGTGGCCGTCACCTGGTAAAGCGTGGTCTAGATTACACATAGATTGTGCTGGACCTGCGGATAATCAGTATTTTCTTTTGATTATAGATGCATTTTCTAAGCTTATGGATGTCCATGGTACTTCTTCAACCACATCAATTGTTACTATTGAGTTGCTTAGGAAAACCTTTTCTAATTTTGGTATTCCAGACGAAATTGCATCAGATAACACACCATGTTTTGTTTCTGAAGAGATTGAAGCTTTTTGTAAGAAAAATGGTGTAAGTCTTATTATAACTTCTGCACCGTTTAACCCTTCATCAAATGGATTAGCTGAGCGAGCTGTGAGATCTCTTGAAGAAGGCCTGAAGAAGTTTAAGAGTGAATCTTTAAACACTGAGCTTTGTAGTTTGTTCATGACACTTACCTGACAGATATATATATAGCTGTATTCTCCGAAAGGGACCGACAGAAATTCAAAAACTTACGGCACACGCAGATGGGCCAGGTGGTTAGTACCCATTCCCGCCGCTGGGAGGCGGGTATCAGGAACCATTCCCATTTTCTATTCAGATTTTCTCTGTCGCCGGTATTGTCAACACCTGTTGTCAATACCTCCGCTGTTGGATTTCGTAAACTTTTTCCACTAAGTATTCTGATTGTCTTTTGGTTTTTTGACTTTGGCTTTGTGGATAGGCATACGCTTCTTTGGACTGTTTTGATTTTGGTTTTGGCTTTTCCTTGAACGAGATGTCTGGATCTAGTT
This sequence comes from Macrobrachium rosenbergii, assembly GCA_039081455.1. Classification (NCBI taxonomy): domain Eukaryota; kingdom Metazoa; phylum Arthropoda; class Malacostraca; order Decapoda; family Palaemonidae; genus Macrobrachium; species Macrobrachium rosenbergii. The sequence goes on along the minus strand of JANJGK010000036.1, from coordinate 1,192,712 downwards.
CTGCTAGTTTCAGGGTGTGTGTTGTTAAGGAGTGTAAGGTGAGGCTACCGAAAGCTTCGGTAGACCCTCACACAGTATGCATGAGATGTAGAGGGCATGTCTGTATGTTGGATGATCGCTGCAAGGAGTGTGAATCGTTGCCTGATTCTGATTGGAAGGCGTACGATTCTTACGTTCGCAAGCTAGAGCGTGATCGTGTTAGGAGGTCTTCCTCCAGGAGTGTGTCGGTAGGTGGGAGTCAGGGTATTAATTTATCTCCTGTTAACCCTACTAATGCTTCTCCTTTCCCTGTAGAGTCGCCTTCTAACCCTGTGATTGCGTCTGCGGAAGGTAATGCCCTTGCGCAGATTTTGAACTCCATTCGTACCTTGGAGTCTAAGGTGTTGGCGATCGAAAGTGCAGTGAAGTGTAGTGATCCCCCCAGTGTTGTGGAGGGGGCGTCAGATCGGCCCTATAATGCCTCTAGGCCTAGACCTCTGCCGAACTCCCAGGACTTAGGGAATGGGCATGTCGAAAGCCGCAAGAGGGTTACGGGGACCCCCCACCGATCTGGCGTCCCTTCGGCAGGCCTTGTTGACGTCTCCCAGGCTGCCAAGGATCGTGCTCGCGCACGTATCCTTAAGGATTGTTTTTCGTCCTCCGAGGCGTCCTCTCCACTTAAGGGGTCACGTTCTCGGTTGGACTCTCGTCCTTTCAAGAGGAGCCGCGTTGAAGAGGACGCTTCTTCTCCTCTTTCTCGTGCCTTAGAATCTTCTCCCGACTGGCTGCGAGATTTGCCGCCGCAGAAGAGGACCAGGATTTCTTCGGAGGAGGACGTTGCTGAACGTCCCAGCCGCACCAAGAAGAGAGCCCCTGTCGCTCTTGGTAGAAGGAGAAGGACGTCTCCTTCCCCCTCTTCTTCTCATAAGAGCAGCCCTTCTCCTGAGAGGGCTTCCTCTCCTTCGAAGCGTCTTATCCAAGATATGCAGCGGCAGTTAGCTTCCCTTCTCGCTGCTAAGGAGAAGGAACCTCGTGGGCACCGCAAGGATTTGTCGCTGCCAGTTAAAAGATCTAAGAGGTCTCCCTCTCCTTCTCTTCGTTCGTCTCTCTCCCCTGCGGCTTCTCGTAGTCGCCCTCATCGTTCTGTGGATCATCAGCTCTCCTTGCCCCGTCGTGACTCGCTGGTTGATCAGGACGCTCTTCATGCCGCTAGTAAGAGTTCGCGCCAAGACGCTCTTCTTGCCTCTCCTCCTGCTTCTCGCTCTCGTTTTGACGTTCGGCAGGACGCCCACCAGGACGCTTCTCGTTATTCCCGATCCCTGCATGATGCTCTTCAGGACTCTCGTCAAGAAGCTCGGCGGCTCGCTCGTCGGGACTCTCGTCAGGACGCTCGGCAGCTTGTAAGACAGGACGCTCTTCAGGACGCTCGGCTGCTTTCGAAGCAGGACGCTCGTCAGGACGCTCATCAGGACGCTCGTCAGGACGCTCCTCAGGACGCTCGTCAGGACGCTCGGCAGGACGCTCCTGTACGAGTTGTTCCGGAATTTTCTGCTGCTTCTTCCCACGAGAAGAGGTCTCTGGGACGAATTGGACCCAAAGGTCTTTGTTTCTCTCTAGCCCCGGAAGACTCTCCTGTCGCTCCTGTCGAAGAGGCGGATTTGTCTCAGGAGTCGGACTCTGCAGAACAAGAGCCCCCTCTTTCGTCTTTCTCCGACTACCGGATTTTGGCTAGCATGCTTAAGGAGCTTTTTCCTGATAAATTTCAGCCTTCTGCTCCTCTTTCCCCTCCTTCGCAGTTAGCTTCTTCGAAGGTGAGGAAATCGCCCGGCTTCCTACAAATGAAGACTTCTCTGGCTACAAGAAAAGCTCTCAAGAGGGTCAATGCGTGGATGGAAGATAGGAAGTCTCAAGGGAAATCTTCCTTCGCTCTCCCCCCGTCTAGATTGTGCGGGAAAGCTGGAATGTGGTATGAGACGGGAGAGGAAATTGGCTCTAGAGTTCCTTCTTCCTCTCAAGGTGATTTTGCGAGCCTCGTGGATGCGTCAAGGAGGTCTCTTCTTTCTTCGGCTAAGGTGTCTTGGACTCTTTCTGAGACCGACCACCATCTGAAAGGCCTCTTCAAGTCGATGGAGGTTTTTAACTTTCTGGACTGGTGCTTGGGGGCCTTGGACTTAAGGACTCGTAGTCCGGACTCTATTTCTCTGGGGGAGCTGTCCAGTGTACTGTCGTGCATGGACAAGGCCGTCAGGGATGGCGCTGATGAACTGGCTTCTCATTTTGGTACAACCCTCCTAAAGAAGAGGGCTTTGTACTGCAATTTCGCTGCCAAGTCAGTTTCTCCTGTTCAGAGGGCTGAGTTACTATTTGCCCCTCTTTCTAGCCATCTCTTCCCCCAGCCGCTTGTCAAGGATCTCGCCTCCAGCCTTAAGGAGAAGGCTACTCAGGATCTCCTTGCTCAGTCTTCCAGACGTCCTAGTGTCCCTTCTACGTCTTCGCAAGGACTTCCCCCGAAGAGACAGAAGCCCTTTCGTGGGAGATCTTCCTCCTCTAGACCCTTTTCGCGAGGAAGAGGTCTCTCCAGAGGCGGAGCCCCTTCTTCCCAAAGGGGCAAGAAGTGACTTTTCTCACCTCCAGACACCAGTAGGAGCCAGGCTTCTCCTGTTTTCGGAAGCCTGGAAAGTAAGAGGGGCGGATTCCTGGTCCCTCAATGTAATCAAAAAAGGTTACAGGATCCCGTTCCTCGAAAACCCCCCCCTGTCCTCTACTCCCAGAGATCTGTCGCCTTCTTACCGACCGGAAAAGCAACAAATCCTTTTAGATCTGCTGGAAGAAATGATTCAGAAGAGAGCAATAGAGCGAGTCCTGGATCTGGAGTCTCCAGGTTTTTACAATCGTCTCTTCTTGGTTCCAAAACAGTCAGGGGGGTGGAGACCAGTCCTGGACGTCAGCAGACTGAACAACTTTGTCGTCAAAGAGAAGTTCAAAATGGAGACGCCCCAGTCGGTTATCAATGCACTGCGACCAGGCGATTGGATGGTCTCTCTCGACCTTCAGGACGCGTATTTTCATGTCCCCATTCATCCTCAATCGAGAAAGTTTTTGAGGTTTGTCCTGAAGGGAAGAGTGTACCAGTTCAGAGCTCTCTGTTTCGGTCTGAGTACTGCGCCTATGGTATTCACAGTCCTGATGAGGAACGTTGCCCGGTGGCTTCATCTTGCCGGAGTAAGGATATCGCTCTATCTAGACGACTGGCTCATCCGAGCCACATCGGAACAAAGGTGTCTGGAGGACTTGCATTCAACTTTGGAACTGACAAAGTCCCTGGGACTTCTTGTGAATTTAGAGAAGTCGCATCTGATCCCCTCTCAGTCCATTCTTTATCTGGGGATTCGGATGGATTCAGCGGGTTTTCGAGCCTTTCCATCCCAGGAACGTCAGCAGCACTGCTTAGTAAAAGTTTCGGCCTTCCTGGGGAAAGAAACATGCTCGGTGAGGGAATGGATGAGTCTGCTGGGGACCATTTCATCACTGGAGAAGTTTGTTTCCCTGGGGAGGTTGCATCTCAGACCCCTACAGTTCTTTCTTGCGGACAACTGGAAGAACAAGGAGGACTTAGACGAGTCTCTCAGGATCTCTCTCTCTGTCAAGGACCATCTTCGGTGGTGGCTCGATCCTGTAAAGTTGGCAGAAGGGGTCTCTCTCTATCTTCAGAGCCCCGACCTAGTGTTGTTTTCCGACGCGTCCATGTCGGGATGGGGAGCAACACTAGGGGGGGAGGAAGTGTCAGGCACCTGGAAAGGGGAACAGGTGTCCTGGCACATAAATCTCAAAGAACTGAAAGCGATTTTCCTGGCTCTTCAGTTCTTCCAAGATCAAGTTGCAGGTCGGGTGATTCAAGTCAACTCCGACAACACCACGGCCCTGGCGTACCTCAAGAAACAGGGAGGTACTCATTCTCGGTCCCTGTTCTTGATCGCCAAGGAGATCCTGCTATGGGCACATTCTCACCAGGTGACGATTCTCACTCGTTTTGTAGCAGGGGTCGAGAATGTTCGCGCCGACCTTCTCAGTCGACAACATCAGCTTCTGCCAACAGAATGGACTCTGAACGCAGAAGTGTGTCAGGATCTTTGGAAACTTTGGGGACGTCCCCTAGTGGACGTTTACGCGACTTCAAGGACCACAAGGCTGCCCCTTTACTGCTCTCCTGTTCTCGACCCGGGAGCCCTAGCAATAGACGCCTTTCTCTGGGACTGGAAGGGTCTAGATCTGTACGCCTTTCCCCCATTCAAGATTCTGGGGGAAGTCGTCAGAAAGTTTGTAGCCTCAGAAGGGACGAGAATGACTTTAATCGCTCCTTTTTGGCCTTCAGCAGAATGGTTCCCAGAGGTCATGTCTCTCGTGGTGGACTATCCAAGAACGCTTCCTTTGAGAACAGATCTTCTCAAACAACCCCACTTCGAGAGGTACCACAAAAACCTTCCCGCTCTGAGTCTAACTGCATACAGACTATCGAGAAGTTGCTCAGAGCGAGAGGTTTTTCTAGACCAGTGGCTAAGGCGATCGCTAACGCCAGGAGAGCCTCTTCCAGCGCAGTGTACCAGTCCAAGTGGATCATTTTCAGGAGGTGGTGTAAACTTAAGGGAATTTCCTCCACCACGACCTCTCTTTCCCAGATAGCGGACTTCCTTTTATATCTGAGAAAGGATTTGAACCTGGCAGTCCCTACCATCAAAGGCTATAGGAGTATGCTGTCAACGGTCTTCAGGCATAGAGGCCTGAACTTATCGGACAATAAAGACCTTCATGATCTTATTAGGTCTTTTGAGACGTCTAAGGTAGCCTCCCCTAAGTTACCTTCGTGGAATTTAGATGTAGTTCTAAAATTCCTGATGTCGAAGAGGTTTGAACCTTTAAATTCTGCTTCCTTCAGAGATGTAACAAAGAAAGCTATTTTCCTAACTGCTCTGGCGACGGCGAAGAGAGTTAGTGAACTTCAAGCGTTCAGCAAGATTATAGGTTTCAGAGGCCCTGATGCTGTCTGTTCTCTGAGCCCTATTTTTCTTGCTAAGAATGAGAACCCGTCTTCCCCTTGGCCCAGGTCCTTCGAAATTAAGGGCTTGACGGACATCACTGGACAAGAACCTGAGAGAACCCTGTGTCCTGTCAGGGCTCTAAAATTTTATTTGCAGAGGACCCAGAATTGTAGAGGTCCTTCTAGCAATCTCTGGTGCTCCGTTAAGAGGCCTGATATACCTCTCTCGAAAAATGCCCTGGCGTTCTTTCTACGAAGCACCATCATAGACGCCCATTCCAGTGTGCTAGACGAAGACTTGAGAACTTTGAAGGTTAAGGCTCACGAAGTGAGAGCCATTGCTACCTCAGTGGCCTTCCAGAAAAACCAGTCTCTCAATGACATTCTGGGTGCCACTTTTTGGCGAAGCAATTCGGTCTTTGCTTCTCATTATCTCACAGAAGTGAAGACGTCCTATGAGAATTGCTGTGCGCTGGGACCTTACGTTTCCGCTAATACGATCTTGGGAACAGAAAGCGACTCTCATCCTCTCCTTTAGTTTTGTTTTGGTGTGTTTTTAATATTTTTTGTGTTGTTTTTTATGGTCGTTGGGTCTCCACCAGTGGTGGTCGCCCCAGTCCTTAGTTTATGTTAATCTTTTTTGACGTAACTAGGCTTGGTCAGGTGGTTGTTAGTTTGTCGCTTACCCTCATAGTAAGGTCATATGGTCTAGTCACATTGTGGTCTCGCCCCCGTTGACAGATCATCTAGATTCCACCAGCTCTATAGGTCTCTACCTCGCTGGAGTTTTCTAGTAAAGCAGAAGCAGGCTTGGGTGACAGTAATCACGAAGTCAGCAATGCTAACAGGTAAGGAACCAAGGCGTCAATCGCCTACATAGTTTTGTTTCCTAAATCCTATTCTGTCTCTTCCCACCTCCAATGGTGGGATTCAGCTATATATATATCTGTCAGGTAAGTGTCATGAACAAAATGATATTTTTATGATAAAATAAAGTTTGTTCATACTTACCTGGCAGATATATATAATCATAGTACCCGCCCTCCTCCCCTCAGGAGACAGTAGTTCTAGTTTCTAGAAAATCTGAATAGAAAATGGGAATGGTTCCTGATACCCGCCTCCCAGCGGCGGGAATGGGTACTAACCACCTGGCCCATCTGCGTGTGCCGTAAGTTTTTGAATTTCTGTCGGTCCCTTTCGGAGAATACAGCTATATATATATCTGCCAGGTAAGTATGAACAAACTTTATTTTATCATAAAAATATCATATTCTTGTGCTACAATTGTAGAAAAAGTTCACATCTAGTACTGGAAAGTCATCTGCTGAACTATTGTTTGGCCGTTCCTTTAAAACAACCATTGAATCAGTTAAGATCCATTCTAAGAGAAATAGAGATTTTGAAGTTTTGTCAAAGATATTGTTCTCTCAGGAAACTCCTAAGTATAATGTTGTAGATGCCGTGTTCTCAAATTTTTTGGAAGAGGAGAGCCCTGGGTTGAAAGAAAAATTTCAGGAGTTTTAGGAGTAAGAAATTATCTTGTGCAAGTTCATAATTTTGGAAATATTTTCTGGAAGAGTTGCCCTGACCAATTAATGCCTAGATTTACTAGTGACCATGTTAATCCAACTAAGGATTCTTTCTCACGTTTCTTCAAGTAGTGTATATGAATCTTGTAACGATTGTAATCTACCTGCAATCTCTGAAGGTTGTGTAGAATCTTCTGATAATGAGGTACCATGTACTGTTCAAAAGAATGAGAGGGATGAATCCTGTGTACCTCATACTCCAGTTTTATGGAGATCAAGCAAAGTTGTTAAGCCCCTGACAGATTGAATTTGTGAAGATTTATTTTTGTTCACGATGGGTTTTTCTTGATGCTTATTGTTTAGTTTTATGTCTTATCTTTGGGGAAGGAAGTGTTGTGTATTAACCTTGTGTAGGATATTGTGCATGCTGAACCTCTGCTTGTCTCTGGTGGAAGGTGGGTGGTTGTGGCTGGGAGGAAGCCCACCAATTTTGGCAGCAGCAAGATATAACCATTAAAGCCAACGGTTAGCACGCTGTATTATTAACCCTGTACCTTGGGCCACCATTTAATAGAATTGGTACATTAGTTTTGTGTCATTTTCTTTGACCCCCCAAAAAATATCTTGGCCCCACCTAGGCCCCCCCCCAACTGATGGAATGCCAGCTGCACCACTGCGTCCAATTCTGACGTCTCATTCCCATATTTTATCTTCTTTTCTTCGTTTTTCAAAGATACTCAACTGAAATTCCTTAAACGTGGGTAGTACTATTCTTCATTATAAGGCCATTAACCGTTTTTATCTGTCTGATTTATTTTGATTTAAGGAAACTCGGTTCCTTCTTTGTCAGCAGAGAATATAAAAAAGGGGGTATTGATGCCCTTGTAGGTTCAACGTTTTGATACCCTGTATGGCATATTTATAGATTTTATATCATGCTCTGTAGTCTTTTTTTTTTTTTTTCCTCCTTCTGTCTGCAAACATTTACACCCTTCTTCATCTACTCAAATCCCTAATGAACGTCACTTTCACCTTCCAAGTCACTAGTGTTCTTTGTCATTTTCTCATGCAATTCTTGATATTCCATTTGAATTCTCCTCTGTTGACTTTGCTCTGTTCTGTAATATCTTTTTTTTTTGCATAGGATAGTTAATAGTAACAGTAACACCAGGTGACTCACAATCAATCAATCTTCATTCCTTTTACCTGCTTTTGCATAATTTTACAGTGCATTCAATCGCCTAATAGCCGTCACTTTTACCGTGGACTCAATCAGCTTCCTCGCCCATTTCCTCGTGCAGTTCTTCAGATTCCATTTGAAATCTTTTCTGTCAACTTTCCTCTATTCTGTAATACCATTTTCCATAGGTTGGTTGATAGTTAATAGTGATAGTAACGTGATAACTCACAATCAGTCAAACATCATTCCTTTTTCCCATCCGTGAGTGACTTCACTTCACGCGTCTTAATCTCAAGAAGAAGAAGAGGTAGAGAAGTTCGTAAACAAAACTTAAAAAAGCGAACCGCGAACCTTATCGTTTGTTAACAAACTGAATAAAATAAGTGACCCTAAACTCTCAAGAAACCGAAAAGTAAGTGGGGTTTGTTTTACGAAATTATAATATATGTATGGAGGAATTATTAGACGTGAAGTAAATTTATTTAATGGGAAAAAAACGAGAGATAAGAGGTTACGCAGATGAGTTGGCTTGAGAGTTGGCCCTACCCAAGTTTAAATTGAACCAATGTCTCATTATTATTATTATTATTATTATTATTATTATTATTATTATTATTATTCTGTAAACAATTTTTCGTTCACTGGGTGATAGCGTAGGCTACCTTTCATTCCAATTGCAGCCAACGGTAGAGGTAGGTGAAATACCGCAAGGGCCTGGCCGTGTCCTTGATGAAGGGTGGGGGTGGCAGCAAATCCCCCTTGGCCAGGTCAAGGCACTGTGCTCTAAGTCGGGTCAGGTTCTTTCACTAATTTCTTGCATTACTACACCCATGAAAATATTGATCAGCTATACAGTACCTCTGTATTGTCCCCATTTATTTTTTCA